>OZ004699.1:20996932-21596932 GCA_963924545.1 Pogonocherus hispidulus
TATTGCCCTTTGTTAAACATGGATATCAAATGCCGCCTTTGAAGTAGATTTAATTATTCCCTAGCTTTAAGGCACTAACGAAGTAATTTATTCCATAGTTTATGGCAAATATCCCGTCCGGAAAGACCTTCCCGGAAAGGAAGAAATGCGGTGCTTAATTATGATAACTAATTATTTTCTTACCTTAAAAACGAAGGCGTAGAAACGTTGCTTTATCCACAAAAAGTTAATTGTTTAATTAAACAATTCATGTTTCGCATAGTGTTTTTCTGGAAGTTGCGGAGAGGAAACGAGGGAAACAAAGTTTAGCGAAACATGGGAAGCGGAACCAGGAAAACTCTAGAACAGTGTGTGGACCTGTTAACATTGGATTATTATATTAGGGATACAATTCCTTAGAATAATTAGTTGGAACGGACTTAAATGATTTAATTTACCAATAACGTCAATTGACCACTTTTATTTGACTAATATTTACACGTTTTTATTTGTTTATTCACACGTAAATATTTATGTATGTTGTCTCAAATTTGCAAATCTTTATCCACTGGCTATTAAGCTAAAATGCTAAAAAATATTTTAAAAAACGCTATAACTATACTATACTATACATATTTGAAGAATTATTTTAAGTGGAATAGGTACTAAAATTTTAAATAATTATCCCAGCTATTGTAGTGTTCTTTCGAATATTATACCATTGTCCAGTTATCAAAGTTTTCTAAAATTCATATATCTACTCAAAGTTTTAGATGTCCAATTAGTATTTAATGTAATATCTGGAAACATGTTCCAAATCACTTCCAAAAGTATGAAACCATAGCAATAGTATTCATATTAGAATGCTACTTGGTTAGTCATTATTTAAAATTTAAATATTGCTAAGTAAATATGTATTTAAAATGACAAGCTTGGCAGACGGCAAAATAAACTAGTAATATGGTATTGAAAAGGTGTTGTCAGTTGTTGTCTGTTAAAATTTATTTCTTCAGTAAAAAACGATAAAAGGGGACGTTCAGCCAAATACATAGATAAATATCCTACGTTTCGTCCGAGTTTTCGCACTTTATCAAGGTTACGTAATAGCTAAAAATAATGGTTTTACATAGCTAAGTATTAAATTAGTTTAGTGACAATATAAATATAAAAAAACGTGTTTTCTTACCTAATATCAACTTAACACTGCCGTAGTTTTCCACATAACACTAAAACACTGTACTGCACTTGACGCGCGTTTCTCCAACCAAGTTGGAATCATCTAGATATGATCAGTTTTAATCATCTCCAGATGATCCAACTTGGTTGGCGAACTGCGCGTCGAATGCAGTATACTGTTTTGGTGTTATGTGAAAAATTGCGTCAGTGTTATCTTCACACCAAAGGTGCCAACCCCTTTTCAAGAATAATATCAACTTCCTATTTTAATGGTTTTCTTTTTCATCTTTTTTTATTGTTTAAAAGAATGCAACGTGGGTACGTGTAGTTTGAAGAGTTAAGCATAGAATGATCACTTAAACTAGTAACTATTGTTAAGTGTCTATGACGCTCAGTGAAAACAAACATAAAATTTTTTATGATGACAATAGAAAGCTTCGATCATAGAAACCATATACCAAATCTGGATATACCATATACCGGATATACCATATATCAAATCTGTTTTAAATACGGCGGATCATATATTTGGTTTAATCTAAAAGCTTTAAACCTAATAGTATTCATAATGCCTAAAAGTTCATACTAGTCCGACTGAGATCTCTTACACTACTTAAAATACATAATAGTTAGGATTATTCGGCAACATGTTTATCACTTTCATAAAGTATATAAAAACACAAAACGATTGAGACACAGTTTTGTTTGAAATAATTCCGTATTTATGAGAATGACAACAGTGTTCTGAAAATGTAGCACAGAAACCTCTATTACATCTCGAAAGTCGAATAAATTGTTGAGCTTGCTTTAGGCAAGCATCGAAGATGCTTCATCGATAAGCCCTAATCAATGTAAACGCTGAATGATTGGCCCTAAACTCAACAATGACGTCAACCACGAAACCAAGTGTGTTTTGGTGCTTATTATATTAGTCGATTATTATGGATACCAAATAATTGTGAGATATACAGTAGCTAAAATATATTCTAAGTAAACAAAAAACAAATCTGAAGTTACTATTACTACTTAGAAAACACTAGTTACTATTATTTCTCTCTTATTCCGAAACTACTTAGACCTGCTAGGTAACAAACATCAACAAAATCTAAACAAAAATTTTTCGTTTCAGTCAGTTTTGTATCTGCGTCTGATGGTCCTGTCTTCATCAAGTCTGACGTTGCACCAGTTTCGATCCAACCGGTCGCTACGAAAGAGGGAAGTTATGTCACTCAAACAGTCTATGGATTCCTTGATTTCACCACGACAATTGGCAACACTGTCATGGTCTTCTCTCCGCAAAGCGCTGAAACTGCCGTACCAGGTAATTATTGAATCAGCATTAAACGAAATTTAGTGGTAAATTTAAATGGAATATCATTTTGAAGGGTCGATATTCCACATTTATAAGAAGACACTGATGCAGGGTCGTGTGTATATTGATGTGTGTAAATTAATGTAGTATTTTATTGGTTTGATATTGGTATCCTAGTATTTCATATCTTTATATAGCAATATTTTTAAATTAAGTATTATTTACTTATTATTAAGTATTATGCATCAGGAACGACTTACGTTGATAACAGTTGGTCCTAACCACCATTCAGTGCTGAAATGGGGAAAACCTGGAACACTTCCTTAGTTAGGGTAGTAGTCAAACATCAATTTATTTTAATCTAATTTAATCTAATTCAATCTTTGGTGTGAAGATAACACTGACTCACCTTGAAAGGGGTTGGATCATTCAATCTTTGGTGTGAAGATAACACTGACGTAGTTTTCCATATAACACCAAAAGACTGCGAGTATACTGCACTCGAAGCGCGTTTCACCAACCAAGGGGGCATCATCTGGAGTTGATTAGAACTGAACCTATGTTAACACGATGTCTTGTTTACGTCTAAACCAGTGTTACAGTGCAGTGAACTGTCGCAACGGCTTCGTGAACCATGATTTACTAAACAATAAAGCGGGTTGGATGGGATTGGCCCTCTGTCACCATTCATACTATTTTTACACTTTGCAATTTCCAAACTCTAAAATGTATCTAGCTGTCTGAAATAAATTCTGGATGCATTTGAGAGTTTTAAAATTGTAAAGTGTAAAAATAGTATGAATGGGGACAGAGGGCCAATCCCATACAACCCGCTTTGTTGGTCAGTAAATCACAGTTCACTGATCAGTGGCGATGGTTCACTAAACCGTAACAATAGTTTGGATGTAAATAGGGCATAGTGTTAGCATAGCTTTAGTTTTAGTAATCTCCAGATGACGCCAACTCGGTTTACGAAACGCACGTCGAGTGGAATATAGTGTTTTGGTGTCATGTGGAAAACTACGTCAGTGTTAGTCTCTCACATTCACTCCAAGCTGACGAAAATCAACAATGGTGTAACTTTCAGATGAGCATGTTTTTATAAATTAACACTAAATTTATTAAAAAAATGTCACAAAATAAAAAACTGAAAAGAATAATTAGCAACACGTCAAAACAACGTGTTTCTAAAAAAATTCCCAACATTGTAGAACATCATGCCTCACAGTCGTTTGATAAAGAAGAAATTGATCTCCTTAACAAGGGATTAAATATTGCATTACATGACTACGAAGGCATTTCAGACGAGATTGTTGCAAGTGTTGAAATTTCCATTCAATACCTTCTTGATTCCTCTGAAGGATTTGCCAGAGAAGCTTGCAGAAATCACGAAAGGTTATATTAAGCCAAAATCCACTAAAGATAGAACAATAATCAAACGGCTGCGTGAAAAGGATTGTTTTTACCTAAAAGCTGATAAGGGTAATAAGGTTGTAATTTTAGATAAAGAGGACTATTATGAAAGGGTAGACAACCTGATTAGTAGTGGCCTTTATAATAAAGTTTCTAGAAATCCATTACCAAAAATAATTACTGAAGTAAGAAATGTACTTAAATCCTGCAACAACCTTATTACTCCAGCTTTAAATAGGAGGTTACATGGATCTAACCCAGATTTACCTAGATTGTACTACTTGCCTAACATTCATAAACCAGGAACATCGGTGCGTTTTATTGTTTCATTAATTGGATCGCCGACTTACCACCTATCAAAATGGTTAACAGAGAAGTTCGAAAGTTTACCCATTGCACCACCTAGTTTTTCTATGATTAATTCCAATGATTTCATTAATAAGGTGAAATATTTGAATAGTGTTTCGGTGTTATGTGGAAAACTACGTCAGTGTTGTCTTCTGTTATTGATAACAATTAAAATGCTGAAACTGATATTTTACTACTATAGAGTAAATAAGAATAAAAGTAATAAGATTATCATATTACTTTTATACATAACAGATCTTATTTATTACTGATGCCTTAGGAATGGCAACAAATCAGGACGACTTATATTCAAAACGCCTAAATCGACTTGAGCTTCGAATTAATTGGTTTATTGTTCCATAAATATTTTATAATATTTCAGCACTTAAAACCAGTAGAGAAATTTTTAATTTTAAGGAGAATATAACGTCCTCAGCGAAATTAAACTTAATCGTTGAAAAATGTCTACGAACCAATTTGTTGGGGCTGCTGTGAATTCCACGGGCATGGCTCGCGTGTACGGTAATCTCTTTTTTAGCAAGTTTTTGGCTTAAAAGCTTAGGCGGTTCAGGTGTTTCCGGCTCGAATACGTGATAAATCCGGGTTAGGGCGGGGTTTATTAACTTGTCGGTGGTGACGGACTAATCTCTCAATGCATTTATCGCTTTAAATCAAGTTATATCCGAATTTAATACAGAAACTCAATATTTCGCAATACGATAATCTGAAATTGAGTCTATTTGAAAAGATTACGGAAAAATCAGAAAATCACAATTGATAAACATGGACGGTAATATCTACAAGTAGTGATTCATCAGGAAATTCTATTGGATATTTTCCACATATAAAATAAATTTGATAAATGGAAAGATGGAAATTTAGTATATAGTAAAGTTTAATATATTTCTTTAGTGATTTTCGTGATCAGGTAGTGTTATTTTTATTAGCTTTTTTCATTAGTTCATTATAGAATTCTCACAATGAATAGAACATATATTATTATATGCACTATATTTTGATAACCAACAAGACTAATAGGGAACTAATAAGTATTTTAATAACAAACATTGTTTAATGGTTAATGATGACTAAGTATCAGATTTTAAATCAAATAAACTACCACTTAGGTAGTTACTAGAGATTATTCAAACTTCGTAATAAATAGTTCTCAACAACAATTTAGCTTTACGCGACAAAACAAAAGTGAAGAATGTTATCTGAACATAATTGATTCAGCTCGACAGAATTTACATTATTATAAGATAGACCAAACCCAACTAGCACAATTAGTCGTTGGAACGTAACCGTTACCATTGTAAGAAATTTTAAGTGATTAGTTACAAGCTACTGGCACGTAATAGCAACGTTACTTTTACGTTTCTGTGACCAAAATGGGGAACAATTATTCAGTAATTACGACGTTCCGCGAAGGTTTTTGGAACAATCACGGCGACGTTCCAGCGGAGTTGTGATTACGTGGAGTCAACATTGTTGGGTGGTAGACACGACTTTCACGGGACTTCCCTCCCACAAACACGGTCATTATGCTTGCTTTGTCTTGCACATGATTTTGTTACATTTCTATATCATTCTTTTATGATCCTTGTCCATTATTTCCCGAAGTGAAACAAAATTAACTACTGTAATATGAATTCCAATCTTTGACATGGATATGACTAGTAGAGGTTAAATGTATGAAAAATTGACATTTCCGCAGTGACTCCCATGAAAAAATCTAAACGAATGTAAGTTTACTGTCAAATATGGTGATGATAGATCCAAATAAACAAGGCGCCGCTTATATTTAGATTTTTTAAATAAAATTTTGTCTAATACCATAAAATAAAATAATATAATTTTTTAATACCTTTTGCAATTTGAACGTGAATTGTTAATTTGTAATAATTAATGTTGAAATTGTAAGAAACATCTTATAAAATCATTATTACTTGAAAGTTCATCATTTTGTTAAAATAGCGTCTTAATGTTTTATGGAATATTCTGTATAAAAATGGCGCATTTCGAAAAATTTAACTTTAAAGTACTTTCCACTAAAAAATACGACTTCAAACTAATTGTTACTAGACAACAGTAACGGTAATCAAACGGGAACTATATAAATCTAACTTTATAGTAATTATTTACTTCAAAGTCGCTTTTGCCTGTTCAAAAGTCAACTTTTTACTATACAGTTCTATGGGGAACTTCTGTCGTGCCTTCCTTGTCTTATGGTTTGTGTTTGGGCTGGAAAATTTTTGGGAATGTTGGGTTATGTGCTATCACAAAATCATAACATACCGTGAACGTCATTTATATATGGTGAATGTGTTCGTTATGGTGTTCGTATCGACTTTAAAAATCGTTAAAATTATAATTTTTGAGTCATTTATCATTATTTTAATACCAGATAGGTATGGATTTCCCATTTTTCAATGAGAACTACTCTTGGCATTTTCAATAAAGTTCTACTATCACCGGTAAATTTATGTCATGGGATTTTAAGCAGATGGTTAAGTAAGTTAGAAGTAAACTCTATGAGAGTAATACCATATTCTCAGTTGCTCAGAAAGTGATATTTGTAAGGTTACATAATTTACTTCTTCATTGTCATTGTACTGATCTTCGGGTACGTACCCCTCACAGCAATGCCTGTCAAAACGACTGGCATCTAATTCATCAATTAATTCCTCGTCCTCCACTTCCTGTCTTGATTGAAAGCGTGCTGCATTCACGGGTGGTTTATTCACGACAAAAAAATATTGTTTCACTTTCGTGCTGCTACAGGTTACCTACATTTGTCCTGAACTTAAATTTTCTGTAGAAGTTTGTGGAATGTCATTTTGTTCCTTTGTAAAGAAACATTTTTGTAAAATAACGGCACACTGAGCAATTATATTATAAGAAAACCACAACTAGGTACTGCCTGCACAGTGCACACCCTAAAAAACGCGAACTGCCGGGAACGTAGTGGTAAAATTTATTTCATGGTGGATTTGAAAGGGTGATAGCCACTTTATAGTAGCCATCTTCGATAAAGTTTACATGTCCTGGTAGCTCAAACGTTATTAGCACAAATACATACTACTTTCAAGTTTTACAACTTTGGGGGGAGAGAAACAAGTTTCCAAAACATCGCGGAAACCAGCAAAGACACTTTGAAGTAATTGTTTACTTTGAAGTCGAATTTTAGTAACTTGAAATAGTGTCTGCTACTTTCGCCTGCTACCTTTAAGTTTTAAAAACTTCAATGTTGCCGCTCAAGTAAATAAGACCTCGCCGATACTAAAAGAGCTACTTATTAGTGACGAAACTATAAAGTAGCTACTAAAGGTAGAAACTACTTAACTAGAACTGACATATTTACCCAATAAAGTTGTTTATTCATAAAAGTAGTATTTCTTGTCACAGTTCTGTAATAATTACCTATTCGAGGTTCCTGTATCGGAGACAACTACTTGTGTGCTAGTTGGGAAGTATCGCTTTTGGTCCAATATGAATATAAAAGTGCCTATATCAACTGAACACGTATTACCCAATTTAGATCGCAAATCTGGAGTACTATTAGAAAAATTCAGATGACTAATATTATCAAATATGTGTTTCAAGTCAATGCTCTTACCATCCTCTATAAGTATGACGGTAATACTCTTACCATTACCCAATTTAGGTCGTAAATCTGGAGTACTATTAGAAAATTTTAGATGACTAATATTATCACATATGTGACTCAAGTCAATACTTGCAACATCCTCTACAAGTATGATGGTAATACCCTTACTATTATCTATAACTATGACTTTATAATTATATGGAGCTTCGTCGTCGAGTGGTTAAAAATGCCAGCAATTAGCAAGTATTAATTTCCAGCCAAGTTGTCTTTGATTTTCTAAAGTACTCATGAAGATGAGAATATTTACAAACTATTGTACCATTCATGTACCATTCATAACTATGCATGGGCATAATTACTGTTAACGTTATGTTCACTTACAAAACTGAATAGGCCACAGAAAATATTAAGTACTTAAATATAATATATTTATTTCATTATCATCTAAAACGGATTCTGCTAATATTAGAGAAAATATAATATGAAATTTCATATTTATTTATGTCTTTCATGTATATTCATATGACTATAACAGTTGATGGGTATGCCATTGATTAAATTAACAAGCCAGGTATATTAAGTCAACCATTTTATAGACAAATAAACCTGCAGAAGGTAGTGAACATTTTTGTAGGTGTAAATATATTTATAATCTATTTCAAATACGAGGAGAATGACCAAAATAGGGTACCTTATTTTGAACATTCTCCTTAAGTACCTACTTAAGACTCCTCAACTTTCATAGTAGGTACTAAGGTATTCGTGAAAAGAGCAGAATTTCAATGTCAAATATAATACAGGGTACTACAACTACTAAAAAAAACAATAGAGTTAGAGTAAACATCATTTAAAAGAATATGTCGGAAACAACTATTTTGCGAGCAAAAGTCCCAACCAATATTGTAATAATATCGTCATTTGGTGCGATAGGAAAGTAATGTACCTGTAAATCAAATAGTCATTTGAATTGACAATATTATTAGACAAATTATAATTGTTGAAAACTACTCTGTTTTTCGCCACTAATAAATATAGGTATACCGCTTTCACTAAAATCGGAAATACTAGAACGACATTTCATTTCGTTAATAATTGCAGTTTATCAGTATCTAATAAATATATATATTATAAGTGTGTATAATAAGTTACTATTATTAATAGCAAAAATATGTTACTTTAAGCGGGACAGTTTGATATCAGAATAAAATTCTTGTATTTTTAGAATCTCCAAATCCAAAGAACGATATAGCCAGCAACAACGTCATTGAGACGAGGCCGATCGCTCCCAAGAAAGAAATAGAAATAAATCCCAGCAAAACGCAAGTTTCCAACGAAAATAAACCACTTGCAACTTCTAAAAAAGTATCTTCCGTAGTTCATGTCGGGTCCAATCCGTCTCAGTCAATTACCCCTAAATTGGAGGTAAAATCGTCTCCATCTGTAAAGATTAACGTGAAAGAAGGAAACCCCAGAACAAGTGTTCCAGGAATTGTTAGCAAAGTACAAGTAAGTATTAGAAAATAAAAAATCATTGGATTATTTATTTACCAACTGTTATTCCACTTTGGATAATTCAGAATTCGGTGTACAGAAAAATATAAAACCTTCATTAGATGCCATACAATGAAATAATTATTATTATCTATAATATACTGCCCAAAAAAATTAGAGGAACAATTGCTTATATCTCCTAAACTTTTATTGTAAAAATGATATACATATTAGACATTCAAATTTCTAGTCACACGTTATCCTAATAAATTAATAAATTTAAGAATCGAGAAACTATTTATTCTTAAGATATGATTAACTCCTGAAAAACAATACGAAAAACAAAGTGGGGATCCATAAATATCTCGTGTGTCCTCTACCAGCACGAATAACTTCATTATACCTGCTTGGCATGCTTCTTAATATTCTTCGAAGATTTTCTTGGGGTATACTTTCTCATTCTTCGATTAAGGCTTCTTCTAACTCCAGGAGAGTTACAAGATGTTTGTCTAGCACATTATCGACTTAACGTTAAGCGTTTAGACTTCCATGAATTAACACAAGGTGGGTTTTACCCTCAATACTTACCCCACCCCAAACTATTATCGACCCGCCACCAAATATTTGAACTTCTACTGCAACAGCAGAATACCGTTCGGCGGGACGTCTGTAAACACTTGTTGTAAGATGAAATCTTGACTCGTCGGTGAACAGTACTTACCTCCTATGTAGAAGTTGCCAATAAATATGCTCACGAGCAAAAGGAGATTCCCTCAATCGATTTCTAACCATATGGTCAGAAACATCTAGTTCATGAATCGCCCTGAGTGTATTTTGAAGATCATTATTTGCTGTTAGGATACGATTACGCAATGATAAAATAACTAAAAATCGATCTTAATTTTTGGTGTGGTTTTCCTCTTACGATCTTGCTCGATGCGACTTGTGTCCCCTCCCTTTAACGATCCCACAAACGTTGAATAACAAAAGAACTACGATTAAACATTCTTGCAACTTGCCGAATACGGAACCCATTTTCAATCAAAGAAACATCACAAGTAACTTCTACTTCACTGAGATGCTGCATTTTATTTGATGTCTAATTGTTTTTTACAACAATATGTTACTGTTACCATACCTACCTACTACACCTCGAAACTAAGCATAAGTCACTTTATCGCCACTTTGTTTTTCGTATTGTTTTTCAATTGTTAATCATACCTGAAAGTAAATGGTTTCTTGATTCCAAAATTTATTAAGATAACATGTGTGACTTTAGAAATTTAAATGTCTCGTATGTATATCATTTTCACAATAAAACTTATAGCGCTGTAAAGAACCGTTCCTCTTTTTTTTGAGCAGTGTATATTTATTGAATGAGATGTCCCCTCTCAACACCTACAAAAATTATAGCGGGTTTAACAAAGCACGGCGACTGTCGACTATCCGATATAAAAAATATTAATTGATTTCAAAATCTGGAGCTATGGATATTCTCATAAGACCGTTTTAAGTACCTACCATATTGGCAATTTCAACTGAAAGACCTCTTGAGCCTTAATTTAAATGGAACACTTTATTTTATTGCATAATTCATTAATTAATTAATTCATTCATTATTGCATTAATTTCATATAGCTCCAATTACCTATACATAAAATAAATATTTCCTTACAAAACTTTTTACATTTGCAATAGGTTCTTCGTATATGTTAATTCGGTGACTGTAAGCAGTATCACCAATGTAGCGCAAGAGGTATATAGATTTAATATCAGTTCATTAAATTTTTCTTCAGTTGACTTTAATCATAATACAGTGTTCTTAAAATTAAAGTGTTCTAACAAAGACAACTAAAATTAGTTTGTTACGTCTGTAATATTAGCTATATACTATGTAATATACACTATATACTATATACTATATACTATATACTATACTATACTAAACTGTACCATATATACTATACAACTATATATACACGTAGATTATACGTAAACTTATTTTATTTCAATTATTTCATAAACACACACTTTTCTGGGTATATCTCCCTTATTATTAGAGAACCAATATATAGACCAATAAAACATTATAAGACCGTATTCATAAAAAGAGTTCTTATCAAATATGTAAAAGAGTACTGGGTATTTTGGGGTTTAATTGATTATCTTTCTTACCATTTAAATGCAAATAAGTTTTAGCAATCTTAGGTATATACATTTTTACATAAACCCAACATGAAATATTTAGATTTCAAAGACATTTGATGACTTTATATTTGAAATACGCGAGTTTTTTTCTACTCACAAATTTGTAACTAAATTTTTAAAACCCTGTAAATTGTTTGGAGAAAACCAATAAACTACTTAGTAAACTGATATTTATTCTACTGTGTTAGATTGCTGATAGTCCACTATTATTAAAGAAGTTCTGTAAGTGTCAATATTGAAATAAAGTTAATATGTTGACCATTACGTTTACAAATATTTGCTATATCTTATACCTACATAAGTGTATATTTCTCGTGTCTTTGTATTACAGGTAGGTAGGTACCTACTTAATAAAGGTAAAATCAAATTTAATAATTCTGAATATATTATAAAATTGTATACTGTTGAAAAGGCACCTTCCTTTGTATTTTAATATAATGTATATAAATTAAGAAAAATGTGTATATCGGTGATGTAAATATTTATTTAATTTTTATCTAACTTAATAAACTTAAACTAGGAAACATGAAATTTTACAATAACCAAATGAGCGAAATATATAAAATTTTAAAACAAAAGTATTTCTTGTTCGTTTTTCTGTATAATTTCCTGCTAACTGCTAAGAAATACTTTTAAGATTTTAAGTCAGACTTTAGCCAGACTTTAACATATTAAATTTCGCTGGTATTAAATAAACGAATAATAATATGCAAAATAATATGAAACAAAGCAAATTGAAAGTCTTTTTCTTAATTAAATCTAGACTACGTCTGTTTCTAGGTAGTGGAGGCGTCAAAAAATAATCCAGCCCCAAGTCCCAACATTATAACTAAAGTTGAAGTGGTTAGCGCTCCAACTAAGTTTCCTAAACCCGACCCAATAATTTCCAGCAAAGTAGACATACGCACCAATCCGAGCATAGTTTCCAGCGTCGTTCAAGTCAAATCGGACGAAGAACCGGCCGCTGTTATAGGAAATAACATCGGAGAACCAGAATATGACTTCCTCTCGAGACAGCCGTCCGAAGTTGTGGAGGAAACGTACAAAGTTATAAACCTCAAGCCTAGTTCTAAGTTTCATTTGAAACACCGTCCGTCAACCGATGTCAAAAAAGCGACGAGGAGGGCCGACGCAGCTCACCCTACTGGTTTGGTTACAAAATTAGGAGGAACTGTAGTGAAGGATGGCGTGACCACCGTTCACGAGACTAGCGTTATTGGAACATACATTTCAGGTAAACAATTAATTTATGACTTTCTACTGGCAGCCTAAAGATGAATAATTATACGGGTAGTGTAAATGTCACAATAGAGGTAACTCTGAAACTGATTTTAAGTGCATAATTATTGAAATTTTGATATTGGATATATGTCGCTACTTTCTAAATATTAAAAATAATTACCATATGCTAAAAACTCTAGTCCATTAGAATTAAGCCACTTACGTCTAACTAATACTCTCCCTATCATATCGTCAATAAATACCTAATATGAAATGTGTTCTTTCAATGTCGACTCGAAGACTTATGGTAGGCCATAAGTCTTCGAGTCGACATTGAAAGAACACATTTCATATTAGGTATTTATTTAGCAAAAATATTGTTCATAACATACTACCACTAGTGCTTATATAATGCTATTATGCTATAGGCTATGCTATTATATTGTATATAATAGCATAGCCACTAATAACACCAAAATCACATGTTGGATCACAGCAAAGCAGTCCATGCATTGGATCATGTGATACTATCTAATAAACGTTCCGTTTATGGTTCGATGATCCTTCCACTTAATTAAGTCTTCCACACAAGAAGTAGTCGTTCACTACAAGGCATCCAATACCCTTCCAGTAAAATCTAATGTACCACAGGGTTCAATACTTAGTCCGGTGTTATTTTCTATATACATATATGATTTTAGTCTCTATCTGACAGCTTGTAATATTCATCACTAGGCAGATGATTCTCAAATCACTTTTAAATATTGTAATATAAACTGAAACTAAATCTCAACAAATCTAATGCTTTGATACTTGAGGACTTTAAAAGGCTTTCAGGATTCCCTGGACATTAAAATCGAAAGTAAATCCATATTAATCCCAATGTAAAAACTTTGGTCTTTAGTGTTATGAAAATTTAAAATTCTCTAAGGTTATTAACGTTATGTAAATTATTTATGTCAATCTGAATATGCCATATTAAACCAATTTTACGTCGATACAGCATCTACGCACTTGTTCACTTACAAAGAATTTCAAATCCTGGCTTTAGATTTGCATATGATATAAGTAAGTTTAAAAGCTAACGTCACTTTTAAACTTACTTATATCATATGGCAAAACTATTTTCAACGGTCACAATCTAAAACTTGACACACCTAGAAATTTACACCAAATTATATATTACACATAAGATATTCCAAACTCAAGCTCCTACATATTTATGTAATAAGCTGAAAAGGCTGCATAGGTTTTTCGTATTATGCCCCAAGGCACTACAATGATATACCTGTAGAAAACTAAAACTTCTCTTTACTTATTTGCAAAAAGGAGTTAAAGCATTTACTTCTTACTTTATCGGGTCTGTAGTGAGTTTCTACCATTTCACAGGAATTATTTTGTCATAATATACATTATATTGACGGATTGCTTTTATAACTATTATACATTTATGTGTTATTACTGCTTCTCTTTCTTCATTACTACTGTTTTTTTCATTAGTATTTATGTAATTTACCTTTTCTTTAGTTAAACTCTTTTACTGAATCAGTAAAACTAAGGATAGTTTTGCTGATTCACCGTATCCAACTGTATAATTTTGTATATTATTTATATTCCATACCGGAAGTAGATATCAAGGATATTATTTTAAATGGAAGTATATTTCGATAAAGTGTTAATTCTCACACGAATATATTCATTAGGGTTTGATAGATATTTCTATAATGACGAAGAGAATATAGCTAAGAAAATGTACCATAAGTGTAATGTTTAATACACCATTTACTTTATTGCCATGCTAAGGAGGCTACTAGCTCATTGCTCGACAGCTAATAGAGCTCTCTTTTAATTCTCTTATAAGTTGACATAGACTCAACAAACATGTATGATTGTGCATTGGTGAAAAATTCTCTACGCAAATCTGTCAAAATACGACGATTACAATTCCTTTTAAAATAATACAGTTGATGTTTCTTTCCTACAGAAACTAAAGTATTTTCATATAAAGTAAATATTTTCAATGCACAAATCATGACTGTCATACGACCAAAACCAAAATTTCAATTACGTATCTAAATTAGATTCTGCGTTACGTCTAGTGTGATCTCTTTACCTATTCTAGTGTGACCTATTTACGGAATAGGAATCAGTACGTAACATATTGTGGTGAGGTTTCGAGTTACTTTTTGGCGAAGTCTGTGGTGCCTCAGGGATCTAATTTAGGTCCCCTGTTATTCCTCATTTTTATAAATAATTTGCCTGAAACCGTAACATCAAATAGTCTCTTGTATGCGGATGACTTTAAATTGTTCAAAAAAATTGTAAGTGTTATTGACCACCTGGAATTGCAAAATGACATAGATAAAATATATAATTGGTCTGTTAAGAATAAATTGAACTTCAATCTAAATAAGTGTAGTGTAATGACATTTAGCAAATCTAAGACACCAGCACATTTTATATACATGATGAATAAATACATTCTAGAGAGGAATAAGGAAGTTAAAGACTTGGGGATAATTCTTCAGTCCGATTTGAGTTTTCAGAAGCACATTCAAGTTATCTGTAAAGACGCTTATAAAGCACTTGGTTTTGTCAAACGAACAACATTTGACTTTAGAAATGTTAATTGTATTAAGTACATATATAATTTATTAGTCCGAAGTAAACTTGAGTTTGGGTCACGAATTTGGAATTCTAATTTGACAAAGCTATCGAAACCAATAGAAACTATACGGAATAAATTTACTAAAGTATCTGTACTATAAAAAATACAATATAAGTCCCAGATTTGGCTCCTACGACCCTCTACGTAATGAATTGGGGATAACAAAATTGGAACATAGAAGACATCGCCACGAACTAATGTTCTTGTATAAGTTGCTTAATAATAAATTAGACAGTCCATACCTGTTATCTCAAATTAAACTTTACATTCCTGATTACCGCGTACGTGCAAAAGAAATTACATTTTATATAGCAAAAAATAAAAGTTTAGTAAATAATATGTGCAGTGTATATAATAAATATCATCAGATCTTAAATGGAATATTTGATGTAAGCGAATATAAATTTAAAAATGCTATTTCTAAACTGATATTCAGGTGAAAATCAAATCAAGTATATTAGTTTTTATTATCTCTATATGGTCTCATGATATGTTCTAGAAACTTTGGTCTGATTTGTTTGTTATTTTGTTTTTTCTTTTTTTTTCCTTTCTTTCACCATATATACATATATGTTGTGTGTACTAAGTGTTTAGTTAAGTGCTAATATAGAAACATGTAACTAGGTTACGACCTGTTTGTTTCTTTCTAATAATAATAAATAAATAATTAAATAATCTCATTACACATCCTTGAAGAATACATGACAACTTTAAATACATCTACCTTCATCTATGTACAAGGTGGCCCGTTTAATATAGGCCTATACCTTATCTCAGAAACTACAAGTTCTACAGAAAAAAAAATTATATGAAATTGTTCTTTTCAAAGTTATCTTCAATTTTTTTTATATTTTCAAACTTATAACCTGTTTATATACAGGGCGATGAACTAAAGTTCATTTTTTTAAATAGCACACCCTGTATATTATTACATTTTCAGAAAGCCTTTCTAAAGACGAGTTCAATGATATTTGATAAGATGGGTCTGACGCCCGCCGTTTCGGAGTTATTGAGTATTATCTTCAGGAAATAGCCCATATTAAAATCGTGCTAGAAAGGTTAATAATTAAGTTTTTGAGCCTTAACTTGCGCCAAGAGATTTCTAATTTTATGTACTTTATTATGTAATTAGTCAATATTCCACTTATAATAAAAATTTGACCGTGTTGCCACATATCGAAAACCATAAATTCTCACGATTATTTCAAATGGAACACCCTGTATATTGTTACATTTCTAGAAAGCCCTTCTATCGACAAGTTCAATGATATTTGATATGATGGGTCTAACGCCCGCCGATTCGGAGTTATTGAGTATTATCTTCAGGAAATAGCCCCTATTAAAAAAGTTAATAATTAAGTTTTTGAGCCTTAATTTGCGCCAAGAGATTTCTAATTTTATATACTTTATTATGTAATTACTCAATATTCAACTTATAAAAAAAATTTGACGGTGTTGCCTTGCCACATTTCGAAAACCATAAATTCTCACGATTTTTTCAAATGGAACACCCTGTATATTGTTACATTTCTAGAGAGCCCTTCTATTAACAAATTCAGAGATATATGACACTCAGAATATGACCAGGATTGAAATAGTGCTAACCAAGATCCCAAATTATCATTTTGAACAGTTAATTTGCATAAACAAACTTATTGTTGAAAAAGTCTAGCAAATAATTTCTTTTTTGGAATTTGTCTCACGGGAAATTTTGCTCTATACTCTCTAAGAGCAAGAGCTGGACTTTTATTATTTGATAAATAACATTCTAGCATATCAACTTTTTCTTAAAAACTATACATTATTATTAATAAATACTTAATATATTAACGCAATGTCAAACAATTTTTCAGCTTACCCCGGTTGTCAAGGCAATGATAAATCCTATAATAATTGTGGATATTTTGTTTACAAAGGCCATTCTGACTAAACGTTAAAATATGGTCATATTTAATGAAATTGCCAAATAATAAAGACAGAGTAGGTAGGTACATCGTAGAATTACCTGTGCATCTTCAGTCACTAAATAAATTTTTCCAGGGGCTTTGAAAATCAACTAGTACACAATAATTTGATATATTTCACCGAATAATATCAAATTTATGTTGAAAATTATATAGCAACCAAAATTAAATACGTACATTTTACTGAAACTAGTTTTATTATAAATATTAATAATGAAAATGTCCCTATACTAACGTTACATCAATTACATTGATACAGTGATTGACAATTACAGTGATAGATCATATACTACCTATATAACTTTTTTTGGTGCAAATTAGAACTCAAACACTTAATTAAGTATTAATAAAAGTAATTTTGTTAGTTACAATTTGAATATTGGAGGTTTCCTGGAGATAATACTCAATAACTCCGAAACGGCGGGCGTCAGACCCATCATATCATATATCATTGAACTTGTCGATAGAAGGGCTTTCTAGAAATGTAACAATATACAGGGTGTTCCATTTGAAAAAATTGTGAGAATTTATGGTTTTCCAAATGTAGCAACACGGTCAAATTTTTTTTATAAGTTGAATATTGAGTAATAACATAATAAAGTACATAAAATTAGTAATCTCTTGGCGCAAGTTAAGGCTCAAAAACTTAATTATTAACCTTTCTAGCACGATTTTAATATGGGCTATTTCCTGAAGATAATACTCAATAACTCCGAAACGGCGGGCGTCAGACCCATCATATCATATATCATTGAACTCGTCTTTAGAAGGGCTTTCTGAAAATGTACTAATATATAGGGTGTGCTATTTAAAAAAAAGAACTTTAGTTCATCGCCCTGTATATAAACAGGTTATAAGTTTGAAAATATAAAAAAATTGAAGATAACTTTGAAAAAAACAATTTGATATAATTTTTTTTTCTGTAGAACTTGTAGTTTCATAGATAAGGTATAGGCCCATATTAAACGGGCCACCTTACAAGTAGCACTATAAATTTTAGTTAAAGTTACAAAAAATTTACATTTTTAAATCAAGTGCTATTGTAAGCCTACGTTAGAAATTAATATTAAGTATAACAATAATATAATCATATCAAAAGTTTGTATTAAATTAGACTTGTAAAGTGTACAGGGTGTTAAGTTTAAAGAGAAAAGTACTGTTTCTATGCACAGGTCATCGTTTCCGTATCAAAATACGATACATCGCTGAAAGAATTGCTTCTTTTGAATGTTTGTAATAGCTTATTTTATAAACAAGATAAATTGGCTCAAAGTGAAAGCAAAACAAACTGAGTATGTTTAATATTTTCATAACTTTAAATAAAAAATATTAATTCAACATAATTCGCTGAGAAGAATGTCACCGAGTATACCTCAGTTCATTTAAGTTGAGAAAGCACTTAATTCTTGTTTATTTGGTTGCAGGCAAGTATGCCCAGGTTCTCCAGAGCACCTCCCACATCACCAGCAATGCGAAAGCGAAAATCAATCCGTCCCCTAGCTTGAGAATATTAAAAACCGCTGCTCCTTCTCTGGGTAAGGCGAACAAACACCACCGGCAGCACATCGAGCCGTCGCCAGCGGGCGCCATCAACGAGGAGGCCTCCGTGCCGGCAGAGGCGGCGCACAACACCATAAAGGCCACGAGGAAGCCCACCGGGCCCGGCAGCTCTTTTAAAAGATTCAAGAATAGGCATAAGGAGCCTGATGTTACAGAGGAGAACAAAGAAGCGGAAGTCGCTCAGCCGCAGCCCACTTACAAGAAGTCGCAGAAGAATAGGACCTCAGCGCCACCGGGCGGTCGCAATGCCAAGTAAGTAACTAGTGCCCGGAGTCGTGAAGTCATTATTTTTAATTGCTACCGTCTCGATACGATTTTGTGCTGGTATACTTGAGAACAGTATTCAATGGCAGCTAAAAATATTAAGGTTCTCCTAATTACTTCCCGGACTATTTTTTATATCTTAATTGGGTAAGAAAGTGTTTGACAAAATTCTATACTAGCTTGGCCATTTTGCGTCAGTGCAAAAATCATACTTATTCTATTTTCAACACCAGATTCTTCTTAAATTATTAAACAATGTCTTTCATAATGTCAAATTTTTTAAATGCGTTTCAAAGGTATTTGTAATTAACCATGTAAACATTGAATAACCCACAAATATAGAAAATGGATATTTTGATAAGAGACTATGTTGACATAAAAGAGGTATTTTTAAGGATCAACTGAAGTGGAGTCCCTATTCTTGATTCAAGTAAATAAATCAAATAGTAGCGTCACCTTCATAAAATAATCAGTACAGCTGATTATCCATTAAAAATTATTTTCTAACAGAAACTTGCAAATCAGGGATAAGATGCAATTGAAAATGGTATTTTTCATTTTATAAGTCTCTTATATTTAGCTATAGAAAAGATTTTAGTGTAAGCTGGTGTGATAAATAATATTTTTTATATTCTGATGGTGCCAGAAAGTTGTGCCTCAACTCGAATGACGGTAACATTTTTACTGTACTCACATTTTCTTTAATTTCGTAACTCTTGTTGTCGTTTTAACAGAATTATGTCAAGTCATTCAACTAAACGACAGAAACCTCTTTCATGAGAATGTTTCATTTTATTAGGAAAACCAGACAAATTTTTCTAGATATATAATGAAACATGAAGTCAAGCGGTAATTAGATCAAATACAGAGCTGACGGCGCCGACAATATACTGCTTACAAACAACATACCCCTTTACGATAACTGAGAGATAATTTGAAAACTTTAGTTCACCAATTGAAAAGCAGTGTAATAAAAAGTGTAAGCTTAATAAAAAATGTATCTATTTTGCACACATCTTTATAGAGAAAACTATTATTTAAATATATTATTATATTATTTAATATACAGTGTTATTCAGAACTTATCCATAATAAAACTTGGGGATGTTCAACATACATGTACAAATGTGATAGTGCAAAAAAAATTTTTTTGGCGGGTTCTGAAAACTATTTAAAAATTTTTAATTGCACGCAGCTGGATACTGGTCCACTGTAATGGAGTGACCTTGGGACTGACAATGCAAATTGGCGATGTCACATATAGCACGAAAAAAACTTCGGAAGTTCTGAGTATACCGACACCCGGCGCAAAAAATATTTGCAGCGTTTTTACTTTAAAATAAACTGAAAGATAGATAGATGTGACCAAAGTGACGTGTCTTTAAAATGAATAAAATTTTGTTACACTAATTTTGAAGAATTGCGCTACTTGATTATTAGGTATTAGAAACATGAAATTTATAAAAAATTTGCACATATCTTGTTACAAAAGCTGTTCGATATTTTGTCCCTCGACTTCTACACACTTTTGGGCACGCCTTATCCAATTTTGCCGCACTAAAGCGAATGTTCCTCCTGGTTACTTCACCATAAATAAGAATCATGTCGATTAACTCAGCATTACTGTACACATGAGCCATTTTGAAAATTTTACAGTATAACACTCCTACGATAAATAAAACACCGGCACTGAGAGCGACACAGATAGACTGATGACTGATAGACAATAGAGATATTATCCCCACTTCAACTCTATTCGCTCGGTCTTAACCAGGCGTTCCAGGTACAAAAACTTGTTTACTGTTTTTTGTAGGAATGTGGTATATCAGATGTCGTTGAAGTACAGTTGCCCATCTACGTAGTAATTTAAACATTGTTTACGGGAAATCCTAAGACTTTTATTATAAATTTTTTTGGTGATATCGATTTCTTATTTAAGGATGCACATATCCGCAAAGTTTTAGAGATAATTTCTGAATAACCCTGTATGTATTATACATTAGCTATGAAGATATATATTATTATATTTATATAATATTTATTAGATAAATATAATTTGCATTGATTCTTCTATTTGAAACAAAATTAATTTTGGTTGATACCACCTGCCCCAATATGTACTGGTTGCACTAACACAAGCTTATCTTAATTCTAACTTTATTTGTTATAGCTAAGTATGCGTCAACTAAATTCAGGAACCAGTTAAATTTACTATACTTAGATTTGAATGTACGGGGTTATATATTTCTGATGAATAAAAAAACTTCACGTCTTATGACTTCTATATAATAATAGCGGATTGACAGCTACAGTGCATATAAACACCTATACTATACACATTATACAAACGAGAATGTAGGGCATACAGCACATATTCTTTCTGCTTATAAATAGATCAAATTATTAATTTAGAACTCCGGTAATAGTATAGTTAATTATTGCAAAGCACCAGCTATCAACCTATATGCCTATAGAAAGGCTTCCCGATCTTTCTACTTGTTTATGGATAAGTAAACAAATGAGATGAAGTGTACCTGTTTGATACTGTCATAGTTATTCAAAATTTGACCACTACCAACTATTTCAAACCATTTTTTTAAAACGACTGAACTGGGATTATAGACATTCTTACACAAGTAAATATAACCATCCGTTTTTATTGTCTTTAACGACGTGCACTTTTTGAATAATTTCTAAGTCAGGCTGTAAGAAGTAATAGGGACCAACGAACTTAATATTTAGGTATTTAGCCTCGTCAACTCGTAAATAGAAATGGGAATGGGGATGGAAACGGGCAAAGGCCGCCATGAATGGCGACCCCTGTCCATGATAAAAATTATCTGTTTAAGGGCAGTTTACTTAGTTACCCGGTTCAATAAAATGCGTTAATTTCATGATATGCTTATGAGCATTGTTAATGTTTACATAAAACGTAGTTATAAAGACCTCATCTATTTACTTACAAACACGCATATTCATAGCATCAGAATCATTCATTAAACATTCTTCTGGATAAATGCACCTGTAAAACAATAATAATAATAATAATAAAACTGAGAGTATTTTAAAGACACAACAACTGTAATATTACGATATGAAGTTTTCTGCAAGGGATGATTGCACTGCATGAAATGTATTGAACATTAGGACTTCATGACGTAAATAAAATGATCGGGCAAGAAAACATACTATTCTTAATAAAATTTTCCAATGGTTTCACAGCTTCACGGCATATTATTATTTCACACTGACAATGAGCCTGACCTAGACGACATTATAGAGCATTGTGGTCAGCCACATACTTGATATTAAACTCGGAACTGCTGGCACCATATACTTCAAGTTTATTTACATCTGATTCATGCTATTTTCGCGATGAAATAGTAATCTCATTAAAAGAATATTTTGAAATATATTTCTTTGGTTTCAAAAATGTTTGTTGACGTATCATTAAAATATTATAATGGTGATAGAGATTATTTGATGTTATTTTAGGATTATCAATTAAATACTTTATCTTGGATTTTAATAAAATATACAATATGTTCACGGTAGTAAAAGTTCACCTTTTTTGTTCCGTTTAAAATACTTTCTGTTTTTTTTTGTTTTTATTTTGATAGGTGATATACCCGAAGAATATTCGACGAAAGATAGATCTTTGCAATCATTAAGTTATAGCCGATATTCGTTATCATTTTGCAAATCAAAATGACTAGAATTTGAGACCAAATTTGTCTTAAAATGAATATCAAAACAAGCGGCCACATTTTTTATGAACTATTTGTATAAGATAGGTAGGTATTTACTGTTAGAACCATCTGAAAATTTTCTTCAAATAATGCTATATTAGTAGTTAATAGTTAATACTAAATATTATGGTTGTATTGACACGACATTTAAAGGAAAAAAAACTACTATAGTCCATCTGAAAAGTATGCATTGACCGGCAAACATCGCCCTGCATTGTTGTCACACTTAATTCTCAAATTTTCCCATATAATTCGACATAAATGCGACTATATATATTATTTATATTTACGATTTTCATTAAAGAACATTATAATTTCATTCTAAATCTTTTCGCAGGCGCAGAGAAAACTTTTATCTACTATTTTTTACCTACTACCTACTATTAATACTATTACTAGAGTTGTAGGTACTATACTATGAAATAATATAATGCATATAATTCGCGTAGGCCGGGTTGTTACCCGTTTTTCTGTCAAATGAGAAAATATTTTCTTTACTGACTAAATCTTATATTTCCTCATTTCGCGAATTGAACGACTTTTCCTAAAAAAAAAAGTGACAACGCCGCCCAACATGCCGAGAATGGATAGAATGTGTCTCTGTTCAAACCATTGAAAATGCGTCACTGTTCAACTCATTGAAAATGCGTCACTTGAGTAGAGTACAGATGCGTATCACGGTTTGGGTACTTCGAATTCATTTTTAATGTATTCGTGTTTTGTGCTCTCTATTGTTTTAAGTGTTTTAAGTCTTATTGTTTCTAGTGTTTAAAATATTTATATCCTTCTAACCCCTAACGAGATTCTTTCCAGATTTATCCCTGACAAGTATTCATTTCTTACTTAGATAAGGTGCTGTAGAAAAGACTGTACTGGGGTTTAGAAATGGAAATAGTTGTTCTCTTGTTACTAACTCTACACTTATTTTCTCTTCTTAACTAAAGACAGTACTTCTAGATTAAACTTTATCTTACAGATTAAGGACCAGTATTTTCATCTTCTGTAGGTATAATCTGTCAAATGGTTACTTAGCACTTAACAGAAGGTGAAACAATTAGGCGTAAGTGTATATAACTAACTAGATATGCATGTTAAATACATACCACTTCTTCTTATTAGAAGTATATCAAAACTATCTTGATAGAAAGTGCAAACATAACACAACAAAATATTTTGAGTAGTAGATACTCATACCTAACGTATCAAGATAAAACTGCAAACCTATGAGAAAAAAATGTATTTCATTTGATATTTCAAAGATGGATTAGTTGCAATATAGTCAAATATGGCCAGGTTATAGATGACCGGAGTTAATTTAGTAAAATTAATTCCAAATTCTAGAAGTAAATTCTAAATTATAGACGTACCTATATATAAATAAGTATATCAGTTTTTTGGTCATATCAATAATGCCTTTCAAAGGGTTATTGACGGATGAATTAAATATTAATAAATCATTTTTCCTTTATTAATAGATAATACAAAATCAATGGAGCTGCTGAATTAGATTTATATATCACATATTATAAACACTATGTAGTAGTATAAGTATCTCTATGAACATAGAGATACCTAAAAATCTTGACATCTTCGTCTAGATCTATCAGCTCTCAAGTACTAAAGAGTGCTTACATACCTATTTAGGTATTTACTAATGAGACTTAGAACAAATTATTAAAATTATTTAAATATTCTGCTATACTGAAATTTCTTTATCCTTATTACCTTGGTATCCATAGAAAAAAAAATCATTACTGAAAAACAAATGTCGGAACCAACTACTTTGCAGAAAATGGCCCCTACCGGTATTGGATGACATCGGCATACGAATGTTGTAACCTAGGTCTGCTGAAGCTAACAGCCGTCATCCTAAGAGTTGTTAAATTACATGAAACAAGTGACAGTGATATTGGGAATAAATTTATGAGCACTAGAAAAAGCTTTCAAAATTTATTTATCTTATTGGTATATTAAAATTAGGTATAACTATTGTTTGCCGTCACTATCAAACCTTGTAATAACCAGGCATAGTTACTTAAAGATGCTTTAGATTCTTCCATGAGGTATATATTAAATAGTAAAGCCTGAACAACTAATTAGCCGTGGGGAGATAAGATTTTTGACAATATAATTTGCATGACATAGACATAAAGCCTTTGGGACTATTCACCCCTAAGCAAAAGATAATATGAACCTTATGAAATAGTGTTTGTAACAAATAAAATTATTCTAGTTTTTTAAATTATTATATCAGTATGTTGAGAATTGTTCAAAAGTGATGGCAAAGGTATCTACAAGTAATTAAAGTAAAGTGCACAGCGTTCAAAACTGCTGATGAGGAACAGTGTGCTGAAGTGGGATTAATTTAAGCCAGTTCTCATATATTTATCACCATATAACGTAAAAACTGTCGTTTTTTTGTCGCCAAATGAATTTAAAAATGCACTTTAAGTATTCAATGAATTCAAAAATATAGAGCTTTTCCTCATAATGGTTTTTTGTTTATCGGAACACGTCCCGCGGAATCAAGGACAAGTCGATTACATTAAAAACCCATCAAAGGCCTAAAAACTACCCTATTACTCCAGTCACTCATCGTATCAATATACCAAAATGCAGCAGACGTTTAAAAAGTAAAAAAATAACAACAACGGTTCCTGCAAAAATAAGTAGACATAAATAGGCAGACCGATAATTGACATAATGGTAGCAAATACTACAACTCGTATAAAATTAATTTAAGTCAATATTATTTTACTATGCGTGTCAGAATAAATTGTTTTTATTCTGAAATAGTCCATAATGCAATCTGCGTTTTATATATTGCGCAAAACTCATTATGGTTTTCAATAAAATTCAACTGCATTAAAAGTTCTAAATTTTATAATTTTTTAAGAAGGATTCACACAATATATAGAACCAAATATACCTAAATTTTTCTATAAAATTGATGAATTTTTGATGTACTTTTAAATATTTTCTAATTTACACTCTCTGTCTATCATTTAAAAATAAATATGTCTCACGTAAAACATTTTCAGTTGTTTCAATAAAGTACTTGTTCTAAACTTTGAACGTTAAATATATGGTTCATTTCCTTTTGAGTGAAAAGTAGTTATTACCAATAAAACTTACTAACATAAAAACATGTGCCCTTAGTACCCAAGACAAGAAGACAAAGCGGTGAAACAGTCGAATTAACATATTCGATTATTTAAAATTTGAAGCAATGGCCCAAACATTACGTCGTACCACATCTAAGCGTCCTATTTCAGTAAGTTTAAGTAACATAATATGTCAATTCGATGGCTTCCGCTCAACAAAAACGGCTTCATGCGTTTTTGCCGTATCTCACATTTTGTATCCGGATTGCTCAAATATCCTAAAGGCGGTTTTCCACTAAACGGACAAAACAAAAAAACGAAACACAAACTCTTGTCGAATAAAACAAAACTGTAAATTTTCGCAAACTTTTTGAAGACTGGCGTGTTTTGCGACAGTTGTTTTGTTTTTCGGGTCCCGCTCGGAAGCGGTAACATCAAAAGCTTTCGACGTGTTTTGAAACTCGAGACTGTTTAGTGGAAACGGAGTGTTATGTTTTCTAGTTTTCTAGTTTTAATTATTAATAAATTATAGCTACTAAAATATATATGTGTACGGTTAAAGTGTTTACTTGGCTAGTTTATAGACACATATAGTTACAGACACAAGGTAGTTTATTAATAGACACCGTACATATATACACATACTTTTTTCCAAGGACTTCAGTATCAGTAGCCACAACTAAGAATAAAAAAATCTTCTTCTCTAAACATGTTGGTTGGTTATTGAAGAAAAAATGTGTTCTGACTTCCTCGCGACAACCAGTGGAAAAGAACCGAAAACAAAAACAAAACTCGATCAATATGTATCCCGCTTGATGGAAACAAGAGTTATGGGTTGTTTCAGTTTTATTTTTGTTTTTCAGGTTCTAGAAAACACAAACACAACATAAACTCGACTGTCCGTTTAGTGGAAAATCGCCATAACGCTTAATGATTGTTGCGTTAGTGTCAGTAGTATATTGTTGTGTGGCATGTGTAGATCACTCTTTCCCAAAGGCAAACTCTTGCCGCAATATTTATGTATATATAAGTGAATGTGTGCATGCAGCATTAAAAATTGCATGTAGTCTCCATTATGCACTAACACTTGTAAATAAATACAGACACAACACATCCTCACACAGTCCTCTAAAATCTGGCCGGAACAGAAACAGAAAAACCACTACTACTACTACTACTACCCCATCTGCACACAGCGAAGAGACGACTGCGGCGCCCTCTTTTGGAACTGGCAAACGCTTTCCAGGCAGGAAGAATAAGCAAAGTAGAGCATCTACCGTAAGTTCGGAAAGCAACAACAATAACAACAACAATGGTGGGTTCAGTAGGAGAGGGTACAAGCCAAAGGTTCAGACATCTTCAGTGGAACAGGGTGGAGCAGCTTCTACTAGTTTGTACAAGTTCAAACTGAACAGGTTCGTTTCTTATTACATCTAACAATTTGTAGACTAGAGCACTCTAAAGTAAGATAGTTCGTGTCTTGAATGTGTACACGTGTACAGAGATTAGCAACGTGTTAGCAGATACCAATTTGAATTTAAGACATATCAAAATTAATATCCATACAAATAACCATGTACAACTAAACTTGTGTAGATTCTCACCAACAGGAGCTTTGTCTAAGCCATGATCTTTCTAGATTAATACGTCTAGTTGCGCTCTTTAGTGACCCTAACTATAACGACAGCAAGGTAGTTTTCAATGTACTACTGAAATACGATATTACGAAGGGTGGCAACTGCTGGCTTCACTCTTTGTGGTAACATTATGCTTATTTCAGTGAGAAATTTAAACCAGCCAGAAATAGCGAATAACTCAATGACCATCGCTGACAGCACTTGGTCAGCAGCACAGTGGTAACATTGCAAACTACAGTGTTCTCGAAGGTGACAGTTAGGTCAACACGGAGCGCTAATTGGGGTATAAAGGTTAATTCTCACTATACTGTTTTCGTTCCACATCGCTTCCGTACATTCCGTAAAATTTTATTGTATTCACACTATACTTTACGTTTCATTTCCATGTCAGTACATTGTGACTACACCATTGACGCTGACGTTGTAAACGCAGTGAAATATGTGGTCAGAAGAAAATGTTATAATTGCCGCTGTTATTTTGGACAAGGAAGAGCGTTTACAAAGAAAACGAAAAAAGCGTTTAGGAGTTCACAACATATTGAAACAACGAAATGTTCATGGGGAATATATTAATATATATTCCCTCAGAATATATTAATATATATATAATTATTTCCGAAATTAATGGACGATGAGACAAAATTTTTCCAATATTTTCCAAATTATACAGTTCAGGATTTTGTCTCGCAAGTGCTATTAATATTTCATGATTCATTATACTACGATTTTCGATTTTAATTAAAAGAATGAATTGGTACGGTACGCTCCTTCATTAACAATAGCCGTAGGTACTATTTCCGTCAAGCGTCAGCCTGTGCCCCAAAAATATATTTCGAAGGAATGGATAAGGAATAGAGGCAGGCCGGTATGTAAACGGAACGGAAACTGTGTATACCCGCGCACTAATATGCCTTAGAGGCGAATTTCTATATATAATAATTTACGGAATGTTTACGGAAGCGATATGGAACGGAAACAGAATGTATAGTTAGAATCAGCCTTTAAGCGTCTACTGAAGCGGAAGGTTAGACAAAAATATTGTTGCTGAGCGATTTTGTTTGTTCACACTGTATTGATGCCATTAATGTATATAAACAATATCATATAGCATTAAGTGGCTGAAATATATGCGATAGAGTTGATCATCTGTAGTTTATTTTAATTTTAAATTACTCTAATGCTCATATTTCAGTACTATAAAAATTTTTCAGCCAGATATTTATTCAGAACTGATATATACATAACATAAACACTGTTGCAAAAGTATCACAACAATTTAAAAGCAAAAGTTCAATGCTTATCAAAGAATAGGTTAAATTGTGAATAAGATGAGCTGAATTTAGATGCAGAACAGTATTATCTGTTACAGTATTCTTCTTCAATAGTTCAGTGTTTCTCTTACATTTAGATATAGACCCATCCACTCATTCAACATCAGTGCTTAAACATATAGGATGTCCTGTTTATAACTTCCGGCTGACCCTGAATATCACTTTAGTTTAAAATATACTTTTCGTATTAAAAAATACTGGATATAGAAATATTTTCAGACTTTCATAAGAAGGATAACACTAGAACTATTACACCGCACTGAACACTTAACTGAATCGTACTTTATGGCCAACTGTATAATTTTATCATGACATAATACTTCTATACACTGTTTGAAATCTCTTTTGCATAAATCATTGAAAACTTCATTAGTACTAAGTATTAGCATGTTATCATTCTTTCATCGATTAGCATGTGAAACTATTTCATTGCTGTTTCAAGTAGAAATATGCAAGTTTCTATATTTTCAAATTCTTCTTCTTTCTCAGTGAATTATCATTTTATGTGTGTGTAATAGGCATGTAACTGTTGTAAGTAACATACATATTACATAATTTATTTGGTTCTGTCTCTGCTTTCTTTGCAATGAAAGGTAAAGGTAACTAAATACTGATATACCCGTATATTAACGATTCATTACGAAGTAAACCAGTGTATTTGGTGTAGGCCAAATATAAGAAAATAGGAAAACCGAAGTGATGAAATAAAGATTGTAAGCACAAATTAATCAACGCAAAATTTGTACACACTGTAGAAAATTTACTAAAAGCAAATATTCAATAAGATAACTATTTAGTACAAATAGTGTTTGTACTAAACCCTCGTGAATAATCGTTATTATTAGGTATATGCTCGTTGAATAATATGCTATTGAATGATTGAAAAAAAGTGTTTATTAAGATTTTCTGGGAAAAATAGGCGAAAGTATTTAAGAAGTCAGTAGATTCAGCTTCTCGCAATATACTTATGTAAACAAACTTATTGAACACCTTTACGAAGCTTGTGATATGTGAGCGAAAAGAAAATTACTTTCCTTAGACCGTATTTCGAGTATCTATATAATGTTTGCCTACATATATCTACGATGAGATTTTCCATCCAGATAACTCATAAAAATAAGTAAATACGCAACGAATTGAAAGAAAAATGGGACAACACCATTTAAACTATTTCAATCTTTTAATTTTTTATCATATATTTATACAAAATCATGTATTAAATTAACCTAGGCAAATTGCAATTCTAATTTTCAATTAATTAATCTAGTGTTAGTTTTAGTCTTGTAGCTCTGCATACAATTTTCAGTCATCAGTATGTAGTTATTTTGCTTATTTTGTAAATTTCATCCTAATAATATACAAAGGTCTATAATTTTAGAGTCTATCAGCGAACTTTTAGTAGTAAACAGCAGAATACCTTCTTTCTGAGGCAAATGTGTTATCAAAACACTTCCATATTTACTGCAAAAGAAAAATTATATTATCTATTGGTGTAAGTCATTTATAAGTTCATATGGTATACGATAAAAGGTAAATTAAATAGTAATAAAAAAAATATTTTGGAGTTTAAGTACTTTTCAAATATTTTCAAAATATTTGCCACTTTATGTTATAGCAGGACGATTTGAATGCTTATCCGGTATGTCCTCCGGTACATTATGTTTTCTTGAAATTTAATTCATTATTAAAAAGTGAAAAGAAATCAAAAATTTATTCCTCCAAAATTAAACGTTTATACAGTAGAAAATACTATCTGTCGATTTTATTTGTTAATGCAATCAATGATTGAAGGAAAATTATCTGGAATACAATAAAAAGTAATAAAATTAATTCTGAAGAGCAAAATATAAATACTAATTGAAACACTCTAATGTGTCTATGTGAGGATCATTTGGGCAAAGCTGTATTATCTATTATACTATAAAATTTCCGTTAGATACCTATCATTGAATTCAATATTCTCTCTCAATATAATATCCTTTATTTAAACGCTTTCCAACTCCAACTCTACCACACTCTGTAATTACACCACTTTTTAATGACTGTCAACTAATATCATTATGTTTTAAATACTTCAAAATAATAATATCTATGTTACTACAAAAACATATGTAAGTGTATTCATAGATATAAAATATTGATTAAAAAGATTGAAGGGAAGAATTTTACCTGCTTAGAATTTGAGAATTTTTAATAAGAGAAATATTAAATCTGGGACCTCTTACTAAAAATAAATTTTGAAAAGTGGCAGAAAACAGTGCAGTGATAAGATAAAAACTGTACCGTAGGAGTACTGTAAAAATACCGTATAAAAATACCATAGGAGTAATATAGGTGTAATATTATAGGTAGGGATAATATAGGTAATATAGGTAATTAGTAGGAGTACCGTAGGTAATATTTATAAAAATACCGTATGAGTATTTCAAAATAGTCACTTTTGTCTTGAAATAACACGTTTTTATTGGTTTTGAATTGCTAATGTGGATGGGGAATTTGAGACAATGCATTATTTACATTATAGATAAATTCCTTTGGTAATTGGTAATTGATATATTAGCAAGTTGTTGTGGGTAATTACGTTCATTTACCAATCTCCCTAACTGTATTTGGACAACAAAGCTAAATGGATATTAAATTTTCAGTGCTAGTAAATAATGTTGACGAGTAAAGTTTCTACAAAAAATTCTGTGAAATTAGTCGTTTCTTGTATATACAGATAATAAAATTAACACACATTTGTTTCAATGCCACTAGTGAAAAAATAATACACTCTTTTATTATAAATATTTCCTGAAAAAATATAGTGTGCAATATGTAATGGATGTACAATTTTCACTAGAGGTTATTGTATTATATAGTACGCGAAAATGTTCGATCTTCAGCAACTAATGAAAATCTTAACCAGTCTCACAGCGTAAGATATTGACAATAAAGTAAATTGGGACTGTAGATTTGAATGCGGATAATATATAGTGGAACCAAGAGCTATGGTAATACCAAGAAACAATAATTTTCCCATATGTCTCCGGTATTTTTCGGTATTTCGAAAGTTATGAGCTTCACATCTTCACTTCCTTAGGAATACTTATAGTCCTATGTTGATCCGAAGAAATCAATCTAAAAATGTTGTTTTCAACTAAATCAATAGTGAGAAATTGCTCGATATTCAGCAACTGACCATAAACACCCATGATAGTCGACGGCCCCAGTGTGATTTTCTTTGCGATACCAAAGAGAATTAACTTAAAAGTGTCTACTGGTCGTACCGTAGACCAAACTTCTATCTTTGTCACTATGCGCCAGGCACGTACAGTTTGAGTGAAAAATAATTCTTGCTCGACGCAGGTTTATAGTAATTATATTATATGAAATTATAGTATTATATGAAATTTATGAGACTTGTTGACGTATCGTACTGGGCAACGTATTCTATAACCTAATACATTTATTCATTATATTCACATCTTTATTAATATTTATAGATTTTTTTGTTATTTTCACTTCCACGATCTACATGAATACATGACCGAAAAGTGTAATTTTGAAAATATTCAAAGAATAATTTGTTTTAAATATCGGATATCTACAAATATATTATTTGTCGAAAACCACCTCGAAAATCATATTTTGCCCTAACAACCTCTTTAAGAGTATCTTATAAATTGTTCTAAACTGGCTCTTTTAAAAATACTTTAGGAATACAGGCATGATAACGACGACAAGCATCGTTATATTTTCTTTTACCAGCCTTTCATACCGGCCGTACAACTACTATCGTTATTGATTAAGAAGCATCAAGAGTCTTATTTCTTAATAAAAGGTTGAACGTAGATAGGGCTCTCGTTATATTCTAATTAACAGCAGAAGTATAAGCATATCAGTGTGATGTGTTCTATTATTGTGAACTTGCCTGAAAGTGTTTAGTGTCTCAGATTTTTTGAGAATGTTGAGTTCGCTGTAATAAACATAACTAGTGGTTTCATAAATTTATAATGAGATTTATAAAAAGACGGATTTTAAAAAGATAAAATTATAAAGGTTAAGGGGTTCAATTATTGCATATATATATTTTTTATAGAAAACATTAAAGGGCTGTGGTGGATATGGCGTAGTAAGATAATTGATAAAACCTTAAACATTCAGTATGTCAATGTCAACCAAATTCTCCTTAAAATCCTTATAGAAGTAAGGTTCTATCTAAAATTTTTTGTTAACTTCAGAAATGTACTTTAAATATTTTGTTTTTGTATAGAAATTACTTCTTTTCAAAATTCAAATTTCAAAGATGATCCATTTCGTGATACATGTTATATTTGACGCAAATTTCATCATTTTGTATCTAGTATCTGCCTTTCGTCTAAAATATTACAACCTTTTACATAAAAAATATATGTACATTAATTTCAATTAATTATCATCAATTATCATCAATTGATTGATATCACATAAAAACATCTTGTATTCTTAGTTTCAGTTGATTTACTTTTTGAATGACTGAATAGTAGATAAAAAGTTATGGTAATAATCCGATTTCTTGTAAGGTTACATTAGAGCTGATAGATTTGTAATTATTATTATAGCCATGAGCCATAAGAAAATACATCTTTTGTTTATCTGTCAATCGTGTAAGATATAAAAAATAGAGAAAATTAACACATTGCCTAGTAGGCAATGAAAACTTTTTGAGTGAAAAAGAAGCTACATTTTGACTAGTTCTAGATTTATTTGGACAAAATGCCTTTAATTTTACCTGATAATACAAGAACCTGTTCTGCTAGCTTCAAGATGTAACATATATATATATTTTTTTTTTTAAATTATATATTTTTTTTTAAATTTAAAAATTTTAATAAAGCAGTCACTAAACCTATTTATAACAATAAATAGTATGATATAGGAACTTATACATGATATAGATATACATGAAACACCTAAATGGTGGTTTGTAAACATTACATATGACTGACAATACTAACTTGAAGATACTAGTGCTGTTAAGTTAGTAGGAAAAGACAAGCAGTTAAAAGAGCAAATTCATACATAAAATATTAGGACCAAATAAAAATGGCATCATATATGAAAAAAGTACTCAGAAGATAATTTCCTTATCTTTAGTGGCACATTATGCCCTTAATAAATTATTCTCCAGGAAACTGGGTATCTTGAGCACAAGCGTTCATCCCCCTCTTAAACTGATCCCATTACATATTCCCATTTATCTATATTACAGATCTCCCGGCAGATGGCAGTACAAAACTACATCCAAGCCTCGGGTTACTATTCGGAAGCAAAACAACGACGATTCAACCAACAATAACGGAGACACGCTGGGAACGACGTCCTCGTCTCTCCAGGAAGCGTCCCAGCCTCAAATCAATGACGTTGTTACACCTCAGGCTAGATCCGACGACGTCGACAGTTTAGAAGGCTCTGAATCAATTGCTTCAATTATTGATGACGAGAGCTCCACGGAAAATAAACTCGATACTCCGGCCTTTCCCATAGAAACTATTAAAGTTGAAATTTCAACGCCTCCGGATTTAACAGATATCTACTATGAAATTGCCACAATCAAGACGCCCTACACTTTTCAGGTAATGCAATAATAAAAAAGTTACTTTTCAGCAAATAACGAGGTGTCTCGAGATGATGGATAGATCGTGTATCACTACGTCGTTTTAAAATGATGGAGGAAATTTATTTTTTATTGTGGTCTTATACAAAGCCGAATTTTGTCAGAAATAAATTTATTGCGATAATTTACTTTATAAAAAAATATTTTTAAAGATTATGTTTGATAACATCCAAGCAATTTTTCAAGCAGGTTTCTTCGCAAAAAAAATTGTCAGTAATTGAAATTCAATACATTTCATGATGTATATCCTTAAAATTCGAAAATAACGCATTTTGAAATTTTGTATTCCATTTTTCTAGTGATCAGTGATCATTGATGATGTGTGATCATTTTTTAATTTGTTTGTTGCCTAATAAAATCAATTATAATTATTTGTATGTGTATGTGTATGTAGGAATAAAATGGGAATAAACTCAAATATACATATTCAAATACATTTTCAAAAATTTGCAAGTGGTAGTGATACATTTTCTGAACGAAATTCTATATAACTGGAAATGCTATTCGGATTCTCTATATTTACATATTTGTTACTGATAAGTATCAAAAGAAACGTCTAAAAATAAATTTCAGATCTTTATTTTCCTTCCTTTTTCCTGCTATCAGAAATTGCCTAAACCCACTATAGTGCATAAATTCTGGCTATCTATAACCTTTAAAGGAGAAATTTAACGTACGATGAAATGCAGTACGATAGATTTTATTTCACTCATATTTAGTTTGGATGTATCTGTATGAGTTGTAAGGATTATTAGAATGCTTCTAACTTTTATTCAACTACGTAATATATTAGTCCAGTTTAAAAAATTGTGTCTGAATAGCCCGATAAGAAAGCAGTGTGAAAATTTGTATGTTTCCCTAGTACATATTGAAATAACAGAGCTCCCTCTTTATTAAATGGTTAAAATTAGAATGCCCTCTAATTAGGACAAAGTTAAGTATATTTTTTTAATTCTCATATAATAATTTCCATGCGGTGTATTTCTTTAAAAAAAAGTTTTAAAACTTTGAAGTTCTATATCTAGATATAGGTAGAAATGTTAATATTGCAAACACAATTGTTACGTTAATATTGTTTCATATTAGAGAGTTTTTGAACCCCTTAAAATTTACGTTATCGTTATGTTTATGGTTATTCTGAGCATGCGCAGTGCCGAAAATGATACTATTTTTGGCACTGCGCATGTGCAGAATAACGATAACGATAACGATAACGACGTGCTAGAATTTAAGGGGTTCAAAAACTCTCTATTATGAAAGCTTTTTTTGAGTTTAAGAGTACTGTCGTACTTCTGATTAGTAAAGTAATCGAGAAACATCAATCTAAGTAACTATGGCAAGTTCCCTCACTTCAGGTACGGCTTAATACAAGGTAATTGAGTAACAGCAAGATTTCTTTAGTAAACGTAATTGTCTTTTAATCTTTTACAAGCTTTTAAAAAAATATTATTACTCAAAAGAACCCACTTGTATATTTTGTATATTAATTTTGTTATTATTTCCGTTACCTCTATAACCATATTGTCTCTATAATATACAGTTCGATTTATACAGAAAGGTTAAAAGGTCTTTAATCATTAAATCAGATCTCAAAACATTCTTTCAGCGTTTTAAACTTTCATTACAAATTGTTAAATGTGTGTTGTTTCCTTGTAACACAATAATCATTTCCATCGATAATAACACAAACACTAATTTTATTTAGAAGTGTGTCAATTAAGGAGTTTGAACGAAAAATTCTAAGAAAATACTAAAACTTTGATTGTGTTTTATAATGCAAATCTAAAAACTAAAAGAAATCAAACAAGTCGCAAATTGCGCTTTTCCATGATCTTTGTCTATGATGAAAAAACCTTTTAGGCTATGCGTATACACGTGATAATAAGAATAATTAATAATAATAATTAACAATATTCACAGAACATTTCACTTGATAGCCTGAATCAGATCAATATTGTGCGTGGCACATATTAGGTATTCATTAAATATAGGTATTACAAATACGAAAATAACATAATGGAAAATACTTGCTGCAAGTAAGGAAACTAAGGAAATAATGAGAAAACAAATTAAAAATCTTTTTGCAAATTAAATGTTTAATGTTTGCAAATTAAATGTTTATTAATTCATATTTTAAAATTATTACCTACTAATTACTTTAGATAAATTGACGGCTTGTGGCAAATCAAATTAATAGATTAAATTTGGTCACTAAAAATTATACACTTCTATTCGCAAGTCTAAGCTTCAAAAACCATACGGTATCAGTCAAGGAATCACTGGAGTATGTACTTTAAGCCAATTGCAATTTAGGACAATATCGCTGCGATGGCTGTAATGTTGGTACGATCTCTTTAGTATTTATTTATTTATTTAGAGCAAGGCCCAACAGACATACGTCAATTAAGAGGACTGATTTACATAATTAAAGAAACAAAAATTGAAAAAAAACAAATGTAAACTAAAAATTGCACCACATTTAGGTACTAAGTAGAACGTGGTAGGCGTTTAGTCTACCATGGCAGTGGTACCTTAGGCGTGTTAGATCATTTCTTAAATTTAGATACAAGTAGCTACTTATCTAAATACGAAAATAAATTATTATTATTATTGACTAACAAAAAAATACTTATTTTGATAAATGACATTTACAAGAACATTTGGAGACATAAAATATCTCTAGGAAATTATTAATTCAATTAAAATTGTTGCATACAGAGTAAAAAGGGGACCTTAACATAACATTTGTTTTTTGCTTGTGGAAGATAAAAAAAATGTATTCCTAACATTAAATGATGGAACTCGAAATGCGATTTAGGAGAAAAGATGCAAACAATCAATTTTGTTATGTAGCAGTTTGTAAATCCAGCAGTTTGTAATCCAGCAACTATTCTTCTAAAAAGAGTATACATACTAAATTGGGACACGAGAACAGTATGACTAAAGCTCTTCTCAGGGTAGATACCATAATGTTGAAAATGTAAATATTTAAGGAATATCCTCTGAACATTTTCAAGTTTGGTTTTGTGTATCTGGTAATAAGGTGCTCAAAAAAGACTTGCATATTCTAGCTAGGATCTAACAAACGTAAAGTACAGTACTCTTAAACAATCCATGTTATCAAGTCCCTTGCACGATCGTATTATAAAACTCAGTGAACGCATTGCGGAGGAAGCAATGTAATTTATGTGGATGTCAAATAGAAGTTTGTTATCAAAAGTAACCCCTAAACCTGAAGTGTTAACAGATCTTTCCAGTTGACAGATATTAATGATGTAATATAATTAAGCGGATGCAACTTCTTTTTCAACGTAACAGTTAGACACATTTAAGTTTGCACAGCATTCAACTAAATAGCTTAAATTTTTGTAATGTTTTACAATCCTCTATAGTATAGTAGGTATATGCTTGAAACACGGCTGATTTAAGAAAATAAAGAACCCTTCATTTAAATACTGAACCGACTTACATTCTTTCTATGTTATAAATGCATCAGACTTGCAAACGCGCGTGATTTCCATAACGTCACAGATAGTTTTATAGGCGTAAATGTTTTTTTTGCAAACCCCATTTTCTAAGATGATAATATTACACAGGTTCACCAAGTTTGTTTAAATTATTTTATTTATCTGCGACATGCCTACCGCAATGAAAGATTCACATTTCTGTTAACAGGTAGGGAGTGTGAAAAACACTAGATACATAACGGTGACATCTACATTCGAGAAGAGCTTCGAGACCCCAGAGCCCACATCTACAAAAGCGACGGAGCCCCTAACAGAGAACATCCTTGCCACTTCCAGCAATTACGCCAAGGATAACAACTTCTTGGATTCGAGCATCGCGACGCTGCCACCGATTTATCTCGCATCAGACATGGAAACCCCACCCCTGGAGACGCTTGTAGAGACGTTCAGCACGACGCAAACAATGTTAAAGACACACATTCTGCCTGTCGTTCGAAATGGTAACGACACCACTAGTTCAACTTTAGTGCAAACGTACATAGTAACGAGGTAAGTCGGATAATGAGAGCTTCCAATTATTTCTTCTCCTGAATAACCACCACCTCAACATTGTCGTTGTTCTGTGGTTTATAAACAGGATAATGATGTACAAAAACCATCTCTATTTAATGTGAGAACATAAAAGCATAAAAGGTGTAACTATATCTACCAACGCATCGTGTAATTCAGTAACTAGATATAGCTCTAACAAACACATCAAAAGTTTATAACGTGATGGAAGTGCAAAAAAAAAATGTTATTTATTAATTAATTTTAACGTCCAAGTTATAATTTGTACAAAATATCCACATACATTGGATTTTCTGAAAAAAGATACTATAAAATGCAGCTAGGCAGTACTACTTCATTGTGTTCGAGTTTTAATATTTCTTAACTCTAATTTATAGATATTGGTTACATATGTATGAAATAACTTTTCAAAATATTGTAAACTGCCGTGTTCTTATATTTAGTCATGTCAGTATATTTTATATAAAGTATTGTTTTAATCTGCGACGAACCTCATTTTAACTATATTTCTATTTTTATTTTCAGAGTGGTAACCGCTAGTAAGACGCTTCCACCTATGGATGCATACAACTTTATTCCCAGCAAAACCTTAAACGAATTCAACAGCCACTTAGATGAAGCTGGTTCTGAACTCCACCTTGAACTCGAATTCGGCGACCAGAACGAGCAAGATGAAGGCCAAATAAAGAGAGTCGCCTTCCAAGATTTGGACTTGGCTAATATTGGTTCCGACTTCGACTTGTCGGACGTAGACAAATCTAAACTTCTTGAAAGTCACTTGCGTCTGAAGAAAGCTCATGCTCCGTCAAAACCTCCTGCCAACGAAATAGTTACTCCAGCTTTCAATCCAGATCAATTGCAACAGCTAGCTCTGCTTCGATTATTGAATCCTGCTGCGGCACAAGGTCAAGTCATCACTACATCCAAACCAGTCCTTAAGGTGGAAACAGTTTACGAAACTCACGTTTTACCTGTAACTCAAGGTCAAAACACCATTTTAAGTACCATTTCGAAAGTCAAGGGCACTTTCACCAAGACAGATTTTGAATTTGGTACAAGTACCATTGCCCCCGCGTTACCTATTCCTCCTGTAGTGCCACAGATACCACAACTGCCGCAAATACCTCAGCTGAATCCATTCTTACCTCAGGCACAGCCCCAGTTTGCGGTAACATCTTCACCGATTGTCCAAAGCACTGTGGTTACTCAAACAAATAGCAAGGTCCTCAAATTAACGTTTGGAGCGAAGACAGCTTATACTACTGTCTTTTCAACGACAGTAGTGCCTACTGTTCTGACGACATATATGACTGCTTCCGTCCCTGTGGCACCTACTGCAGCAGCTTATCCTGGATATTATCCTGCTCCGTTCCCTGCTGGATATCCTTACGTAGGTTGAGTTTTACATAGAAATCAAATTTATTTATTAAAGAAGTAGTGCGTCGTAAGAACAATGAAAGTAATTTCGTCGGATTGTGATGATATTGGACAATTATTTGGTGAATTCATCTTTGATAAACGTTTAAAGCAAGTTGTGCATCGCAAATTTAAGTGACTTTTCAATCATATATTGTATATAACATAATTCATGACTTCAAATGTAGGATTCATTGTAGACATAAACCTATTCTTAGTTTTGTATAGTTAGGTGTAGTCTATTTTGTACTGATTCATTATTTATATTCTGTATCTATAGGGTTCTTATACTTATTAAATAAGATTTCGTTTTGTATATTTTGTAAAGATAATTTTATTTCCGTGCAATAATGTATTGATTATAAGACTAATTTAATAATTACTGCAGTAGTATTTCTTTTAACTCCCAACCATTAATACGAGCCTTAAGATATATTACACGGATACACAATAGTATATTATGTTACTAGGAGTAGAAGGCGAAGAAAATTCCATAAAATCTTACAAATCACTTCTTGATTCATAGGTACTTCAAAATACGTATTCTGAAGTCTCATAAAAGCATTTTCACATCATAGAACTAGTTCATCTAAAACAGTAAAAGCATGCCACTTCCTTTTAAATTTATAAATTGTGATAAATCTGAAACTAGTACCTACCTTAAATAGATAACCCTCTACTAAGAATAAAAGTAAGGGCTGCTCAAACCAGAACTCGGCCTTCCGCCTATTTATGTAACAAGGTCTATTGGAGACTGGATCAAAGAAAGATCAGAGCAAGAATGGTCGAACGGGACTGGGCTGGGCCAAGCCAGGCTTTTAATTGAAGGGCCTTGGTTGAACGCAACCCGATCAATACTGGCGCAAAGTCGTAACATCATAAGGATTGTTACAGGACTGCTGACAGGTCACGAACATCTCAACAAGCACCTTAACACTATCGGCCTTTGTGACATTAGAAGGTCCAGATCTTGCGGGCACGATTAGGAGGACTCCATTCACATCCTCTGTCGTTGTGCCTGCCTCATGGTCAAGAGACACAAACATCTGGGTGCAGCATTTCTCTTGCCCTAAGACATTAGAGAGCTTCCCCTAGAGCGGTTGTTGGCCTAGGCGCATAGCACGGGTCTCTTCCAATAGCACTCGAACAGCGGCAGGCACAATGGGTGAAAGACCTGAGAGTGCTGCGGGTAACCGCGCCACCTTCCAATAACAGCAAGGGCTGCTCAAAAACCGTTTCTTCTTTAATTATCTCTTAACATAAATAATTCCTAAATCATGTTTCAGATTAGTCTGTCTATGGCCCATTTGGACCCTCTTTGCTTAGTCAGTAAAGCTAATTAAGCTTAATTAAGGTAACAGATCAGACTGTGATTATATGTAGGACATAACGCCTAAAACAATCTGACACTGAATTAAGCTAAGCTTAAAGTTACTTAAGAGAGATGGTGCAAATGGGTCTATTATAATAAGTTTTAAGCTTCATAATATATGCACCAAGTTTCTATCAGACTTCTAAATCGGGTTTTCAGTAAAATTCTTCACATAGATATTTTTCCTTTTTGTTTCTTCTTAGTTAGAAATTTACATTATAAGATTCACGTTGCCATTATTTAGATGCATTTATGCAGAAGGAAAAGTTAAATTTAAACGATTCACTTACTACATAAATGAGATACAGGTTTCTATAATTTATTTATAAAAAAATTCACCCAGTGCCAAAACAAATAAATACACGAAATGTTCTGTCTGCTGAATAGAATTATACTTACCTAATATTTTATTAAATTCATGCAAAACATCAACTCGGGCTCGTACTTTAAATAGAGAATATATTACATAGATAGTATGGTCACTGTTAGCGCTAGCCTCTTAAAATCAGGTACATATTCAAGAGCGACCTTCCTAAATATGAATAATTTATTGTGATATTCCTGTAAAATATTACCATACTATTCGTATGGTATCTAGTAGGGCTAGACTGCAAATAAATGCAGGATGAATATATTTATACTAATAAATATCGTAGTTGAAATGACAGGAAGTTAGTTGTTCATCTTCATAATTGTTTAAAATTTGTTGAACTGCAATGAAGACTAAAAGTCGGGTCCCCTTCTTCTACCTTCCGATTAATTTTAAATATTACAACAAAATTTGAAAGATATATACAAACATAAAAAACATAAAACGCGCCACAGAAATGGACAACCTTCTGAAATACTAAGGCTTGTAAACATGACTTGTACAAATGAAAAAAAAATCGCAGACTCACAACCATTCCCTGGAAAAGATTCCAATTTCTCCCCTGGCGAGATTTCTCGCACCGCAATATACCATTCTGTTAGTCACAAGCTATCACCCAGCACCTAAGAAACTAAGCCATCGTGGACTAGACAAGACATACTACGTTTTGGTACAAAGAAGGCTCTAGAAGGTACTTTTAAAATTATCATCTATTGCTAAGATCTTCAAATGTTACGTTCAGTTCCCAACTTTAAAATTATTTTGTCTATTCATTACAAAACGGCGACTATTTAAATTTTAATAACGTATAAAAATTAGTTTTCTGCAAATTTTGGGATTGACAGTTAGTTGCATCAGGAAAGCATTTATATTTAATTTATTTATTACCTGAAAAAAAAAAAAAACGATGAGACATCCGACACCATTTTAAAATTTGGTCCATTTTAAATTTTAATAATCATTCTGAATTTGCTTACAGAAAATTCAGATTGATTATTAGATAAATAAGTGTATCTAAACAACTTGATATTAAATCGATAGTTTAAATACTACTGAAAAATTGTAAGATTTTTAATATAATTCTAAGATGAGCCAAGAGGTTAAGAGGTAGAATAAAACTATTTAGTGATCGATGCGGCTTCTATCTATCCGAAAATACTGCCAATCGACATATAGAGATAGGTAAGATCATTACTCAAAAAAATGTTGAAAATACTAATGAAAATGTAGACAAAAGCCCCTACCAATTGAATTACCCCAAAGTAATTCAATGCTGAACAGGAGGAAATATACTACTCAGAGTAGTTGCTTCCAATATTATGTAACCACAGATCTTCAAAACTTAATATAGTATGCAATAAGTACTCACAAGTATTAGTTATTTCTTTTATAAATTCGAAAATAGTTATATACAACATGATCAGATAATGTTTAACTGAAAATATGTGGTGAACAACTAAAAGTACTAATCCGATTTACGTGTCTATTGCGGTGGCTGGCATAAACTACCTAAAAGCTTTGCTCTATCTATTCCAAAGCGTGCAATGTACACAATGCACTGCAAGGCAGTGATACGAATAAAGCTGTTAACCTCATTGGAAAGTACACTTGCATAAACTAAAAGCACTATATACAAGTTTTTAGTTGGGCAACATTAAAATGCGATGGTTTGAGAATACGTTAAGGCAGCAAACGTGAGCAAGAAGGTGAATTAACTACCATTAGAAACAAGGGTTCCCAGTAATTTTTCTTGTAATTAATCCAGAGGTAATTGATGGGTTGTAGATACGTGGGTTATTCCAGGTCATATTTTTTTATGAAATTCCGAGACAATCTGGCATTATCTGCGTTTTTACAAGGTAATCCAAGGGTTAATAAGAGGTAATTCCAGGTTCAATACCTTCCTGATGCCTCTAAATGATTTGCCAGAAAAGATCAAATCTCGACTTATATTGTCACTAAAGTTAACAGTAATCCACTAAGGATAGAAAAAATCAAACGGCTGTGTAAGAAGGATTGCTTTTACCTAAAAGCTGATGAAGATAATAATAATAATAATAATAATATCTCTACCCCTCATTCTAATCACAAGGATTAGCCCGAAAGTCTGAGACTTGTGTGGGAGAGGGGGCGGCATATTATTATTTCGCGGGCCGCATTTGCGCCTCAGGAACGACTTACGTTGGTAAACCCTAACCACCATTCAGTGCTGGAATGAGGGAAACCTGGAAAACCTCATTAGTTAGGGGGACAAGTCAAACATCAACTGATTTTAATCTCTCACATTAACACCAAGTTGACATTCTTCCCATCCTAGACCATCGCCAGGATGGTTGCCAAGCCATCCCTGCGAATAAGCCTTGATCTACGAGTAAACAATTTAATGAAAAATTGTTGGCGGAATGGGAATTAGAACCCACGACCTCTGGGTTAAGCGATCGACACGCTAAGCCCTGAGCCACCGGCTCGGATAATAAGGTTGTTATTTTAGATAATGAGGACTATTATGAAATGGTAGACAACCTGATTAGTAATGGACTTTATAATAAACTTTCTAGAAATCCATTACCAAAAATGATTACTAAAGTAAGAAATATACTTAAATCCTGCAACAACCTTATTACTCCAGTTTCAAATAGGAGGTTACATGTATCTAACCTAGGTGTACCTAGATTTTACTGCTTGCCTAACATTCATAAACCAGGAACATCGGTGCGTTTTATCGTTTCAGAAATTGGATCGCCGATTTACCACCTATCAAAATGATCAACAGAGAAGTTCGAAAATTTACCCATTGCACCACCTAGTTTTTCTGGGATTAATTCCAATGATTTCATTAATAAGATGAAAAATATCTAGTTGCAAGAAGATGGAGTTTTGATCTCCTTTGATGTTGGTTCATTGTTTCCAAGTGTTCCCATACCACATACCTTAAGGATCTAAGGATCTCAAACAATCTCAGTAAGGATGTAATAAAACAATATCTTCAACTCACTAAACTTTGTATGAAACAAAATTGCTTTCGATTCAATGGTAACTCCTTCGAACAACATGAGGGTACAGCAATGGGTAACTCTTTGTCACCATTCATTGCCAATCTCTTCATGGACAGATTCGAAACGGAGGCAAAAGAAGAATTCGAGTATTTCCCCAGGGTTTGGTTCAGATATTGACAACTTTGTTTCTAAATTGAATATAGCCCGCTTTATTGGTTGGTAAATCACGGATCACAGGTCCGTTGCAACGATTCACTAAGCCATTCCAACGGTTCACTGAACCGTAACAATAATTTAGGTGTACATGGGGCATATAGTGTTGGCATAGGTTTAGTTTTAATCATCTCCAAATGATGAGAAATTGGTTGGGGAAATGCCAACGCAAGACGCGCGTCGAGTGAAGTAGCACTCGACGCGCGTTTACCTAAACAACACCAAAACACTATACTTAGTGTTTTAGTGTTGTGGTGGAGGATAAATAATCCTCCTTTTTTGATATTTATTTATTTTTTCATATCGATATCAAGTAATAAGATGCCTGGATTTAGTTTAGTTTGGATTATTTCGGTAGTACAACATTCATTATATGAGAGTAACTTCACTAGGCAATACAATTCTGTATAACTTAACAGCGAAGTTTGTTAGTTTAAAATATTTGTTTCTATTTTTAAAATTTACTCAAGAAATAATCGAATCATACTGACTTAAAATCCAAAATACGTATCAAAATTCCTGCACAATAACAAATCGTACCAGTAAGCCTGTCAAACTGACACCTTTTTGATATTGTGGAATATGTTATAGACGTAAAACCTGATAATATAGAAAAATACTTGAAGTATTACTATTGAATGTACACTGTACACACATTGTTCATTGTTCTATGTTTATTCAGACAATGTGCACATCTCTCTTGTAATCTTGTAAGTTTGTCACATCAGTTATAGCAGCCGTTGTGATTCAAAAATTCCCAACATAAAAACAAAGTAGCAAGCCTGTACTATAATCAAAAATAACTTTTAATCCCTCCAACTTTCAAACGCTGCGGGCGAAAATGATAACATTAACTTTTCCTATAGGATTAACAAGACAAACTTTTATTAGGTTCCATGCAAATTACTACAATAGTACAAAAAACTTTTACCATTTAGGGGATGTTTCGATAAAGTTTGGACATATTGAAAACTAACCCTGCGACTAATGGTTTCGCCGTCAGGTTTGGGAGCGAAACTCGCAGTTACTAGTATGGTGTTTAGGCCCACTTTTTATTTGTCTTCGAATAGCTATGGAGTAGATAAGGAGTTCTTTAAGTAGATCACTGATGCTGTCACAGAACACCCAGAAATTATTGATTTGCCATCTTGTTTTCATACTTTTCGTTTTGTACTCAATCAAAATTCTGAAAAAAATATGATAAAAAATATGATGATGAAAATGAGTCTTCAGTATGTCAACAGTACATTTACATTTTTACAATAATTTTGCCTGAATGAAAGTTTTAGATCTAGCACCAGAAACACGAGATGAGTATTTCCCAAATGACGAATAGAACTCAAAAAATAATAGTCAAATATGTTATGTAATATGTATTATAATAATGTATGTATATTAAATAATAATGTAGTGTCATGATGTAGTGGAAAACCACAAAAGGTTTTTTCAGTAGATTATTTGCCGGCAGAGTTAACAATCTGAATTTATTATAAAATATTATTAAGTTTGCCATAATAAGCTCAACGACATAGTAGTTGTATTTATTGGAGTTCTACAGGATTGAATCTTAGGACCAGTGTAAATTATAATTTAGTTTTGATGTATGAGCGCAGTTGACAGCTAATAATAATATTCTGTTGAAGTATATGCCTCCCCCTCTCCCACACAAGTCTCTGACTTCCGTGCTCATCATTACGATTATTATAATTCTACAGATTACGAAAATTACATTGATCATTTAATTACCTAAAATCTGTTAAAATAGAAGTTTCTGTAAATTATTTTCATTTAAAAATTTCACTACCTAAGAGTATGCTTAAGTAAAATACTTAAGATTATTTTATATTTTTTAAATATAAAATAGATATTTACTTTGTAGTTTGATATTTAAAATGATGGTAGGTATATTAAAAACTTGTAAACTAGTGGATAATAGTATTAAATCAAGCCAAAATTATTAACAAATATTAGCTTATTTGTTACCGTCAGGATTTCAAGTCCAAAATTAGAAGTCCAAGTCCAAGAAGTTCAAGTTCAAGATTAACGTCATGACTATTTGTAAATAAATTATAAGAATAATGAAAATATATAAAGGCGAATCCATTGAAATTGGTGTACACCATGTGTCTACTTTTAATCCATTAAATAATTAGAAATTAAGTTGACAACGACATAGGTTTTATAGCTTCGCTCAAGACGTGTAGGACTTGAAATATTGACTGAACCATATAATAACTAGGTACTATTTCATAGGTACCCTGAAAATATTATACAGGCCTTTCTAAAATAAAGAAAATATTTTTTCATTTTTCCTGTAAAACTTACGTTACTCTTAAATAAATAAAAAAGAATTTCTTAAATCGCTGACTATAAACCATTCGTTTTAGTTTTAGTATAATTGCAAATCTGTAGAGTTTTATTCCTCCTATCTGCATAGAAATGGTTTATTGATTGACTGGGAAATGCGAAAAAAGCAGTTTCGGAACGAGAAGGTACAGATGGGGAGAATCATTACCGACAGATACATTCGCATTTCTGATTTGGTCTGCTCCCTCGTTTTTTATCTCTCTCCCGATAAACACTTTACCCTCCCATTTATTTCAATTTCTCGGTATTACTTCGTCAATCTCTGAGAATTGTAAATATACGCTACTCCAAGTGCATTCGTAATGAGTCGCAGAGCATCTTTGAAGATATTATTATTACTGATAAACAGAACTGTGATTTAGGTTAATACGATTATATAGATATATTTTTAATTCATTATAGCTTTTTTAGCTCGATTTTATTTAATAAAAAAGTGAAAATATTCATTTTTGAAAACAGATGTAACTTTTTTATTTGTGGTCAGATCGAAAATGACATTCAACTTTTTTTTTTTGGTTTTCCAAAGGCTTTACCGTGGTGCAATTATTTTTTTAGTTGGTAGTTTTCAAGAAAAACGTTGTTATGGGCGTCATATTAGATTTTATCATTTTCGATCTCAGCGATTTCTTCTGATTTCAAAGTTGCGAAGTAAGCTTTTTAATGTTTACACATTAACTTAATAATAAAATAGAATAAATAATAATAACGGAAGTTAATTTTTCAATTAAATTGTACTACACTAGTTATTTTTGATTTTCCAATGCACACTTAAAACTTATTTCAAAATATTTTTTATATCATATAATCCCGTTTTCATGGCCAGCTAAAGAATTTAATTTCCAGAAAAAATATTTTGCTACAAAATCCTACTTCGCACTTTTCAAATATGGCATATTATACATCAAATTAATCAGAAAAAATCACCGAGTTCGAAAATGATGGATGAATGATGGAAATGGATGAAATGATGAATCCAATATGGCGCCCATGAGAAACAATAAAGTTACTGTTATTTTTTCAGAAACTATCTTATTTATTTTAGGATTACACCACCTGTAAAAGAAAAAATCAAAACCAGAAGTATTCAAAATAAAGACTTGGAGTGTAGTACTAAAAAAAACATTTTAAAGTTTCCCTTGGTACTATTATTATAAATGATGCTTCATATCAAAGCGATTAGATACTGTATGTGATGATTTTAATTATAAAGCTTTATTAAATACACTTGAAAACCTTTAAGGTAAACTGTAGAAGTTTACATTAGGACATACCTAAGGATATAGGACATTAGGATATACCTAATTCCATATTTTTAATTGTGCAATAACTTGGTAATGTTCCTGTTCCTGTCCTGTTCCTTGGCCATTGTTGCTGTTAAGCCTATTGACTACATAGGTCTTACCTGAAACATATTGTGGTAGTACCCTAGTTTGACTTTTGTTAACATTGTATGTGCTTTGAAAGGTATGTGGCGATACTGATATTTAACCATTGATCACAACGAAAACAAAAACTAAAAATGCCTTAAATTTGTGTCTTTCGAACGTTTTTAGTTGTTGCAGATACATATGTTGCAGATAATCGTCTTCAATTTTAGAACCTGCATAGTAATGTTGCGATAGCAGCCCAGGAATACGATTGTGATAAATGTTAAATCCTATAGTAGAGACGGTTTTAATTATAAAACTCAAAATTTCGGCTCTTATTAACCAAAACTAATTTTTCCCATGTAATAAAAGTTGCTTTCGCAGTTGATTGTAAAAATGGCGAAGGAGCCGGTATAGACTGAAATTACTTGAAAACATCTTTTTATTCTTCATTGCTGCGTAATTTCAATTTTCAAAAACATAAAAAATTATGTATGATAAAACGTGAAGTAGTAACTACTATATATTGTTTTTAATGTTATTGTAATAATTTACCCACACTTGAGTTGTATAATAGTATAAGTGATGTAAGAGAGATTGTGAAGTTATGAAAGTAAGGCATTGAATTTGTGTGGCCTTTGCCAAGTTCACTGTTAATGTTAATTCCTCGACCGATTCACTTTGCAATACAGCAGATAACTAAAAAAAAAATAACTAATTGCGCCACTGTAAACCAAACCATACGGTTGAAGATTTTTCAATTGGACCGCAAATAAAAAAGTTACAGCTGTTTTCTAAAATCACGATTTTTACTCGTTTTAAATAAAGTAGAAACGAAACCAAATTCAATCGTTTTTTTCAGTGGAATGTGGATCTATATTAAATTCTGCACTACTTTCTCCATTTAAGCCCTATTGTAGCTCTAATAGTTTCCGAGATCTTCGAACCTGGTATCCAAATTTGGTTTAGACTGTATAACAAAATTATCTATGTAAAGTACAACTTTGTAATTCTGTTAGAATTACACTCTAGGCATAGACTGACTCGATAAATAACTAAGATTGAGGTACGATTTATTAGATAACACATCATTACGAACGAGTTTAATCATACAATCATGTCAGTAGTTATTATAAAGTCCTTTTTCTTACACATTTTTTCTCCCAAATGGACGATAGGAAAATACTGTGAGATTATAATTTCAGAAATCGGACTACTACTCTTGGCATAAGTATTTGCGTTCTTGACTTCAATTGATATAGAAAGACATTATGGTTATTGTTTTTTTCGCAACATGAACCTACAATTTTTACGAAACAGTTGAAGACTAAAAGTACTGAAGTAGTTTAGGAGTCGGTTTGTTAGTAAACAAAACTGTCTCTATTTATTTTGAATACAAATACCTGCTCCCGTTCACTGAAATATGAAAAAGCATAACCGATCCATTCATATTTTGTGTAGCGTAAAAATATTTTTTAAATGCTATTCCTGGAATATGAATGCAGCTCGTTTATATTATCTGTTTCGCCGGATAAACCAAATGTGTAATGATTATGTTCGGCAACCTGAACTTTTGTTTTTATAAATCATTACAGCAAGCAGGCACTGCAAAATCGACAATTCATGCTTTATTGGTGAATGTGAATTCTCATAAATTCATTCATTTCCTCGTTGTTTTATTTCAATTTCGAATAAATTCCACATGGCTAATTGCCTTTTACATTTCTCCCTAAAGCAATGCGAGCTTTTTCAAATGCCAGTTCATTATAGAAAAATATTTGTTTACACTTGATTAAACTCGTACCTCATAAAAACGTTATATAAACATGAAAATCAAGGCACGTTTTTTGAATTTCCTCTTCACAAATAACCCGTCTACTGAAGAATATCACGTCTGTTTTCTTAATCGAGATGCCGAGTTGTACATAACGAGGAGAATTGTGAGCAGCTTGATTGGCATAAGAAATCCTTCCAGAAATAAATTAGCCTTAAAAATGGAGAGGTACGATTCATGTTTTATTTCCTATAAATTAACAGGAAATAATATTATTAGGTGAAAAGTGAAGAACCTTAGTTTCCATTCTTGAATAATTTTATATAATGGAAATTATAATAGTCAGTAGTTGTTTAAAATCAATCACAAGATCTGTGGTTCAAATTTAAATAAGCAGATTATTTACCAGCAGAAACAAAAAAGTCTGTATTATTTCTTTTTAAAGCTTACAAATTTTAAATTTATATTTTAATTATGAGTTTTGATCACCAATAATGAAAACACATCACACAGTAAAAAAAGACAAATGGTAAAATTACTAAATGGTAATCGTAATTTGCTGCAGTGTTATTTTTAACACGAACTGGGTAGTATAATAACTAAACCTTTAGAACTCATATTATACGAACGATATACACGCCAAGTTTGTAGAAGTACTCATGTAGTAAAATTTACAAAACCCTGCGTTAAAAATGAATCAATCCGCCATAAAAACGAAATAATGATACGGTGAATAATTAACTATTACACATTACCTTGTAAAATCTACTGTGTTAAATTACTTTTATGTAATGTAATAATACACCGATATGTCTAACACTGCCAAGTGTGGCGTATATACACACTGATGAGTGTGGATTCAGTGTTAAAATCAGTCGGATTTTTTTACTGTGCAGTTGATGTTTGACTACCCTCCTAACTAATGATACGGCCTACTTATAATAATATACCGTCCTTCTTCCACAGAAGTTCAGACTTCCGAGATAATCTTTGTGATTATAATGAGGGTAGAGATATTATTACTATAATTGTTTTTATTTTTTTTAAATCCAGTCGACCTGGTCGAGCTAATGGTTTTCAGTAGGTATTCCTCACGTCCGTGGGGCGAATAACTGCGGATTCCGGGAATCGTGTGCCCTGAGTGTCCGTAGTGAACCCAGAATGACCGCTGTCTGCATTCTTCCGGCTAGAAGATCTGCTAATAAATTCCAACATACTGGCATGATTTTCAGTTTCGAAAACAGTGTGTGTTCCACCAAGTGCTGCTATAATCAGTACCACAAGCTTCATAGTATTTTCTGCATGGAGTCTGCGGAGTTTGAAGAGAAGATCTCGATATTTCGTCCGTTCCTCCTTCTCTTTCAAGGCAATGTTGGTCTCGACAAGAGCCCAGAACTCGATGTCAAACATTGTCTTGAGCTGGTGGTCGTCGAGGACTACATCAGTGTTATTGGCTCGAATCTGTCTGACCTTGGGAAATGAATAGTTCCAATAAATAAACAATTAATAATAATAATAATTATTATTATTATTATTATTATTATTATTATTATTATTATTATTATTATTATTATTATTATTATTACTATTATTGTTATCATTATTATCATTTATCGTTATCATTATTATTATAGTATACATATTCGGAAAGCTGAATCTGTATTTGGATGTCCCTTTGGTAGGTAGCTTATCCAATATTTTGTATAAAATGTCGATTCTCACTATACGTTACATTTCCGTCCCATAACCGTTACATATAAGTTCAGTTAAATTCAGTCGTATTCACATTTTCCGTCCATATATAAATAGTGTATTGTACCGTCTATTAAGCTAATACTATAACAATATAGTATTAGCTTAAAATGGATAGGATAAACAAGCTTGCTTGAAAAGAAAGAAACGGCGATTGTGGGTACCTACACGAAATAGTAAAAAAAAATATTGAAGAAGAAGAATGTACTACATGAAATGTAGTTTGAAATATGTTTCGAACGATATTGAACGGAGCTGATTGGAAAAGAAATGTAAACTGAGCAGAAGGTGTGTATACACATTAATTTACATCTAATAATATTTTATGTAGATGAAATGGTACTGATATGAAAAGCAAATGTAACGTATAGTGAGAATCAACCTTAGTGAACTCAAATAATCAGTGATTGTTATTCAAAGTAGGGAATTTAACTGTCAATAAAACCCAGTGGAAGGTTGTTGTATATCATTTTGAGGAAAACAGGCCGTTATGTTGGAAATTTATGTCAGCAGGTAGTTGTAAATATTCCGGAAGTATTGCAATAAAAACGCCGACTTTACGATTTACCCGGTTGCCTTTTAATTCATATCACTACAGTTTTTGCACATGTTGCAACGTGAAATATTGCCTTTATTTTATAGTAGATTTTAAATCTGCCAGAATTTAGTACGATAGTAAGCTTTTATTATAGAAAAATTTATTAGAAATTTACAACTCAAGTTTTCCGGTGCTGCATGTATACCTTATTTGACTATACAGAAAATATCACTTCGGTGAAGTGATTCAAAGTTTGATATATTATACCTATGAAGTTTTTATAATGATTTTAAAGTAAGTAGGTATATTGATTTATTTTCCATTTAGTTTCCTTATTAGTTGCAAAATTATACTGTCGATATAGCAAAGCAAAACTATTATATACAGGGTCCTTCAACGAAAACTTGACCCCCCCCCTATAATTATAAATCTGAAAAAAATAGAACTTACCGAGAACCGTAGATTTCTGTTCTTGGGGGGAGCATTTTTGACAGTCAAGCCAACTTGATATGTTCATCCCCCTAACCCTTAGCAGCCCAAAACTTAAAAATTTCAAATGGAACTACGCTAGTTCTATCACATCATTTTACAATTACGAATACACTGGTGCATCGTTTTTGGGAATTGATTGAGATTTGACAGAGTTATTGGTTAAAAACGAAAAGTTGACAAACCGGCATTCACGTACTAATTAATTTAGCTTTTTATCTGCTACAGAACCACATTAGTTTTTTTGATGTGCTGATCAGTTTACAAAAAGAGACACAGCAGTTATCACAGCTTAATTTTAGTAACATTGGATGTTACATCAAATATAGCATTAAAGTAAATTCATATTCATCAGCATTTCCTATTTATTTTATACATCGTTTTGTAAACTTTTCTTCCAGTATTTATTTTACGTTTTCTTTGAAGCGCTGATATTAACCATGAAGTGCTTAGTAGTAATCAAAGCAAGTGTCTAAACCTCAATGATGTTTTGCAATTTTTTATTTACTTAGTCGACAGTTTCTTTATATACCTACTGCTAACCAAAATTTACTGTAGGTACCTGTTATTTTAGTTAACACTCGACTTAACTAAAAGTTAACTTTTAAAGTTAATGTTATTTCCATTGAATAGTCGTCCAGATTTAAATAGAATGAAAATGTAGAGATATGGCAAAAAACTGTAACATAAGAATAACATAAGAAAAATGTATTGTTAATAATAAGCTGACATCTTTTTAATATTTGTCTTACGGTTTTTTTGGACTTGTCTCTTCTACTTTTCAGGGTAAACCCATCAACTCGTATATTATTGCGCATATCAGAGCACAGTAGTTTATTCAGATATGTCAAAATGAATACGGTGTTTCGATGTAAGGTAAATAATATAGAGTAACATAAAGTGGTTCTGTTAATTTCTCCCCAATCTCAATTTCAACATCTAAATTTCACAACGTTTTGTTATATTTATGAGACAAAATTATAAAAACCTTTTATATTCTCCCTGTCTTGAGACTAAATATATTTGCACTAAATCTTTTTAACGATATTGAATAGCATTAGACATTGGCAGATTTTGCCCCTCATGAGGAATTCCTACCCTATATATCGGATGATCCAGATGAACTTTATATCTCTAGGATTTCCAAAGTAATCAAAAAGGATTCTCGTGTCGAATTGTAAAATCCATTACGTTGTAACAGTTCACTATAAATATAAATTAAAACACTGATATATTATACCTATATCGCTACTTAAGTTCGATATTTAACGGGTTATTTCCTAGGGCGGGATCTACACAATTTGTCAAAATAAATAATTAACAATAAGTTGCACATTCTATTGTATCCTATCCTATCCTACAAAACAAGAAAAACCTATGTACTATTGGGATGCACGTGGACCCGTATTACAAATTTTTGTAATTTTCTTATAGGAGTAGAATGAATTATTATATTATGTTATATTATGTAGAAGATTTTATTGCATACCATAAGCATCATCACTGAAGATTTCCAGTTTGTTGATGATCTCGATATATATTTATTCGCACAAATATTTATCTTCTTTTTTAAACTATTAATAGTAAAAGAAGTCCATACCTAACTTCAAAGTTCTGTCAGAATAGCTAGAGCATACCTATATCTAGAAATATGTATACCTTATAATATTTTTTTACTCCTACTGAATTTGTTTCTATCCTCGATTTGTAGTAAATACGCAAAATTATTATTAGAATAATAATAATAATAATAATAATAATATGACTTTATTCGGAGTTTGATAGTTGTAACAAAATAAATAATTACAATAATAATATTACATCGAAAAGGCGAAGTGTCACTAATTATAGTGTTTTCAACTTAACCGAATAGGGAGAATCTTACCTACATGCATGTTTCTATTAATATAGGTGCACAATTTGTGAGTTAATGTTTAATATATAATAATAATAATAATAATAATAATTTTAGTTTCATAAAATTCCAACATTTCAGTTGCCAATCAGAATTAATCGTCCTTATGTCCATTCCGCATTCCATTGTATGTTTTTGAGTCACTGTTATACTAAACGAATCTTAAGCTTTTTTTTTAAATTTAGGACTGAATGGCGGGTAAATTCAGGAGGTAAGAAACCATAGTATTTGCTTGCATTATACGAAAAACTGCGCTTATATATAGGTGTGAGATGGTTAGGAATTGTTAATAACAATCTGTTTCTCGTGAGAAAATTATTTATAATTATTATTATGATTTTATGTGTCGCTCTTAGTAAATGTAAGGTACGAAGCGAAGCTAAATTTAGTATCTGATTGTCTTTGAAGATGTGGCTAATATGATGGTGCTCACGTATTCCAAAACAAAATCTTATACAAGAATTTTGAATCCGTTGTAGTCGCATTTCATAGTTTTTATCAAGTGCTGCACCATAGATTATATCACAATGCGATAGCTTGGATGTTATGAGAGAGTTGCACAAATGAAGTTTAAGTTTTTTATTTAATATCTGCTTCTAAGTATACAACTGTCTAAGTATACAGTATGAAGTTTTGCAGAGATAACTTACATGTTTCGAAAATCTAAGTAGGTTGTCCAACCAATCCAGTCCAATATGTAGGATGTTACAATACTACAATCGTGTTTCTGTATCTAAATTATATAGCATAAAAACGATATTAATGTATATCTCTAAAGTTATTCAACCAACCATAGTCGTCGTTATATTTATTATAAACATTTAATTAATATTTTTAAGTATGCCTATCGATTGTCTCGAAATTACCTGCGACTTCAGTTAGTGATACCTTTTTACAAATGTTTTTGTACTGCATATTTGTTTCTTTTTTAATTTAAGTGAATATTCGTGTATGCTCATCAGTAAAATAAAGAATCAATTTTCCCAATTTTTACTTTCCAGCAAATAATATAGCCGGAATATATCAATCAATATTGTCCTTGTTATAAATACATTTTTGGATGATTTTATCGGATGCAATTTTTTATTTAGGTACTCGTGATCTATATTCATCAATAGTTATTGTTTAGAATGATCCGAGGTAAATATAAACAGCATTAATTTGGAGATAGCTTAGTAAATTATTCGATTAATAGTTATAACCCGCGTATAACAGCAATCAGTCAATTTACCAATCTATAAATAATGAGTTCTGCAACCATATCGCATTCAGTTCAATGAGCGGTTTAATTGCATGTCGCAGTACGTTTCACGTTTAACTGAATTCAAGCTAACCAAAGTTGGTTTGTCGTTATTTTATTTTTCTCGGATTCATAATAGGGAAGATTATTTCTAGACGCAGGGAGATAAGAATAATAGAACTTCTCATAAAACAAATTGATTGGGAAGCAGAATTATAGTAAAAAAGTAATATTTCAATTTTCAGTGTCATTGCAGTTTTTACCACTTTTAAAATAGATACTTACATGTTATTCAAACAATTGAAAAATCAAATTGGCAAACGGGCAATGTGCCCCGGCTGGCATTGCATTACTTCGGCATCTCCATAGGAGTCGCCACATCATTCATCGAGACCAATTAGCAGACACTGACCGGTTTCGCGCTTATTATGTGCTCATCAGAGTGCCATAGGTAGTGGATTCGATAAATGATGTTGCGACGTGATCGCCTAATGGGCATCGTGAATGTTAGTAGTGAAAAGAAACACACCGTACTGTCCTCTTATGGGTCTTTGCTACTATCTGTCTAACAATTATTGTCAAATTGACAGACAGATAACGACCTGCTTTTCCGCAGCTGCTATTACAGCAGTGGCCACTATTGTCTTTAAGGAAGACAATCCTACTTATTTATTTGAAGGAGATGCCGAAAACAACTATTTCACGGGGAATGTGCGACTGGTATTACATTACTTCGGCATCTCCATAGGAGTATCATCATTCATCTCGATGATTAATGTGGCGATCATCATAATACCTACTGTTCAATCAATTCTAAAGTCTCGTTACAGGTGTGAGCCGTTGCGCCATCTTACTGAAAGTATTCATGGTGGATTTTATCGTCGTGAAGTTAACAATATTTTTTGCTGTAGATATAACTGGCCAGTTACATTTTTTTAGAAAAAGTATGGTCATCTATTATTCTACGTGACATATAGCTACCCAATAACAAGTTTTATAGAGTACAGAGATGTCTTACGCAAAATATGTGAATTGTCTGTATTCCACGAGCGATAATTTTGGGAGTTTACGTACCCACTTAAATGAAACCACGCTTCGTCAGAAAAAAAAATTAAATCTAGAATCTCGTCAGCATTCAGATTTTCGTTAAACCAATTACAGTAAGTATTGTAAATATTACGTTTTTCAAAATCTAATGGAAGCAGTTCATACACAACACAACTTTCTAATAATGAAAATGCAACTTCCTTACTGAGCTATGGCATGATCCATAAGACTCCTATAAACAATTTAGGAATAATTATGAAAGTTTTTGAATAAATATTTGGGCAGATAACTGACGTAATGGTTTGGTTGGATCCCACGATTTCCTTCCTGTGTGAGAACGCAGCTTCTGACAGAGTCTGAATTAAAAAACAAATTACATAAAAATAAATACCCACTAAATTAATTACTTACGTATAATTTCCAACTTATCTAACTGTAGTTATGAAAATAACTGTTTTATAAAGACGCGAAATATATCAAACGCTAATTTAAGCAAGATTCACAAAATAATATCTAAGTACCCAAGCCAAGAAATCTTGTACACCAATGTACAGAACGTCAAATACTGTCAACTTTGACACTAGAAAGGGAAGTAATTTTAGCAAATGGAAACCAGTCGTGATAGCAATTGGGACAAAGTGCGTTCAGAATCCGGCCAATATCACTCTGAATCTCTGTGTATAAGAAATGTTGAACATAATCATATTTTTTGTTGATACTACTTACTCTAATCATTTGTTATGTATATTTAAATTGACATGCACATTTTGTTGTCTAATTTGAGGTCAGAAGATGCCAGCTCATTCATAATAAAACATTTTATTATGACAATTATTTTTTGTAGGTCACATCCAGGCCATATTTTTTTAAATTTACTCTACTCCCCTTTGTTCCATTTGTAATTAAGCAGTTAAAACAAACAGCGATTTTGCTGAAAATTTACATATATATTAGAAAAAACACACCATTGATATTAAAGGTAAACGCCTCTGAAGTCCTGTCGACTGCGCTTTAGAAATTATATGAATGTTAATAACTTGTAAATGTGAAATTAATTTATAAGGAGATAACGGCTAAAATGAGAAGGGTTCCTTAATAAATATGGATATAAATATGACTTGTTTTATAAATGACAATTTATAATGATAATAGAAATATTAAAGATCAACCAACCATTAATTTTGACTGTATTATACCTGGATCTCTTGTTTTAAAATAAAAATCATTTTGTGCCCTCTTTCCCCAAAAAGTAAATAACAGTCTTGCTTCAAAGAAAATAGTAGGTATACAGGAGTTCAGATAATAGCCCTTTAGTACTTTTTCTATATTACTATTAATATGAATTTTGTTTTCTGGTGAATATATATAAATTTGAATTTTATTTATTATTTTAATTTTAATTTTAATTTAATTATTTTAATTGTTTAGATATATTGTTGTTTTATAAATTTTATTATTTAACGTGCTTTCTGATTCTTTTTACTTATTTTTTTTTTTTTTAACTCAGCTCATATACTATACCTTTTTAAATCTCTTGTCTTTTATTTTTTATCAGAACATAAGATTCTTAACTCAGGAGTCAGTTCAAATGAAGTTTTCAAAAGACAATCTCAACTCAAAATAAATAGATATTGAAATTTTATAAATCTTTAATTTAAAACAAAGTACCTATTGATTTAAATTCCACACCTTTTAAAATATAAGAAGTTACTCAAATGTTAAACACTTATAACTACTAATTAATTGACCAATTTCAAATTTTTTTAAATTCTTTCTTTAAACATGTATATAAGACCAAAAATAATTATGTGCCTTTTTATTTATCTTCCCAAATTAGCCCCTTTTATTTATGTTTGTATGCAACACTCTTTACATGCACAATTATTGTTTGTTCTATAAATTCTTAAAATTAAACTTTATAGATCAATTCAGTTTTCTACCTTATCAACTTAACTATAACCTAACTTTATAATCGAAAATAGTTCACTTTAATGCAAAGTTTATATCTAATTTTGTGATTATTTCTTGTCTAAAGTTCTTATATAGCGGATCTTATCGTTGGTAAGTATATCAAATTATATATTTTTCAAATATTCTTTTACTTTGGCCTTTTCGAAGTATTTTGTTGTGCTAGCTTTTATTTTTAAATCACTTTATAAGTTTTTAAAAGTACCTTTTTAATTTCTGGTTTTACCTCCCTGTGTATGTAGTTTTTTCTTTTCTGCAACCTGCATTGGATGAAACAAAAACTCCTTGTAGATGGTTTCCAATGCTCTAGGTCCCAATTTAATAAATGGAAACCGTGTAAAATTACTCTGCAATTCCTCTAACCTCTTTCTTGCAAACGTAAGTACTATTATTATTCCTTTTTTCAAATTTTCTCTCTCAAAATCACTAATTTTTCTTCTCTAACAATAATCGACGCCAATATTTTCTAAATTTTTCGTAACCAAGTAAATAATTTTCTTGTTTTTCCGTACACTAAGATTTTTAATGATTTAATCCTTGACTAAAAGTTTATCCACATGATTTTAATTTCTTAATTAGTTTTTCATTTCACTTACCCTGCACTGTCCTAAACTACTACATTTGTTCCAATGATTTTATACAATATTTTAATACTTAAATTAAACATTTTCTTTTAAATTTAACTTTTATTTCTTATATTTTGTAGGTGTCCTGGTTGTAACTTGTAAATGTAGCCTTACCTGGCATTTGACATTTGCTGTCATGGTAAATTTTAATTTAATAAATTTTAATTTTGAATATAAATATAATTTCAATGTCTACTCGTAATGTTGTTTTTGTTATATGATATTGGAGTTCGTTTTCTGACAAACAATTTAACATCTGTTAAGTTAAGCAATTCGATTCTATTTATTTGTAATTTTTAATTGACTCGTGCAATGCATGCCTTTCTTATGGATTTATTTTTGAAAATCTTTAAATAATATTTTATTTATTCTGGTTTTCTGCCAATAATTACAATTTAAACTATGTATAATCACAATAACATATGGTATTATCAATTTTATTCAGTTACTTGTAAATCATATCACATCAATCAGTATTTAAAAATTGTTTAATGTTGATATATGTTTCCTATCTGCTTTAACTATTGCTATAATTCTATTTTGTATCACTATATATATTGTTAATCTGGATTTTAGTGTGACATTTCTTGATTAGGCAAAAATATTTCTCAAAAACACCAACCTTTGACCACAGATAAAATAGCTACGCAACAGATAGTGCTTGAGATAGAGCACCGATTTAGTTCTTTCTACCGCCGACAGAGGTCGCCGGCAGTCACATCCAGTTAAAATTTAAATTCGGCGGCGTCATATGGACAGCGGTGTGCATAGGTATCGTAGGAACGCTCTAACATTGTTGTCACGTTGTCAGAGTTAGACCAAAATTCAGCGAGTTCATACACGCACATAATTAATACACTCGAGTGTCCTGTCTAGTGGCAGCGGACCATCAGTTGTTAACATGTCGGGAAATAAATGTGTATATAAAAACTGTGGACAATCAAAAAGGAAAACGCCAGCACTAAAAATGTTTAGATTCCCTAAAAATGAAAGTATATGCCGTAAATGGGTATTGAATTGTGGTAAATATTTTTCTCAGACATATATTAAAACAAAATTGACTATTGTCCAGTGTATCGTTTATACAGCCATATTCAGAACTTATCTCTAAAATTTTGAGGATATGTGCATTGTGCATCCTTAACAAAGAAGTATCACTAAAAAAATTATAATAAACGTCGTATAGATTTCGTGTAAAAAATGTTTAAATTTATAACTTATAACATAACGTTAGAAAGTACTTCGTGGCTGTCCAACTGTACTTCAACGAGTTCAACTGATGTAATATACCTACCTACAAAAAAAAAGGCAAACAAGTTTTTGTTTAAAATGAATAAAATTTTGTTAACACGTTAACTGCCGCAATGTAAACTGAAAAAAGTAAATCCTGGGGCCAAGTTGTTAAGAACTTTTAAAACACTTGGTTACGCATTATAAACGGTTTTTCTTCATATTTGGTGTTCACTTTTATATTTTTAAATTTTTTGTTTGTATTTTAAATTGAGAAGCACGTATGCATCTCGCGGCCCTAATGGATATTTTTGTTCAGGTAGCCACTGTGATGAATACGTGCATCTCAATAAATCGAGAATGTTCCTGTCGTAACTCGTATATTTTTCACATTATAAACAGAATATTCTATTGTATAACGTTTCTGCGATGTTCATGTATGCAAAATATAGTTATAAGGTTATTCAATTATTATTATTATTAATAAATTTGATTCAATCATTCTCTAGAATTCGCACAATGCAAATCAAGAAATTAGATGTCAGGTTGTATAATCACTTTGGTCATTGTTTTATCTTTAAATTGATATTAAAGTAAAAAAGGCTGAAATTTTTTTGCGCCGATGTTGGTTTAATCACAGAACTTACGAGGTTCTTTTCCTCCGGTATGTGGCATCGGCTATTTGCATTGTCAATCCCAAGTAGACGTGCAATCCAGCGGCGTGCAATTTAAAATTTTTAAATAGTTTTGAGAACCCGTAAAAAATATTTTTTTTGCATTACCGTATTTGTACATGTATGTTGAACATTCTCAAATTTTATTATGGATAAGTTCTTAATAACCCTGTATTCGTTAATTCAATCAATCTCCCTGTAAGATGTCGCTTAGTAATTAGATTTATGTTGTTTATTAACATTTAATACGTCATTAAAGCAATGAGAACAAAGGAAACGAATACCTAGGTACTCTACACATTTTTCTAAACTTTCCCTAAATTCCTCGTAAGCTTAATGAACTGTATTTCTTTCTTAATTTTTTTTCTTTAAAATTTACTTATATTTTGTGGTGTAAATCATGTGAATACACTTTTTGCTTCAAATAGGATACCTTAGTCCTCCTATTGGAGCAAGAGCGCAAAATAAACTCATAGGGGTTCGCCAACAATGAAATAAGTGAAAAACTTATTGTGAAAAACTTCGTCCCCCTCTCGACCTGTTTATTTTTGAGTAGTACTAAAAAGTAAAAAGAAAAATAAATATTTTTTTCAAATAAAACGATTTTATTTCATTTTGAACTAAAAGGTATAAAATAATTAGTTGATATGACATATGACATAAGCATATGTCAAAAGTTAAAAGCATATGACATAAAATCGTGGAGTCGGTATACGGTTATAAAAAAATATTTCCAGTTTAACAACCATTGGCGCAGATATGGGCAATTAATTTTCTTAATTTAGAAAAAAGCTACTATACTTTGTATAATATTAAAATAGATGGTATGATTTAATTTCAATTAAAAACTGTATTTTAACTTTTTCTCGTAGGTATACGAGATCTAATCACGGTTAGATTGCAAATTTGCCTTTTTCCTTTTATTTAACTATTTTTACCAAAACATTTTTGCTAAATATTAAATAATAATCCAAACGAAAAAATGTGTATCTGCGGTAAAATTACCTGTTCGGTAGGATAAAAAGCGAATAACAAATAAGTTATAAATAAACTGCAATAAAATAGTCGCTGTTTTATTAAATTTATTATTATTAAAAATAATGATTTTGCTATACATACGCATGTTTCGGCTCATTATTATTTAACAGCACGCAAAAATTATATTTTAAATATTAAAATTTATTTTTGACAGAAACAGTAAAATACATGGAAAAAGCCAAATTTGCTACGTAACCGTGAAATACGAAAAATGTCACAAAACGGATATTTCATCTATTTTAACAGTCTATAGGGTGGTCCCACTTTTTTTTATAAATTAAAGGTACGAACTGCTCATACCTCCGCCATTGGTTACCCAAAGCATTTTAATAAAAACCTTTACAATTTTTTAGGAAACGAAGAACTAACAGGACTTTCTACTGACACATTAAAAACCAAATACATATGTCAAAATCATTTTAGTGACACTGACTATAGAACTAATAAAAAACATTATTTAAAACCTAACGCCATTCCCCAACCATTTACAAATGACTGCGACAGTCAAGACTTAGTAGTTACAAAACCTCAAAAGACATATTCCAGAGACGAAATCCGGAATAATTTTTTAAGTGATTCGGCAAATTCACCTCATTGCTTTGCAAACAGTAGTAACCTAGTACTAGATGAAACTGTATACTTAACACCAAATGCAGATAGGTTTGAGGATGAAGAAGTGCAGCAATCAGAAAAGAAAAAAATAGTGACGCCTTGCGAAACCAAATTAAAACATCGCATAAACCTGTAGCAAAAAAAAATGCGCACCTTGTCATCTGCAATTAGTAGACTCAAAAAGAAATATATCCATTTGAAAAGAAATTCCTTTAAAATATCTTCTGTTCCTTCTGCAGTAGGTCGAACTCTGGTAAAAATGCAAGTAAAAGGAAAAAGGCGAAAGTGGTCGAAAGAAGAGAAGGATTTTTCAATATGCTTATATTACCAGTCACCTTCTACCTATTCCCTTTTAAAACGACAAGGGATACAATTACCGACACCTCAGACAATAAGAAAGTGGATAAGTATGTGCCATTTTAAAGCAGGAATAGATTTAACCTTATTGAAACACTTGAAACTGAAATGTAAAAGTATGACAGAAGCTGAGAAAACTTGCGTCATGTGCTTCGACGAAATATCGATTAAAAGAAATCTGGAGTATTCGAAAAAATATGATTTGATTGAAGGCTTTGAAGATCTAGGTCCTCTGGGACGAAATGCAAAAATTGCAGATCACGCTTTAGTTTTTTTAATAAGAGACTTATATTCCTCATGGAAACTTCCAGTGGCTTATTTCTTTTCCAATAATGCGGTAACAGCCCATAGTCTAAAGTATTTGGTCCCGTACGTCCTCGAAAAACTGATACATATTGGTTTTACTCCTAAAGCGGTTGTATGCGATCAGGGAACTAATAACAGAAAAGCGTACTTAAATTTGGGCGTTACAAAAGAAAATCCATTTTTCCATGTGGACGGGATCAGAGTCTATGCCATTTATGATGTTCCTCATTTAATTAAAAGTCTGAGGAATAACTTATTAAATGGGGATTATATCTACGATAATAAACATATCTCATTTGACGTGATAAAGCAAACTTATTCCATAGACAAACATTCGAAAACAGCGCGAGCACTGCCAAAAATTACAGAAAGGCATATATTTCCTAATTCATTTCAGAGAATGTCCTGTTCACTAGCTCTTCAAATTTTCTCAAATACCGTGGCTGCAGCATTAAAAACATGCAGCAATAATAACCAAATTGATAAAAAAGTCGGACTAGATACTGCAGAATTTGTACTAAATGTAAATAATATTTTCGATTGCTTAAATAGTAAAGCCCTTTATTCAAAAAATCCCTACGCCAGAGCAGTAAGCGATAAAAATATTTTAGTTCTAGAGACTTTGACGAAAAATGGATTGACGATATTTGAGAAAATAATTAAAATTGACAATAAAACTAATAAACACAGTCGACCGCCGTGCTTCGATGGAATAGTTCAATCCATTCAGGCAATGGTTTTGTTATTTGAAGAACAGAAATCAAAAAACATGCCTTTCCTGCTCACCTATCGCTTGAATCAGGATGTTATTGAGAATTTTTTTTCTATGATTAGACAGCGTGGTGGATGGAATTTAAACCCAACTCCAAAAAGTTTTCGCTTAGCTTTTCGAATTAATGTCATAAATAGTTTAATTCGACCTTCAATGTCATGTAACTGTAAAAGTGACACAGACGTATCTCTTCTAGACACAGACAGTCACATTGGTCACATTCGGTCAGATTCCACAAATCAGAGAACTTTATCAGATTCTGAATCTGAGTTTGAAGCTGAATTAGGCGAAACAGACAAAGAAAATTCAAATTTAACAATAAACTCTGCAGATAGTACTCAAAGTACACATTTCGCCTCACCAGGGTGTTCATCAAATAATGATTTTTTAAATTCTACTCAGTCCGGATGTTTAGAAGATTGTGCTGTGGCATATTACAGTGGATATCTCGTTCGAGAGGTTATAAACAAATTCAACTGTTTATTATGTGGAAATGACTTACAGGATTCTAATTCAGAAAACGAACTATTAAATAACGAACAACAGATGTTTATTCTGAATAAGAATTACAGTTGCAACTACATAGCCTTAACTGTTCCAGTCAGTGATGTGTGTGATGTAGTTGGCAATGCGATGAAAGTTTCCAAAAACTTTTTTGATGAACACAAACACGAACACGACGTGGCATTAAGATTAAAAGAAAAGTTGATGCTTTTGAATGATCGTTGGCTTAAATCAAGTGCACCAGAATGTTATCCGCACAGGTTATATCTGTTTGAAAAACTTATAGTAACCAATTTGCTAAAATATTGTAAATGGTATTCGCTAAACAAAGAACAATCGAAATCCAAAAAAATTTCCAATAAAATTAAAAATTTAAAACATTTGTAAACATATTTTAATGTTCGATATTAATTCTGTTCTTTTTTTCTGTTCTGTGGTGAAAAAATAAAATACTTAAATTTTTTTAACACACTGTTATTCCAATAAAACTATTTATTGTTACAGTAATGTCACGTTTTGTTTTTAGAAAATACTTTTGAAGTGAAACTTCTTAGGCTGCGCCTCGAACGGGAATGGAGTGTGAAATTTCAAAGCCTTGTAAGATTTAGTAACGTTTCGTTACAAAAAAAAATTAATCTTACAATGTAATTTTTGTCACTTTTATTATATCAAGTCAGTCGTATAGCTAGTCAACGTCTAACTAATCGGGAATGGCCGGAGCCAGCCACGAGGACGGCGACTCGTAAAAAAAGCCTCGTTTTTTAGTAAGGGAAGGCGATTTGTTTTTATATATTCTGTTTAAACAACAATAGGAACTATATACCTATACCTAACGTTAGAAAGGTAATTTAATTTTACGTCAATTGAAATAAAAATATACAGGTGTCTAAAACAACTCTAATAATCTACAGTTTGATAAACTTCGTAGACTACATTTACTCTGTAACACACACAAAATTTTTAACACTTATGCACCATCGTACTTAATAAATTAAATATATGTATACCTAATCTGCATAGGAATACATCTAATTTTGATACCCTTCATATCCACTTACTCGAAATTCCTTGCTACGCCACTGCCTTGTTTACCAGAAGTATTTCTTACGTTGCACCAAAAGATAATTTAATTTGCCTGTCGAATTTAAAGATCATGTTTAAGATATCTAAAGAATTTAAAAATCCCTACTTTGTCTACGATAAAACGTAATTATATTGACTATGAAATATTATGTTTTCATTCATAATATCACAAATAAAATAGCTACTTGCGTAGGTAGCTATTTTATCTGTGATAGTATATAAGAACAACATAAATAAATATCAATTATGTTTTCCATTAATATCTTCTAAAACAATGTATTTCAATTTTGCTGGATATATTCAGAGGCTTTAACGTATTCGCAAATTATCTGACTTATCTTATATTAGCTCGTTTCCGTTTCTCCGCTTGACAACATCTGACAACATGGAACTCAAGTGGCTTATATCGGACCTGCTGAGAGAGCCATCTATACTACGGCAGCTCACTTACTTGCCGCTGCTTCCACGGTTGGATGCCCGCTCAGACAAGCCTGCATCCAAAGTTGTTGACACTTTTTAACACGCTTACGCGCTATCTGTTTGCGTAGCTATTTTATCTGTGCTTTGACTAATCCGTCGGCGCAGAGGTTAACTATTCAGTTTTTGTATTTTTCAGTGGTGGCATAATACCCAAATAGATAATGGCCATTTATGGCATGTTTTCCCGCACCAATCCCCCTATGCAAAAAGAAAAAAGTGAAGTTAACTACAACTTGATATACATTCCAAATTAAGTTTTTAAGCTGAATATAAGTATTCTGAAGACAATTTTAAACTAAACTGGAGAATACTGCGTCAAAAATTATTTGGAAAGTTACCTGTCTGAGCGCACAACTTTGACATAGACTTCGATGTACATTTATTCATTAGGTGCTGGATATCATCGATAAAATTTCTTATGAAAACAGTGTGCCTGTCAGTCGATTTACCTTTGCAAATGCAATGTTTGGTTTGAAATCGCTTGACAGTTGCATATTTGTCGTTGAAGAAGGTTCTATAGTCAATGTTAACCTCTGGAAATTCGGTAATTAATTGCTCAATTGCAAGAAGTGTGTCCCATGACTCGCCTTCATTTCTAGTTCCACTCTGAAAATGAGTCACTAAAATAAAGGCGTCTTATTCGGCACTGAAAGGAATAATCCGGCTCACTGAAATACAAAAAACTTTTAATTGAATAATTCCGGAAGCTTTTAATATTTCAATATAACTATAAAAATTTAAAACCGGCATGAAATTACGTGCAAGATATGTTTTTCGAAAATTCTAAATATTGCACCAAGTCATGTTGATGTTAACCAAGTAAACAGGGGTGGATATAATTTTATATATAACACCTTGCACATTAACTATTATGTTAAACCTCACTAGTATATTAGTAGGTATCTGTATTTTATAAACGAAACATGTTGAAACTGACTTTTACAAATTATAAAGCATAAATATCGTGTTACCATAATACCTGTTCATAAATTTTTTGAAGCTAATAGTTGAGATAAAAGCAAAATATGCTTAATGGAAGACTTTTTACTAAAGATGTTTTTTGTTCGGCTCATTATTCTGCTATACTAAAACCAGTATTAATGTTCTCATATGCGGAAATTAATCTCCATATATGCTTTTCCATTCATTCAAAATATAATAATTAATTTTCAGCGGAGAACGATTTTATTATAGTTTCCATATATCAATTACAAAAGGGTCCTGTAATTGAAATATTTTATACTTTTATACTACAAACGTTAACAACAAACGAATCTATTAAAAAATGTAATAGATACACTAATATGCTTGCATTATATATATTTTACGCAAAATTTAACAATAAAAACGGTTTTAAAGATCCCATGCTAAAATTGTTCACATGAATACCACGGTATAACTATACAGGGTCTTTCAACAAAAAACTTGGCCCCCCTGAAAAATAGAATTTGGCCCCTTGGCCCCCCTGTTGAAAGTGTAAACGTGTTTTCGAAATGAATTATTCTATCGCAGAAAGAGTAAAAATGGCAATTTGGTATCGAAATCGCGATTGCGCTAAAGCTACAGCGCGAATTTTTAATGATGATCAACCAGAAAGTAAATGTAAGCCATCAGTACGTTAAACAACTGATGGATAGGTTTGTTGCAACGACTTCGCTTCTAAAGAAGAAACGCGAAGTAAATCGTCCAGTTCAAAATAAAGCAGTTGAAGTGGCAGTTTTGGGTCACTTGATTATGGACAATAATCAGTCGATCAAAGCGGTGTCTCAAGCTTCTGGCGTATCTAGTTCAAGTGTTCATCGAATTTTGAAAAAATACAAGTTTCATCTATTTTTCATCCATTTTGATCGTCGTATCCAATTTTGTGAACGACTTCTACTAAACCCAAATCTCCTCTACTATACGTGTATTTCAGACGAATGTACATTTATATTGAATGGCGAAGTGAATAGACACAATTGTCGTTATTGGGCTGATATTAATCCTCATTTAATCAGAGAATTTCATACTCAGACTTCTCAAAAATTTAATGTTTGAGCAACCATCTTGTTGGGCCGCTCTTTATTCAAGAAAATCTCAATGGGAACACCTATTTACAATTATTGCAAGACACGATTGACCCTATGATAACAGCAATTTTAGAGAGTGACGACAATTTAATAGAAAATGAAATAACTTTTCAATAAGATGGCGTAGCCCCTCACTATGCTGGTGCTGTGCAGCAAGATCATTTCCCAGGGCATTGAATTGGTAGAAGAGGTCTTGTCGAATGGCCACCAAGATCACCTGATCTATCCCTTTTGAACTTTTTCCTGTGTCACCATTTGAAATCGCGAGTATACGCCACGCAGCCTGAAACACTAGAGAATTTAGATACCGATAAATAAAATCAGCTACATGGAAAACATTATTTAATTATAATCTGGATTAACAAACCAAATCTCGTTGAAATCTACTGACATATTCCCATTATATAAAATATATATTTTTATTTGGGAAACCTTAAAATACAGTATGTATTTTGAAATAGGTACTGTCTAGCTTCAATTTTGTTGTGATGACTATTGATACTTTTTAACTCATGACAAGTATTTATGGTTATTCGCTGATGGAAAATTTCGGGGATATTCTGATTAATATATGTGAAAAACTTTTTTGGGCGTACTTTCTTAATAGTAGACAGAAGGGCTTGTCTATATAAAAAATACAGGGTGTCTGATTTAAATAATTAGTTATGTCAACAATTTTGCATTCTTCAATTTCTTTTTAATGTAATTTATTTTGTATCTCTCACCGTTTCTGGGATATTTATGGTATTACTTGAAATAGTTCCCACCGTATATTCAATGCGGAATAGAAATTCTGAAACAATGGTGTGCTTTGCTATCTAGCTTTTGATTACTCGTGTGTAAAATTGAACTTCTGTTCTTTCTACAATAATTCTACCTAGTAGTGTACCAGAATGTGTTTATCTTTTCCTATTTACTAACTATTCTACATTGGGAATTAACTTTAAAGCTTAAAGTAAACTGCGGACAATGAGCAAATTGTTTGTCTTTTCCCACGAAAAGGCTTTTGTTTATTCTGAAAAATAACTCAATTAAAAATTTTTCCCTAAGCGTGTTAAGGCGGAAAATAAAGGAAAGTTTATGAGATTATAAATATTCAAGGCACACCTAGAAACAACTACTCCTCTTTGTATTGGACCAAGTTTTTCTCGTTAAGTCGTAATTAAAATAAATCTACAGCTGAAAATACGGACAGAGTTTGTGGAAGAAATACCAAGTGCTGCCTGCATTCAATAATAGTCTAAGGGAAAAAGTTAAAAATACGCGGTATTTATAAAATACATGCAATTATGTGATCATATGTAGAACTGAGAGCTAAATTAAGTAAACAATTGATTCATTTTCAATTTTTATAATTTTTTTTTAACCCGAAACGTTCAGAGAATCATGGAATAGAGGACCGTATAATGAATAATCCTCAAAATTTTTGTTGTGATGCAAGGTCAATATTACTGGAAATACGTATATCCTGAAAATATCACTATAATTCTATTGACTAAGTTAACACCAAACCAAAAAGTTTTTTAATGTTAATGAATATCCGTAAGTTCAATTGTCTGCTCTTCATTAGAAACATTTACCATTAACTAATGTGCCAAAGTGTCCTTATATGAAAATATATTTGAAAAAGTCTGAAGAAAATGTTATTTTTTAATTTCGTAAAAAATTGCAGAGAAGGATAAAGTAATAACTAAATAAAAATCTTCAATTTAAGAAATATAGATTTTGGTATTGTCAACTAGCATTGCTTCAAAGTATCATTCCTTTACCTGTTCATTGAAAAGTAAAAGTCTGAAATTTTTAGCATTCTATTGCTTTATAAGATTACACAGACATCTTTCATAGGTAATACAATGCCAAATATGTCTAGAATTTATATTAATTATTGCTTCTTAAATTATACCAGATTGTCCGTTAAGGTACCTACTTCAACGACTATATAAAAGGAGAATACGATATAATTTATTAATAACAAAAGAAAGTAATCCATCAGTATTTTGTAGTAAAAACTGGGTTTCGATTTCGTAAAAAGTGTCATACCAATAATATAGGTTGTTTCCTACAAGAGCCGAGTGACGTTGAAAAGTCAAATGTCGTGAAGTTGACAGATTTAATTTCCTGTAAGTGAATCTAGGGATAAAATTTAATACTCTGTGACATTAATAATATATGGAAAAATATGATTTTTCATTCGTCAAAGTGATTTCATTCATCAATAATGTTTCATTTATATAATAAAAACAAAAAATATCGAATCGTAAATGAAATGCAAACGCTAAACAAGAAAATGAACTGACAAGTGCAGAAGACAGAATAGCAATAACAGACCAATTTGTAGCGTTGGAAACTGTGACCAATGTACAAACATACACAATTTAGAAAAATTTATTTCAAACATTTGGCAAGACACACATTACTAAAATGACGTCCCTACGACCAGCCTATACAATGTTTTACCGTCTCGGTAGCGCAGAGGTCTAAAGCGTGTTCTGGCAGCATTTCTCGGTCACCCTGCCTTCACGGTCTGAGTTCGATACCCAGCTCCGGCTCTAGCAATGTTAATGGGTATGGGGTGTTTGTCTGCGTTTTCAATATCGGCTTTAGATCTGGGGGTTGTCTAATTAATATATATTAATAGTTCACTATGTTAGGTAGTAGGTAAATAAACTTAAAGTCATAATACTAATAAAGGACATGCACCAATAAAATTAAAACAGTTTTAAAAGTCGTCAATAGAAACGACATGAAAAGTCGGCCAACCATACCTAATGAAACCTACGGTTTTTACAAAGAAATCACAATTTTTCAAAATCGCAATAGATAAGTATTTCTTTTGCTCCAAACTATTTCAATTTTTTTTCATACATATCTAACTATTTATTTGTAGTATTATTTAGATTTTCTTTCTTTATATGGATATTTTACCATATAGACAGACGTTACTGCATATATAAAAATATTGTAATTCCCTCATAAATATTAACCCCTGTGCCAAAGAAAACAGTTGGAAGTTTCTACTTTTATTTGAAACGTCTACGTAGTTATGTTCAACTAAAAATATAATTTTCGGTGTCGAAACTTTATTCTTGGTTAAGCAAAATTGGGATTTTGAAATGAACAGCAGTGTTTTTTTTAAAAGCAGTTTCATTTTCTAATAATTCTAAAGGTTCTAAAATTTGGAAAAGTTTTCAATATGAACCGAAACCTTTAATCCTCAATGCTCACATGTTTTGTGTTTAACATTATATATTTTTGGAAACGCCGTTGAAACAATAATATTTTGAAAATCTTAAATGAATAAATAAGTTAAATTGATTCTATTTTCTAATAAAAACTCATTTATAGGCAATAATTATTACTAAAAGTGAATGGATCAAAATTGATTGATGCTAATGTAGCCGCTTCTAAACGTCACGGATTTTGAAATAGTTTTTTTATACTTTTTAATACTTCAGGTGCACATTTTGCACTCATTCAATTTTGATAAATATATTCCAGTTGTTCAGAGAAAAGTCTACATATATTCTAATTCCAGAGTTTCAATTGATTGTCGTACCGCACTTTGTGTTTTTGTTTTCTTTTCGTAGGAATTTCTTGAAGCAGCTGCAGTCAAACTCTTTATTTAATTTTGCTCAACTTTGAGTTTTTATATTTTCTTCTTTCTCCATCCACATTCAGTTGGTATAAAGTTGATATAGAAAAATTAATTATATTGTCTCCTCTTACTAGTCTATAATACTGAAACCGAAGTTTTAAATGGTTTTTCAACGATGATACTGAATAATGAACTTCCAAAATTAAGTAATTTGCGGAGTTTTAAATGTACCTCCGATTCCTTCTTTTTGTTTTCAATCTTTTTGTTTAACTGACAATGAAATTAAATCTACAGATTGAAAAACTTTTATCACGGGCTGCCTGAGTTTGGAGCGGAGCTTTTAAATCCATCATTGTTCAAATTTGTTTATACCCTTCGGCATTCGGATTTCCAATTAGATTAATTTTAAGCTTTTGAACGACTTCTGGTTGATTCCTGTCTCTGTGAAAAATTCGACTTCCATCTTTAGACAGCAAATTATTCAAGTCAAAACTATTGTCAAAACTGCCTCAATAGGTGGGTACACCTCAAAACATCAATTAATTTTGAATGGATGTGATGGTTGAATGATGCAAATGACGAACGAAATAAGATTTCGAAATAACGGCCTCGATAGCGCACTATTATTATGGTTATATGAAACTCAGGTAAGTAATAAGATATGACAATTTTCAACGAATAATACGTGACGCCATGTGGGTGGACCTAAGTTTGAATTAAACATCTAACTCATCAACTGGTAAAGTTAATTTGTTCTTACCTCCCCTAATTAAGCATAGTTTTTAAAAAGACTAGTAGGGGAGACCGGGGCTAGTTGGCTACAGGTGCAAGTTGGCACAATGCTTATATCTGCGATTGGTGTGGATGTGTAAACGTAAATACCATTAAAATATAAAATCGACCACTGTCGGCAACCATGTAAAACGTTGAGCGCGCAAAGTCACATGGTGAACACCTGTTAGTTGTGTTTGTTTTCAATACCAGCAAGTAAATTTTTGTCCCCTTATAGATTTGTGGATAATCTGTTTAATATTACGCATTAACTTAATTTTTTCACCACAATTCGTTGCTAGATGGCTAGTTGACATACTATGCTAGGCAAAGTTATCAAATTATTGTTTGTTTTTTGGAAAAAATGTGTGTTGTTGTAAAATCTGTGTCGGGGCAGGTTGGCACATTGGTCTCGGGGCACGTTGACACAGTGTGCCAACCAACCCCGGATTTAAAAATAAAATTAACAAAATTAAAATTAATAAAAGAACAGTTTTAGACATGAGAACCTACAAAAAAAAAGACTGGAAGGGGTACAACACCCACTGATGTAATTGCAAGAGCTGTAGAAATGGTAAAGAATGAAGGCAGGTCAATACGAAGTGTTGATAAAGACTTCGACATGGCATTTAGAACTTTAGCCAGATATTGCCAAAAACCAAACCATTCGGGGGTTACGGTCTTATCATTCCCTACCCATTGCAGCCCCTGGACAGAAGCGTATACGAGCCATTAAAGAAGTATATTAATTCAGCTTGTGATGCTTGGATTACTACCCTGCTCAAACTATGACCACATATGATGTTCCTGGTATTATAAATCAAACTATTCACCTAGCTGCATCACCAGCAAACATAAAAGCTGAGTTTCAAGTCAGTGGTATATTTCCGTTTAACAAAGATATATTTCCTCCTGAGGAGTTTATGCCATCTTATTCCATAGACATACCCATCCAATATAATACTAATATCCAAGAGCTTTTACCAAATACTGTCGCCAAAGATGTAAATGTAACAGAATCCCTTCCTAATCAAACTTCTACTGAAATATTAGAACCTCAGCCAAGGCCTTCGAGGAGAGTTTCTCCAGAACCCAGTTTACCTCAAGGTAGAAATACTACACCACCACCTACACCGGAAGACATACGCCCATTCCCAAAAGCGCCACCAAGATAAACTGGCACTTCGCGGCGAAAAAGAAGGTCGGCAGCTATTCTTACGGATACCCCAATCAAAGACGCTTTGGAATAAGAGCAGAATGCTTCTAAAAAGAAAAAGGGAGTTGCACCCGAAAAGGCAAAAGAGGCAGTATTTGAAAATAAAAATGAAAAAGAAAAAATAAAGTTAAAAAAGAAAATCGGGACCGTTAAACATGTTTGTGTAGATGAATCTAATTCTGATGAAGAGGAGGAAACTTTTTGCTTGGTCTGCATGGACAGTTTTGCCAGCAGTCAACCAGGGGAAAAATGGGTTCAGTGTGTGTCATGCCATATGTGGTCTCATGAGGCATGCACTAACAAAGAGCCGCGATACATATGCTCAAATTGTGTCTCGGATGATTCTGACTAACTATTAACTTTTGGTGTTTACATAACTGTAAGCTTTATTCTACTTCTGTTTTAGTTTTAGACGTTTTTCTAATCTATTTTATTTTGTATTCTCTTAGTAGGTAATAAATTTTAAAAACTATAAAAACACTTGTTTTTCTCTATATAACTTACATATGCCAACTAACCCCAGTTAGTGTGCCAACCTACCCCCAAGTTGGGGTATGTTGGCACACTTACACTGATGTTTTTAAACAATTTTAACTATTTAACTTTTTTTTATAAAGACACTTTAAATATTCTAAAGTGTAGGGAAATGTTGCAAATCTGTTCTACATATTTTGTAATGCAGTTCAATTGCCTGTAGTGCTAAATAGAAAGTAAAGTTTGAAATGTGTGCCAACTAGCCCCGGTCTCCCCTATGTTTTCTTTATAATTTATCAAGTAATTTTCTGTTTTAATAACAAATTAATATAGATGATAGAGGGCAACTAACTAATGGCTTAATCCTTCGTTAAGCCGTTAACTCTCTAAATAAGATAAATATATTAAACACAAGATAATAATCAAGAATAATTATCACAAATCTAGATAGATCCTTAAAATGTTACGTTAGCCTTATAATTATTGTAGCTCAAATAGTCTGCATAGGACTATTTTAGACACTTACTTGCGACGCAAATAATTATTATACTCCTTCTTTGATACTTTTCTACAATAACTGATACATTCATGTAAAAGACGAACACAGTTATTCAATAATAAAGAAAATTCGAAATAAAAAAATAAGTTTAATCAAAATAAGTTCTGAAATTTGCTACAGCGTCAATCTTCACAGACAATTATTTCATAGAATATTTCGATAGTGTTGATAGCTAAATTTGAAACACGGTATAATTTTTAGGCAAAGTAGTTACAGAATTTATCACTTGTGAAAATTGAGCGATATATTGTTAGAATAATATTTAGATTTGTACACATTTAAAATTGTCGAAGAAAGGTAATGATTCAAATTGAATAATATGGCGAATGCGCCAATTTTAATAGAAATATAAGAAAAGGCATTACAAAAAATTTCTTATGTGGTTGGCTGCCAGCTTTAATCTGCAGACGACTGTTGGTTCATGAAATTTTGACTTTATTTTATTTCAAGTAATTATGCATTTTACCTATATTCATTAAATTAAATGTATTGGAAAAGGGCACATCTATTAAAGTCAGTTAATTCAGGTACTGAGTCTACTATGCAATCAATAAAAAGCCTACAATTTCCTCAGCTTCCCCGGCTTTATCTCTCAGAAGTGACAATTCAGTAATTCCTTGCGATTTTGCCATTAAAGTTTAGCTTTAAAATGCCCAGAGATTCCTCATTAACATCACAAAACATTAACTATTCGACTTACATAGTTAAATAATTGTTGATTTTTATTATTAGGTAGTTCACAGTATTTAATAATAATAATTGTTATAATAATAATAATAATAATAAATGCCTTTATTTGAATAAAGAAAATACATTTACAATATAATTTATTCCTGTATTTACAATACAGGAATGGCGAGGTTCAACCTAGTTGCTCTTCCACCTAACCATCCCAGTGGAAGAAATGCATTCACGTAAATTAAAAAAAAAAGAAAAACACGTATACTTAAACTAAGATATTTCTCTTCGAGTAAAGGAGGAGTTTGATTTGTTTTCTGAAACAGTATATAGAAGGTGAATTTTTAACATGGATGGGAAGCTTGTTATATAATGTAACCGCATTGAACGTAAAACTTCTTTCACATAATGCTGAACTGTGGTACAGAATACAGATGTCTGTGGTGGTGGGGAGGTCGTGGATATTACTACCTTTGCTAGTTTATCATATAGATAAATTCGTGTTTTAATTATACTTATTGATAATATATTCTATATGTTATATATCTTTAGTCTTTACAGTAGTCTTTAGAAACAATTTGTTGCTTATTAACCGTTATTATAAAAAAAAGATTATGAATAATTTTATCCAATACAGTAACGAGTTACAGAAACAAGTTCAGTTGGCAGATGGGTAAACTACGAATAGTACGAATCTACTTACCGTATTTTCTACATCTACGTACCGTATAATCTACCGTATTTTTTCCAACACAGAATCACAATAAAGGATTTCAGGAAATACCAAGACTAAGAGGAAATAGTTTGGATCCTTCATTGTAGGATGTCACTATATAACTGCAGACCGGTTTTGATCTTTTGGTGGTCTCGTCAGTGCAATATAAGTTATCATATCTAAAGATGCGAAGAGCCAAGTGTTTGACATAGTAGACATTTTTGCATATGCGGAATGGTTAGTTTATACTATGAATTGACGTTAACAGCGTTATCCAAAAGAGGGGATGGGTAGTAAATTTTATATCTTGTTTTCATTCGTGCGTGAAGTTATTTTTAATCATTACAGTATATATTCTTAAAGTTTAGAATAAAATTCATTAAATTACATCTAATGTTTTCTGGAGAAACTTGTTGGACATTAGACGTCGTTTTTTATTTTCAGAACAATACCTGTAGAAGCTGTTTTCAACTCGTCATACTTTCATTAATTTAGTGACTTAATTCCTATAAATAAATGTGTAAACAATGTTACTGTTTATTTTATATACCCTCTTTTAATATCCAACTGACATATCTCTATATCAATATATAAGTAACTATCCCTTTATATTCTATTGATCTGCTGCATTTAATAAACCCCATTTAATGGATACAGCGAAATGTATGTCACTTATGACAGGCCGCAAGCCTGTGCTCTCAGCCATGAAGCCGACGGAGATGAGGGTGAAAGCAGATTTCTTGTTTACTTAGTAATTCGACCTGTTTACACAACTGAGTAAAATTTTGTTGGCAAAGTACCTAAATGAAATATTTTTCTTAAGTTACATTTTGATTCATGTAACATAATGGCACATTAAATAATAATTTTCTCCAGTCTGAAAATAGAAATCTATTTGACGGTTTTAATATTAAACCATCTTGTGGCCGCTTGATTACTATGTTCTACCGTGTGATTCTTGGATAGGACACATTATCTTTTCTTCATTAACGTACGTATGGGTTATGTAATTTGACAAATAAAAATATGTATGTTCAAGTTGGAAACAAAGGCTCAAGATATTAGGACATGATAGTTAAATAAATAATATAAATAACATAATACTGAAAAAATGCTTCTAATTCGCTATTTAGTGGGGGAACGCAGCTGAGAGCCACACCCACCGACTACCACATACCAACAGACTACCTCTGTGGCCACGCCTCTAACCTCTGGTACCCGTGTAACGTTCCCTACCCATATATGTACAGATTAACTAAAAAATATTTAGCCGAAATCTAAAGAGGAACGAAGCGATGTAGGTAACAATGTGATAAACAGAGAGTCCTCAGCGAATGGGTGAAAGGCATGCATGTTGTGGTAGACGTAGAGTCACCGCCCAGCTAAGTGCAAGGGTACGCTCGCTCACTTGACAGGAACGGTTTGCGCCGATCCACGCGCGCCACTTCTTAGGCCCGCCATTGAGAAGAGAACAGCACAGTGGCGAGCGTTTCGAACCGAAATAGGGAAATCACTTCGTGTTGATTATCGAATTGCGCATTTATTTTGAGTGTAATGTTTTGTGTTTATTTATTGTGCTTTTTTATTGTTTTGTTTTCTATAGTGTTCCTTTTTTCATTAGTGATAATAAGTAATAGAAAAACAGGAAACGTATGTGCAACTAAAAAATGCAATAATAGAAGCTATAATTTGTAATAAGAGCTTTTTTACGTTTCCTAAACAACCCGATCGGTAAGTAGATAAAAATATGTTATACATAAATGTAATTTAGTATCCAAGTTAACTTAATTTAGGAAATTCATTCATAGACAGCCAATAATATGGTTTATACAATCAACAATCACTCAATTTAAGATTTAATGAATTTCGTTTAAAAGTTGGCCAGCTGTTATATTTTAGTTTTAGGAAAAACAAAATTATAGAACAGTACTGCGCAAGTAGTCGAGTGTAAATTTTTTTTGCTAATGTTTTGCGGTGTGTTTAAAAATAATTTTAACTAATTTTTAAAAAAATAAATTTTTTTTAAGGGCAAGGATATGGCTAATGAAAGCCAATAGGGAAGACCTTTTGGACAAATTGGACACACTTCATGAAAGTCAAGCCAAGCTTCAATTTTGATAATTTATATAGGTGGAATTGAAGAACGGCATGCCGAATTCTTACCGTTTGTGTTTCTTTCTTTTTTCGTTAAGAACACAATAAAGATTTTTTATTATTATTTATTATATGTACCTCATTTCAAGTATTGTCTATTTTTATTTTTGTAAATAATGAATGTGTAATAAACATAATATGTACATAATTACCGTTTTATTCATGTCTATTTCAAAAGTTATTTATAAAATGTTTCAAGAGTTTTTAATACGGCACTGTTATCGCGCATTTATGATAACTACAAATATTATACGTCCAACTCTGACTTCTCTTCTCAGTGCAAGAGCGATAGCAAATGTCGGTCAAGCTGTGGTTGTTATGTAATAGCTACCCGCTTGCCCCCGCGCCCGCAGGAGGGAACAGAAGACAAAGGCGTGGCCTGGGTCGACCGTACTTTGCCCACCACCGTCGCTGTGCTTGTTTACATCGCTTCGTCTTTCTTTAGATTTGGGCTACAGATTTTCTAGTTAATGTGTATATTGACACCCACGCACCTTTCTTTTTCTCTGTTTAATACAAATTTTCTTACGATCGACCTGTCCTTGTCTCCAAATTGAATATATTTCTATTTGGGGACCTGTATATAAAATATTTTATCACTAGGTATTCTATAAATAAAGTATTTAATATATTTTAGAAAATTGCTTTTGTACTAACTTTATGGATTGTGAGGAACAAAAAAATGTTTGCGATCTTAAGTAAAAAATTGTATCCAAATGTATTTTTCTTTTGTCTTTCTGGACAACCTACTCTAAAATTATTTACTTGAGATTATTTAACTGGAGTTCTTAACACATTAAAACACCACATAAATTAGACAAGGAAGATGATTTTCTATAATTAGACATGTAAGGTAACTTTGAAATTAATTTTACTTGAAAATGGTGCATTAATCCTATTGATACGGGACAGGAGCCCGTTTTAACAGAAAATAAAGAACTTTAAACTGTTATTTTTATGTGTTTTTGATTAAGAGAAGATGATAAAAACTATAATACTTTATTAAAAAGGTAAAATATCATTGTTAAAAAAGTACTTATCTAGTTGTTAATAGAAGGAAGTTATCACTTTCCTGTGTTAATTAAAAAAAAAATAATGTGTGCAATAGGGAAGGTTTGGTATTTAGCACTTAGACAAGGTACTAAATTTAAAAATTTATATCTACCTAATTATTAAGAAAAAATCGGGATTATCAGTATGTAGCCATAAAAAATTTGATAAAATGTTGCTCTCTAATTTCTGGACACCCTGTCTAAGAGCTCTTCATTTTTCTTCTACTTCTTATAGGTTATTACAAAATATTACACATATGACACTGAAAAAAATTAATATAAAATACAATGCAATAAATGCAAAAAGGTATTTTGCTAATCTTTTACTAAGAAAAAAAAATATCATGACTCAAAATAATTCTGCCGAAGGATGTTCCATAGACAGTTTTTTTATTATTTAAATACTAAAAGGACGGGAGGTTTCAATACACTTGATACCCATATAATGGAGCAGGTGAGTGAGTAAGTGATATTGTTTAATTAATGATAATAATTATCTTATCGGATGGAAATAGGTGAGCTGGAATGAACACAAGATAGTTGAGTGTGCCTTCGCGTAAAGTGTGGTTTTGGTTCCCTTTGCACTTAGCGTTGTTATAGATTGATTGTTTCCTTTGTTGTGGAAAATGGCTGGCAAAGGTGATGGAGAAGGAGAAGGGAATATCCTTAAGCTCGAAAATCAAATCGCTGTCATCAAATATGTAATGCTGTTTTTGAACGCGATAGAATGGGTGAGTGTTTTGTGAGATCTCCTGTGCTGCATTATTTATAGGCATAATAAACAAAATTGGCTTTTAATTTAATTTGAGAGCTTAGTCATAACAAGGTACGGTTATTGTGTTTTACTTGGAAAGAGTTGCCAAAGGTTTCGTTTCTGCCGAAAGTGTGGACCAATAAATTCTTGGAAAAATGATTCATGAAATATCCTTTGAAGCGGTGCCTAAACTGTTCGAAAATGTAATCACTTACAGGGCAGGTGGTTATATGGGGTCATAATATATGTATACACTTTTAGATAATGAAGAAATTGGTCAGACAGAAAGTCTTTTTATATTTTTAGGCATTATGTCAAGCTAGAAGAAATATTTATTGCGATACGAATTCATTTAAACCAGTAATAAACTGATAAAAATGATAAGGTGTCTGATATGACGAATACTGTTTACATTTATGATTAACCAACAAGTGCAGAAATAAATATTTTTACCCACTCTTTTAACATTCTTTTTCCATTGTGAAAATATGTTTTAATTTATTTGCACCTGTTAGGTCCAGGTGCAATGTCCTTAATTTTAAAGATGTTTAAATAATGTTGCACAATTGGATTTTAAATTTAACCTAAGTAGGTACTTGATAATTCTTTTACATTCGTTTGGGTTTCAGAAATATCTTCTTTTTTTTTTCTTCAGTGACATTAAAATTCTACATATATTTGTAAAATCCTCTCTACCTTATTTTATAGCTTATATATATATATATATATATATATATATATATATATATATATATATATATATATATATATATATATATATATATATATATATAATGGCCAGTTTAACATCAGAAAAAAAATATACAATAACAAATGAAATAGTAAAGACCATGACATTATCTCAAAATAATAAAATAATTTTTTTTGTAACAGGCTATAATTCAAATAGTAACAGATAACAAATGATAAATACATGGGTAGTACAACAATTTTGAAAGAATTTTGAATATATTTCAAAATTACATTTGAAATTAAACCTGCGACATACTTAAACCAAAATATGAATACCACATTTAATATCGGTAGAAGGAGTCCTAATTTTAAACATATGTAATACAAATTCCCCACTTATCAATTTATCAGTTGACGAAAATAGATGTAGAAAAAGTGTAAATATTTGCTTTCAACACACAACTGGTATAACCTACATTTAAACTCAAACAAAAGAGTTATCCTGCAACGTGCCTATATGTTTATATAATAAATTATTGTTAACAAAACTAAAAAACAGGATTTTATGAGTAGCATGTTTAAAAATCAGTACCGTATTATTGTATTGCGACCAGAATTGCATATGTTTGCAATGTTGTAAAATTTGCTTACATTATTAGGAAGTTAGTAGTTAATATTTATTAGAATTTAAAATATACGGATTTATTAGAAGTTTTTTACGGTTGTTTTTGCAAGTGCGGGAACTTTATAACTTTCTAATATTCGTAAAAGACCTAATTTCACTTATTTAAAGAAGTATTTTAGTTGTTTTTTTATATTTTTTAAAATTCTGGTCTATCCTACAGGATGTACCGTGCCTATGGAATTGCGATCCCTTGCCACTTGTGAATAAGACACTATAATTTTAGGCAAACACGATAGTAGGTATAGTTGATCCAAAAAGTGCATTTTTAGAAAATGCAAAAGAAAAGTGTTAGTGCAGTGACCGGTAAACCGGTAGTTCTCTGGTTGCACTATCAAAACTTTTCAGATCGACTATAATACTTTAATAATAGATTAATATATTAATGCAAAAGTAGATATACATAACTGAATAACTGTGATTCGCATTTAGACTGTATAGAACCTCAACTTTACCTTTATTGTATTTTGTTTATTACAAGGAATAACAAACAGTGGATATTATCTCATAATCATACGATGGAAATCATGATAGAAATGTTAGGGGTCTGTATAAAATACACAATTTACCATTTTCTGAAAGGGCGGTTTGAAAATAATTAAATGTATACGCATATATATTTCCTACATAGCAAACCAGAAGGAGAAGGTTTACTTTGATGTAAATAATTAAATTCCCAAGTGGTTTTCTAGGTAAATAAACCAAGTTTCGGAGCATTTGGTCCGGTACATTATAAGGGCTTCAACAAAACAATATGTATAATTAATCAAAAATTATTTTGAGAAAACAAAATCCGTAAAAATATTTAAGAAAAAGAGAACAGGAACACAAAGGTTTATAAAATAAAGATTACAAATGTAGTATAAAGGCAAATATTTAAAGTTTACCTATTCCAAAAAACTGAGATATTTATCAACTGCTTATTTATAGGTATTTATTTCGATAATCCTTCAATGTCTGTAGAATAAAAGAATATCGACGGGTCTGAGCGCTTTTTCAAAACATTGGGTACTACTTTACGAATGCACTGTATACTATTCTTGGCATCTATAATATTATTTTTAATATAAGGGTGTATCACGAAGAGGGCCCAATAGGATTATCTCCAAAAGTAGTCAGAATTGAAATCTGAAAATTTGTATGCAGCGGTTTATCAAAAAGATCTAGTCAATGAAAATAGTGTCAACTTTCTCGCACTTCCGGTTATACCGGAAGTCATCATCAACTTGTTTATTTTAAATGTAACACCCTATATTACTTTAGCTCTTGATACATGAGATTCTAAACACATTTTATGTAGAATGTCGTATACCTACCTATCTTCAACTGTTTCTGAAATATTGACAGGTGAATATTGACATTTTGCAACTTTGACACACTGTACAATTTAAACGTTCAGATCATGTAAAACGGTTTGCACATTCCCATCTTAACTTTTCATAAGCTATCGTTTGACACTAATTTAAGATTTAGCCAGAAACTAAAAATTTTCGATTAAATTTAATCTCTAGGTTAAAAATAAAATCTCTTGAAATTAGTGTCAAAATTTAGCTTATGAAAAGTTAAGATAGGAATGTTGCTAACCATTTGGGATGATCTCAAACCGTTTAGATTTTAGAGGGTGTCAAAGTTGCAAAATGTCAATATTCACATGTCAAATTTTAAAAACAGTTGAGGATAGATATATGACATCCTACATGAAATATGTTTAGAATTTTACGTAGAATCGAGAAATAAAATAATATATAGGGTGTTACATTTAAAATAAGCAAGTCGATGATGACTTTCGGTATAATCGGAAGAAGGAGGAAGTTAACACTATTTTTATTTAATAGATGATTTTGATAAACCCCTGTATACAAATTTTCAGATTTCAATTCTGACTACTTTCTGAGATAATCCTAGTGGGCTCTCTTCGTGATACACCCTGTATTTAAAGAATAATTTATTCCTGCCACAATATTGGTCTGCTGCACTTTACTGAAAATAATTATATTTTCAAAACATCATCCATCAATTATCATCTCTATCACTCGTAAATGAATCGAACTGTATATCAAAAAGGAAATCTGAAATCAACTATACAAGATGATTGTTATTTAATCTAAAAATTGCCTTCAAAGTTATCGCAAAATCCAAAGTATAGCTATCACCAGACTAACCTTATCAGTTCTTTCTCCACGCCAAAAAACTCTGCGGGAAAGGCATTGTCATATGTCAACAGAGGTATACTCGATTTATCTTTCCTATATTTTACCCCAGAGGTTGGATTTCCGGCATTTCACGTCTGCGGCGCATTCTGACTTGATGACCTCTGACTCTTGGGATTCGTGGTTAATGTTCATATCTAATACTTTCGCTCTCGCAAATATTGTTTCGGGTACAGTATGCGTGTTTTGTTATACACGCGAGAATGAGTTTGATATATACTTTTAATCATTTGTTGACGAGAAATTATTGTGAAACTTGCAAAAGGAAATATTTAAATTTCCCCTACAAGGTGACTCAGATAAAAGGGTGCGGCGCACCCAGATATAAGGGTGCGGCGGAAAGAAAGAAAAACTACAGTGATTCTAAATATTGAAATGCTATATAGCAAAACAGCATAATATTTATGTGCGTGGAAATTTTTTTTATCGAACTTTCGAATTAAAGAATAGCAGAAAGAAATAAAAAACCCATAGAATCTATGGCAAGCTTCAGAGTTGGCAAAAATTAAGCAGAGTAGTGGTATGGGTATTTACAGAAGGAAGAGAAAATAAGATAATAATATCGGGATTCACACAAATTTTGCGAAATTTTTGTAGATTATAAATGTCAATTCGCCCTATATTTTTTGTAGCGTTTTGACAAAAAGTTTCCTATTTGCCACTTCCGGTTTTGCCGGAAGTAATACCAACTATCGATTTTTATATGGAACACCCCATATATTATTAGGTATATTTTTGGAATCTACGTCATTTTCTGAACCGAGGATACAATATTAGTGACTGTTAGTAAGAAACATACTGTAGTGCCCTCTTTGGGTCTTTGTTACTATCAGTCTGACAATTATTGTCAAAATGACAGACAGATAACGACATTTTTTTCTATGCTACGTATGACCAGTCGGGGCACATTGCCCGAGGAGTAGTTCAGTTGTTTTCGGCATCTCCTTCAAATAAACATAAGTTATAGATATAGATATAGATATTTCAGCTGTCAAATTACTTTTTGGTCTCCATTTATCACTTTTCGAATTTAAAATGCTTTGATCATCCCCGATTAATTCTAATGGATCATAGGAACCAAGCAAAAATTGAGTTTGCGTCAAAAACAATCAATTCCTCCACTTAAAGATCGTTAAAAGTCTTCAAAGCTGTAATAGAGCTGAAACTACTTTTTTTAAATAGTATCATAATGGTACTAAGGTACCACTAGAAATTAAAATTAATAAGCAATCTTCCCATACTCTTATTTTATCGGTGGGAATGACAGAACTGAAATTACAGTTGAGAGAATGCACTTCAAATTCAAAGTGAAATAAAATAGAGTCCAAAAAGTAATTTGACAGCTGAAATGTCACTTATGTTATATCGATGGATTCAGAAAATGACGTAGGTTTCAAACATATTCTGGAATATTGTCTTCTAGATACAATTTTTAGTAACAGAACTGTAACGGAATATTTAGAAAATAAATAACATACTGTACGTACAATAGAAGTATGCAGAGTAGAGGAGTGACTCGTTCCTAATGACTAATGACTAATGAAATAAGAATATCTGAAATCTATTGCACATGACGCATTATGTACCAAATTTCACTTGTTTAAGTAATATAATATCAGTGTTGTATCTACTGTCATACACCAGAGTATTTTACTTTGGAGAATAATTCTTTCTGACGGATGCCGACTATCTATAATAAAAAAATAAAATTTAGTAGTTATATTTATGTTTATCTAGATTTGTTATTAATTTATTTGCCGTTAAAATAAGTTTTCAGATAATTGTATGTAACCAACTTAAATATAAATTAAAATATATAAAATAAAAGTTTTAAGTCCACAACAGGAAAACAATGAAACGTGTGTGTATTGTTTTCATATGATATTAATATGAAAATTAATATGCCAATATTTTACTATCTTTTTATCCATTTAATGAGGCCTATTTTTAAGTTGATCGTGTTAACCAATATTTAATCTGTCAGTGACAGATGTGACCGAAATTCGAATTCTATGTATACCCCCAATAATATATATGCTTCCATTTGATGAGCAACATTTTCACCTCTCCAACGGTTCAATTTACGTACCACTAATAATATTAAACAATGTTTAATTAGTTTTAAAATTAACCAATCACCCTTGATTGGTATACAGGGCATGCATGTATTATTATATAATAAAGTAACGTATTTATTAGAGCAATAATCTAATTAGGTTATTAATTGGGAAACCCAATAAAGAGCTGATAAAACATGAATAGTATTACAAACAAATTATGATTCGGTCAACTGGTAATTTAATTTATTATATAATTGTAATATGGAAAACATTCGAGGCGTTTCCAGTTCATAAAGTAATCAATATAAACAGTGGCGGCTGGTTTTCCTAACTAAAAATGATCGAATTGTTATTTATATTTTCACTTGTAAGATCACTAGAGGTTTTCTGAAAATATTTGTGAGTCAGAAAACATTTTCAGGTATAATTTATACTCGAGTGGTATTCGGTAAGAAAATTTCACAACAAAATGGATTTACAATAGAAAAATGCTATTTACAATATTTATTGTGTTTACTTCGTAGTATTTAAACGTGGTTAAATATGAAAGTGGCTTTGATTTACCTTAAATGTCAAATTTCGAGAAAAATATGTCAGTTGTTGTACTTATATAAGCGACAGCAGTTGTGTTCATACAAATAAAAAACATTTTTGGACCCTTTAAATTTTAGTACGTCGTTATCGTAATCGCTATTCTGAGCAAGCGTAGTACCAAAAAACTATCCTTTTTCGCACTGCGCATGCGCAGTATAACGATTACGATAACTATAAGCTCAAATTTATCTACAATTTTTAGATAATGAAATATTAAATATTTTATTATTTAACAAATGTAGATACCATTAAAAAGAAAAATATATAAAAACAATAAGTTGAGGTCATATGCCGTTGTAATTCAATGTTGGTCGGTACATGTTGCATGCAAAATAGTTGTTTGCGACATATCTTAAAAATAATAAGGTTATTCCTTGGCGTACCTAGGATTATAGGTAACGAGGAAATATAAAACTTTATTGAACCATAATATTTCATAAATTCATTAATAATTTATCTCTGAGTTAACTTTTTGGACTAATTCCTAAAAATGTAAACGTAAAAATGGGGCAGGCAAAAATATTTCTTTATAGTAAGGTAATGATTAAACTACGTCATGTTGACGTCAATTTTCTATCGACTCGAGAATTGAGCCGCTGGTCTTTAACTTATTTACACTCAACCTAATCTTGCCACTTGGTGGAACCCAATTTATGGAAAAAAAAATCAATTACCATACTTGGTTTATAAAATGCCACGTATGAACAAATTACAGTAACCTAGACCCTGCAGGAATGTGAAGGTGCAGGCTATTCAGACACAATGACCATCCATTCACATCGTTTGTCACCATGCCTATCTCATCACAAGTTGGTGTCAAGAGACACAAACATCGGGGTGCAGCCTTTCTCCTGCCCCAGGACATTAGAGAGCTTCCACTAGAACTTGTATTGGCCTATGCGCATAGCGCGCATAGCAAGGGTCTCTTCCAAAAGCTCTCGATTAGCGGCAGGCACAATAGGTCGAAAGGCCTAAGTGCTGCGGGTAACCGCGCCGCCTTCCAACAACAACAACAACCTAGACACTAGATAAATACTATTTTGATAGTTTTCACAAACTAAACTAACGTGAATTATGATGTACAATCAATAGGGTGCACTATTGAATTTGGATTATGCAAGTGATTCTTTTTAATCCTTTGAAGAATAACCTATTAGATCCGTATAAAAGTTTTTTGCTCCCAGTCCTGTTTTTGGAGATTCAATTAACATTTTTTTTATTACATTATTATATTTGTCATATTCTATATCTTCGACATGTATAAAAACGTCAGAAAGCCATTTGTTTACTTTCTGAATGCTTAATGTAATATAAGGGAACTGAGATGGTAATACGAATATTATGTGTATATTGAAAATTCTCCTCATTTTCCTCAACAGAAAATTTAAACCTTGTAAATAAGATTATGGCCTGATGAGTTCGAAGTGGAAATATGATTTGAAACGGATCGAATTATCTTAATTTTATCCGGTTCTGATATTCCTACCGATATTTTTATACTAAGCAGTTACGAGCCTCCAGGGATTTGAAAAGAAAACACCAACATAAAGATGCATAACACGTTCTCTACTGCAAAGAGGCTAAATTGGGTAAATGGAATATCAGTTTTTTACTCCACTTCTCGAATTCAAAATTGAACGTTTTAAATGAATTGTTCTTGTTATTCTTTAAAGTATGGAAAAAGTTGATTGTATTACTTCAACGGTTGGTATTACGATTACGTAGGTTCTGTGATTATATCAATGTCAATTTTAGAAAGACATGTCATTATAGCTAGGTATTGATTTCCTCTTATTTTGACATACTAGTACGATTCCTCAATAATAATGTATTATAATTTTTAATATTATTTTAGATACAACACTTCACCCTGCATATTTTAAATATAAATTTAGTGTTGTGTTTTATACATACCGTGTGTTACTAACATAATCTGTCACTAGACGAATCGGATCATCTGATCTGACTGATTTGATCTAATCTGACTAAATTGCAAATACTCTCTGTAGTTTACTGTTTGTATTTATATATTTTTCGTCTATTGCAAATTGTAAATATAATGATTTTCATTAATTATTATTGCTACTTACATTTTACTAATTATTGTAGAAACTGTGGAACAAATTCTCTTAAAATTGGAGTGATTATATCCGGACTTGTTTTGACATAATTTGTTTAGTAACATTGATCCAAAATTCCTTGCGTTTCCGTGATACTAAAACACATTGTGTTGTCGATACCTATACAGGGTGTCCCACCGGGAACTCCATCGATCTATTATAGAAAAACCAAAAATTAGGAAAATTTGAAAACCTGGTAGCATACCAACGCCAATGAGGGACCATTCGGCTACAATATTTTTAATATGATGGCATTTCCGGTTATACCGGAAGTAGATGTGAACTTGCTTATTTTAAATAGCCTTATATACTATTACAGTTTTCGATTCTACTCGAAATTCTAAACATATTTCATGTATAATATCCTATACCCAAGTCTAACGCTTAAATTATACAAATGAAGATTATTTGAATCTGATTATTATTTATGGAGAATGTAATAAAGTAATATCAAGAACGTGCGAGACATTTGCTATTCAATATCCGCCAAAACATGATTATGTAGACAACCTCCATGATTATGATGACGGACCTCCACATAGTTGCTAATTAATCGACAATTTTTTACAAGATAGATAGCCAACAAACCTTTTCTTTAGCTACCCCACTCCCCAGATCTATCCGTGCTTGATTTTTTTTATTTAGGGTACGGTGAAAAAAGAGTTTACCACATCCCAGTACTTTTGACAAAATTGACTTTTGACAATTTTTTCAATTTCATTTTTATTTTTCTTTTTTGAGCACCGTGTGTTAATAATTAGTTAATTAATCAGTGGCGGTTGGTGCCAAATATCAGTTGATGAACGCCTCTAATAGTGGTGCATGCATCTGACTACAAAAATGACGTTGTTCCTTGGAATACTCTTTTTATTTTCTGATCCTAAATATACCAAACATTATACTTCTACCTCATGATTTTCCGACATAAAAAAATACGGGAAACCGAGAAGGGCGTCGTTCTTCTTGTTACAGTCGCGTATTAATTGTCTCTTGTTTACATATATCGTATTTAACTGAAAAATATTGTGATATTTAATAATTCATTGTTATATAAAAATAGTTATATTATAATTAAAAAATGTTACAATTTTTTACCAACTTAACAGCACTGCATTCAGTAGATCGGTATAAACCAGATTGCGTTGGTAATAAATAGGCATTGCACATTCTAGAACGGCACAACAATGACTAAACAATATAAATTTCCTCGCAGCTGCAAATAAACATTAGAGAAATCTGGCGAACGAGGCTCTGCTGCGGCTACGTTGAACATTCTACCATAATTAAATTCCATAAATAAAAATAAATTACGTGGTAAACGCGATAATAAGCATGCAAGGTAGTTTCCAAGAAAATACCGTAAACTTTGTACATTCTTTATAAACGGAGCTTACTGTAAGCGAGGGCATTTGCATATTTAGGCGTTATCCAGCAAGCTAGAAATTAAAAATACCTGGTAGTCCTTTCCAACATTCTGGCTGATTGGTCGTTTAGGAACCCCAGGGGTAGGTCGCGATGGAACGAGAACAGATAAAAGGAACGAGAAACACTTATTTTTCTTGCAGATTCAATAAAAGATCCGTTCTCATCGAGGACTAATAAGGAAGACGAGGACGTTCTCGTCTCCTCTTTTCTCATACAGAAAATCTTGATTTTTTCGATTTTTAATCCGACTTTTCGGTTTTTAATTTTTCTCACAGGGAATAAAAAAGGACAAAATTAATGTTACATGTGCACATGGCATTCTTATCTTCTTATGATCTATAATTTCATCACACTCCACCAAGTGAGGTGGAAAGACAAAAAATACCATAATAAACTTGACTAGTCTTATATAACAATATATTTTTATGTGTAGTGGTGAGAAACATCGTAGTGCCCTCTTTTGGTCTTTGCTAATATCCGTCTGACAATTATTGTGTAATTGACAGATAGACAGCGACTGCTTTCCATTCCATTACAGCAGTGACCTCTATTGTCTTTGAGGAATAATAATATTATATTTATTCAAATAAATAGGTAGTATATTTTTATATTACGATTGTTAAACCTATTTTAAGTTTCATTATTTCAATTAATTCATCAATTTTGTAATACGAACTATTTCAGATATACATTGATACATTAGCACAGCTTCTTGGCATTCGGATAAAACTTGAACTTGAATTTCATTTCTTTCATACTGAATCAAATATTACTGAAGTTTTTGGTAGAAATTTATATCTTTATATTCTGTCTTTCTATATTTAGCAAATCGTTTGTGATAAGAGCTTTTAACTCTTTTATAAAGTGAAAATGTCTCATGCAACGCTTAACATAAAAATAAGTAAGTGTGAAGAGATATCGTTTCTCTACTTGGTTGGTTATACCAGGCTAGAAATTTGTACATTTTTGTTACGTTCCTCGCAGCGATTTTATAGTGGTCTCTTCTCGAAATATAACGTTCTTTGTAGAATCCTCGTGGACTATTCATATTGTCTCTCATACCTATTGCCTATCTTAAATTTTTTAAATTATGATCATATTCGAAATAATAAAAATTATTAATCCAATACAATAAAGGGTTGTAGAAACTAGTTCTACTACTATCAGATGGCATGCATATAGCAAATAACTGCGAATAGTAAGGGACATCACTAAGTATCCTCCATCTGTAAACGCCTTATTTAAATAAGGACTAAAACAAATCAAGCTAAAACAGCTATTCTCCTGGCAATATGCCGCGCCGAGCGCTGAATTACAAAGCAAAATTTGCCGTATTTTGTCTAACACAGTTAGAATCAAAATACAAGGATTCGGATTGCAACAAAAACTACGAGGAAATACTAAGACCACACATCGTAGGATGGCACTAAATGCAGACCGGTTTCGACCTTTTTATGATCTCATCAGTGCAATATAAGTGAGCATACCGACGAACGCGAAGACCTGAGTATTTGGCACAATAGGTAAACCTTGCGTACGCAAGACCTACGCAAGGCCTATTGGCGCCACCTCTGTGTAGTTTTCGCAACACAATCCAAACAAATCGTAATGGGGTAAAAATCCAATACAATAAAGGGTTGTAGAAACTAGTTCTACTACTATCAGATGGCATGCATATAGCAAATAACTACTAATAGTAAGGGACATCACTAAGTATCCTCCATCTGTAAACGCCTTATTTAAATAAAGACTAAAACAAATCAAGCTAAAACAGCTATTCTCCTGGCAATATGCCAGGTATGTCGGTATGCTCACTTATATTGCACTGATGAGATCATAAAAAGGTAGAAACCGGTCTGCAATTAGTGGCATCCTACGATGTGTGGTCTTAGTATTTCCTCGTAGTTTTCGTTGCAATCCGAATCCTTGTATTTTGATTCTAACTGTGTTAGACAAAATACGGCAAATTTTGCTTTGTAATTCAGCGCTCGGCGCGGCATATTGCCAGGAGAATAGCTGTTTTAGCTTGATTTGTTTCAGTCCTTATTTAAATAAGGCGTTTACAGATGGAGGATACTTAGTGATGTCCCTTACTATTCGTAGTTATTTGCTAAAATTATTAATATTATCCCTTCGAGATGTGGAGAATTATATCGGGAGATCGGGGCAGCGGAATTTTTGAACTGCTTGATACATTTTAAGTTATTGACTGTACAATAATAATTGTAATGGCGTAATAAAAAGTTAAAAATGTTAGAACACAAAAAATCCAAAAATGTACAGGGTGTGTCATTTAAAAAGCATAACTATGTATTACCGCGCTTATGTAAGCCACCCCGTAATTCAACATAATTTTAAAATGTGTCCCTTGTATTTATGCCATTTCTGTATTTAAGATTATTTCTAACATTTCAAATAATAGTTAGTTAGCTTGTCTGCGTACTAATAACTCAACCTGTACATCAGTAAATTATTTCTTACTTACTACTTGACAAACATAAAATAGCATTAACCTGTAGTTAAAATGATATTGAAATACAATAAAATAATGTTGCAAACCAATTCGTAACAATGTCTTATTTATAGTACACCAAGTAGGTGCTAAAGGGATAATTATTCTTTATAATATTTACATAAAGTCAGCTAACAAGTCAAGATTAAATTTTTCTAGTTTTCCTGTTACGAAAACCATTAAAAGTCTTTTGGTAATCTTCTCATAGTCAGACGAAAAATGATGATACAGAAACAGGTATTCCAAGTAATTCTCGTAAAAAAGCATTGCGAACGCATTAGATCAGTTATTTTATCATGAAAATGAGATTAGAAAGATAAGATAAAGGTTGTGTTGTAAGCAGTAAACAGCGAAACCATATCTATATCCATTTTGTGACAAAATACTAACAAAAATGCTTGAGTAAACATTGTATCTCTCTACACATAAAATAAACAAGTTCCTTTGGCTACAATAATTATTAAGAATTTTTAACATGGCAGTATTTATTTTTTAATTCTGTAAATTTAAGAAGTACAAGTTATCCCTGGTTCCGTTTTAATTCATTCTGAATATGAATAATCTAATATTAAACACACTGCCCGCATTTACATATTTCTGACAACACTTATGAATAATAAAATATACAAATTTATTCACGAATTGTATTAAGGGCAGAATTTTACAAGGCAATGAGGAAAAAGTATATCAGACAGCACACACTTTTTACTATTGTTTGCCGGATATGAAAAATATTATTTTCCGGTAACAAAAAAGAGTGCTTTGTAAACTCTTCTCGACAGTTAACAGCGTTAATTTCGCGTCATCTAAAGATTCATAATGTCTATATTATCTAACAGTAATTTGTAGATATCAGAAGATATAAAACAAGTGTTATAACGTGACAAGTATTTGAGTCTTTTTGACAAGTATTTTGAGTATTTTACTCTTCATAAATATAGTAATGAAGGAAGGGGCCTTAATCCTGTTTCCAGAAACTGCATGTCATACTGTTTGTCCATAAAAATTTCAATCAATTCCTCAGAAAGTGACATGTGGGTTTCATCTGGAACTACATATATGTATAAGTGTATAACTGAATATCAAATACTTAAAAGCACTGGATGTTTGCACTGAAAACGTTGAACAATAGTTTAAAATCTTCCCCCAGAAATAGCCTTAATGAAATTAAGTTTTTCATCAAAAGGACTGTTGCCGGGAAAGGAGTTTTATTAATATATTACAATATTACAGTGTTTTTTTAATCACAGTTATAATTTTAACTACAGTAACGAAAAACTATATAACTCTCGGAACTAGTCTTTTAGAGGAAATTAAGTTTAAAAAAATAGCTCATCCACAGGTCCCAAAAAGAAATTAAACAAACAAATTTCAAAATTTCAATTCAAAAAATTAAAGATTCAAGTTCGTTTACTTAACAATGAACTAGCATAGAAAGTAGAGCCATGCATGCTTCCCTTTGTTATATAGAAACTTAACGCAAATTTATACGAAAACTATTCCACAAGTTTTGGTTCATTTATGTATGTACATTCGCCGTAATCATAGATGAGAGGTTGGCGGTGTTAGGTGCCGTGCCATAATCACGTCACGTCATACTCATGTCATGACTATGACGTGACTATGTTTGTTTCTCTATCTCATGTCACATGGCCCATTTTAGTTCAACTGACACTAGCGTCTCCATGCGTCGCTGGCCTGCGCAATATCTCATAAACTCTGCTAAATTGCTCATAAGAATCAAACACTCTCTTTATTATTATATTTCTTTATGGCTCTAAGCATCTTGTTCTTCACCGACAATGTTGTACAATCTGACAGATAACAAGTTAATGTTTGTTTAAAATAAGTTTGACGACAATGTCACTTCCATAGCAACTCAGATTAGAGTTACAATTTCGGTACTGTATATTTAACGTCATATTGTATTAAAGCTCAGTAAATAATGTATCCACCGCCAAAGGCCTGAGTGGTGTAAATCTCTCCCAGTCATAAACGGCGAACCACGTTGGTATTCGCCGTAAGAAGCCTGTGTTTACTCCCTTAATGCATGGCCGAGACTGGCTGGTCATCATCTCATATTCCTTCCGATTTTCAGATCAATTCCCTAGGGAAATCCTCCCCAGAGGATGGAATCCCATCCTGTAAATCCACAGTCAGGACCGTCGATGCTGCCGTGAGATGAAAACCATAGAGAAATTGAATTAGGAAAGTTTAACAACTTTTACGGACTAGCACACATGAAGTATACCTATTTGTTACCGGATACCATAACTTTTGTCGAGATTTACTGTTTGTTTGGATACTCTTCTGAGAAATAGTATCTTAAAACGGAGATACTTGTCGATGAACATTAAGTAGGGTTAATGGTGCTCTACTAATGCTCCTCTGAAAATTTAATGGTGTATTAAAATGCTCCTCCCACAGACGTAAATTGTAATTTATTTTGGAAAATATAAGCATAATTTCCTAACGTTAGCTGTAAAAGTCTTATAACTTTTCCAAAAGATATATAACTACAACAGACATACTTACCAAGTGATCCATAAACAATGCAACTCGTAAATTTTTCAAGTAATTTTTAGTATATTTAAGAAGACTGGAAAGATAAAATGGAAGATCCTGAACTTATATTTTACAGATATTGATACAGCTTTCCACTACGTATATTTACATAAGAATAGGATTAGGCTTCTCTGACAAGAATATGCATCCAAAAGAATGTGTCATTAAAATAATGTATTATTGTTACACTTCTGTCTTTTGAACTTCAGAAAACACTCATCTCCCTCTCGTATCTTAGAATGGAGTTTAAGAGAACGAATAGAGTTTTAAATTTTGTAGGGTATATTGCTAGATTTTATTTAAATATATTTCCAGCTTCCTAAACTGGACGATAAAACTGGATTTTTCTACAAGTAGTTTTGATTAACCTAAATTTCTTATTGATGTGTAAGCAAGACTGAGTGCAGTTAATTTGACATTTATATGTACAGAAGTAGATATTTGATACCTTCTTTCAGTTCCAAACAATTGTTCCAAACTATTTTGTGTATGGCACTGTATTATTAAGTCATACTAATTTGTTTCAATCCATCCTGAATAAACGTGGAAAAATATAGTTTTTTGCTAGTGCGTTTGTTTGAATATATGCTGGTACTTTTATCAAGGATAACATTTTCTGAAAAATTTACTGTATTCTGATTGTCACTATAATATAATGTTGTAATTCAATTATACTACGATAATTCGATATGTAAAGCAGAAATCATAAATGTTGGTTCTTTATATCATTTTCTAAATGTTAGGGCGATGTATTTATTAATGGGCAGAGCCCATATAGGGGAAAATTAAATGAATACATTATTTACCTGCTGAAGCAAATTGATTTTTAATTTGTCCAATAAAACAACTTTTCCTACTTTGGGCTTTAATTCACAAAAACCTACACAAATTTATAATTGTGAAAATATCTGACAATGACAAATATGAACAGCTAAAATAAACAACAAAAGACAAATATCATCGTCTACAAGGAAACGTATTACATTACAATTTGTACGTCAGAAAATTTCTCGTTTTCGTATAATTGGTTGTTACATCATATTGTTGAAATGAAATACAAGAACGAGTACATTTCCAATAAAATTTCGAGGGTCTATTGTCCCGATTGTTTGTTTTTAATTTCCTGATACTAAACACTAAAGTTTCAAAGAATTGTACTGGTCTATTCCAATACCTTTTCAATCTGGAAATCGTTGAGTAGCACCTGAGACAATTTTACATTAAGTAAACATAAATACGAAACACTGCAGGTGAATACTTCCTTCCTTAAGCATATATACCTTTGAATAATTTTTTCAATTGTTTGAGACCTGCTTTATCACTCATGTTCCTGTCAATATTTATCATTCATTTGAATATATTAGTATAGCCAGTATAGCCAGCAAGTAGGATAAACCGCATTGGCTCTGTTGAGGCTCTAGTTTTTAACTTTGAAGTTAACCTAACCTAATCTAAGTGTTAATTGTCTGGTCTCAGAATCGGGTCAGATATTGAACCGACATGCGGCACACTGATTCCTGTAACACAGGCTTCTCAGCCACCTACGCAATTAGTCTGCAATATTTTTGTTTGTAAAGTCCTTGACTTTACCGATTTTCCTATTATTCGTCAAATACAATAAATAAATTGTAACAAATTCAATATATAATAAACAGAAACACCTAGTCATCTATACATACATATTATATACATACTTATTTGTATGTATTATTAGACAAGTGATTCTTTCAAAGTCTAAGACGATTTTTTCCATGAGCTGTGAAGATTTTATAAAAATCCGACGATTATTAATCATTCTCGTGAATATTCAAATCTAGGGATTACTTGATGTATCACTTCAAACTTTGTCGAGTGTATATTCCGTCTGCTATGTAACAATAGACATTAAATGTGATGCTCTTATATTTGTATCATAAAGTAGATCGTATCGAAAATTATATCTGCAACATCAACTCAAGCACCAGTATTGAGTCAGCTCAGCAAGAAGCGGCAGCTCTCATTGAAGAGGTCTCCTTTATCAATCTTTCCAGTCGCTATAACGAGGCAGCGGCCCGTTCTCGACTATTACGTACTTCCCCCGAGTCTAATGGCTTCGTTGTTTCAGTCTGTAACCCCTGTGTCGCCCCATGTTCTGTATTTCCTACTATATCTTAATACTTCCTTTCCTCTTCCATTCCTTCTCATTAAGTCCTCCGTTGTGTCGCTGCAGGTTTTAGCTTAGGTTTTGCAGGGCAGTAATAGGGTCATTTCAGACCATCGTAAAATATTTACAGGGGTCTTCAGTAGCGTCCTGTTGACATGTCCTCTCACAGTAAATCACTGGCATCAGAAAATATATTCTCTATATAAGATTGGCACGAAATTTAGATAAAAATTACTTAAAAATGAGTAGTTCTTGGCGAAACAATTTTAAATATATAATACACATATTAAAAAATATATTACGTTGTTATAGTAACCAAAATTACTATGTAATGGATTAATTCATTTAGAGTTACAAAATTAGGATTTAGAATTTAGAATTTAGAATTCAGTAATTAGATTTTGTTGTGTAAATTATTTATTATAATTAGTATAACTTGGAATTTTACAATGCTTTACTATAAATGAATATGCTTCTAATGTGTTGATATATCAACAACAAAAAAGGTTAAAACAACATGGCATGAATGCACAATTCAAGATGGAACATACAATAAGAATGTACTATATTAATTATTGGATTTGACTTTTTAAGTTTTACGGAAGGAAACATATTTTGTTACCTTTTTAGTTTGGTAACGTTAACGGTTGGATAACTTACTCTGGTACGTTACCGAGATGTGATGTTAATAAAAAAGGATGGTTAATATTATGAACATGCTTGCTGACTCTGAAAATATGAGTCTAATCTATTAATTACTGACTGTTAATGCAAGTCTGGGTTGAACACCATGTTCTCTAGAAGCCTGCAGCTAAAACAACTTCTATGGACTATGTATAGATACAGCAAATGAAACAGAGACAGACTGACTTAATTTCAATGTTCATTGCAAGAATCTAAGAAAAGATAGATATGCGATGAATCGGGTACACCAGAGTAAAATGGAACGACTTGTTAGGCAGCAGTACAACATCAACAAATCTGAATTTTAGTTTCAGATTTTGAAGTGTTTAACACTTAAATTGTTGCATACTCTAACTTTTTGAATTAGAATTGTTATAAAATTATGAAAAATCTATCAACACTGTGCATCTCTGTTTTAGAGCATGTGTACTGTAACACAGGCCTAGAATTTTGAATTAATTTTTGGAAAACACTGCAATCTAGTTATACACTAACAAAAATATTGCAGAAAGTTTTTCATACGTCATAGTTTATTATTTCTTGCGTTCAGTTTAACAAAAACTACTTTCATTGCCAAATGCAACTCTGTAGTGTTATTTTTATTACATATCCTAAACAAATAATGAACAAAGTTGGCAACTGTTATTATCTGTCAAATATATTACACAGCAAGTTAAATCTTCTGTGCCTGATTTATCACTTCGCACTTATTTACATAAATTAAATAACTTTAAATGTATAATTTAAAAATTAAAGCAGATAATGAGGTTGGAACAAGTATCCTGCTGAAAATCTGATATCTATTATGAATTTTTTATAGTATGTTTTTAATATTATTTATTGGCTTATTCAACTGTTTATATGTTTCTTTTTATATAGGAATTAAGCCAAAAAGTTAACTAAGAGACAAATTATTAATGAAATTATCAAATATTATGGTTCAATAAAGTTATTATTATATATATTTATTATTTTTAAAATATTCGAAAGCAGCTACTTTGCGTGTAATATGCACCCCCCAACATTGAATTACAACGGCATATCTTCATAAAACCACCAGTAACCATAAATTACCAGTTCTCTTAAAAATCAAAGGAATTTTTTGGTGTAAGAGTATTAAGAATCAGAAAAGTCAACTTTGAAAAATTAGTAATAGAATATAACTATTGTAATGAGCCTGTACAGTACCACATATAACATATCTGTTTATTTTGTTCAAAATAAATCTGTGAAATAAATAACACTTTAGATCTCTTATACAATAATCCACAACAATAAATTCTATTTCGCATGGCATTAAGCTTTCTTTAAATCAAGGACTCTTACCTTTTCTTTTCCTATGCTTTATTTATTTAACTTTGTGGTGATATTCTTAATACCACTTGAAGTTAAAGGCATAGGATTGTAGAGAATATACGTACAGAATTAACAATACATACAAGATTATAAAATAATAGCAATTCTTAATGTTCTTAGAAAGCTACCTGCTTAGGTATGTATAAACACAAATACTTGTTTAACTGTTTGTTTAACCCATGCAGTTATTTATATAATTGATTTGCACAGATTGTCCGCAAAAGTGTAACGGTAAGAAATATGGCACACTACTTCAACCATTTAGAAGGAAAAATCACATAAATACTGATCTAAGGATATAAGTTTTCTCCAGTATAATGGCTTAAAAAAGCAAACTACAGAAAATATAATAATATTTTATAGGAAAATGTATTTGGTTACTAAATACTCAGTATTCAATATTCAGTATTCAGTAATCAATTTCAATAGTGCACATGCGAGATAGCATGGCTACAAATATAAAAAAAACATCTCCGCATTAAACGAAATTCTGCTAAAAATCTGTTAAATTATGCTAGAGAGCAACAAGTGAAACTGCACGAAAAAAAGTAAAATACAAACACAAAACTGTTCCATGCCTACTCTGTTCCAGCTGGGGAACAAACTCAGTCGACTATAGAGCCGCTAGATGGCATGTTACTCACTCACATATGGCATCACTCACTGCTACAGTGACATTATACAAGAGTCACTGCTACCCCACAACTGTAAAACCTTCTGCAATATCAGCAACTTCAAGTTTCGTTACAGTTACACAGTTAGTTAGTAAAAATCATAATTTGTCTACTTTAGAGTACATTTAATTTTCATAGATAATGAATACATGGTTCTATACCTAATTACAAAACAAATATAACTTTCACTTTTTCACTTCTCCTTTGAGGGTATCTTAATCAGATCCTAAACTTAGATACTCCTTGTACACATAAATAAGTAATTGCATAAACAACTTTTTTAAGGATTGCTTAAAAGTAGAATGCTTCATCTTCTTTTATTTAAGGTAATCCAAGTTTGGGGACTTACTCTTTCAGTCTTTGAACAATATATAATTAGTATATTAAAATAGTATAGATTAATTATTGCTTTCCCATGATTGAGTGCGTAACGGCTACGAGTGTATATAGTGGACCATAATTAGTAAGTCAGTAATATAATATCGTTCTGAAGTCGATTCACATCTGGAAATTCTCATTTATGTACAGAATAAAGCATCGGACCTTATTAACAAAAGACCTGTAAAGATCATGTTAAATTTTTAAACCGATTTTTGTATCTTTATTCACTGTAATTTTTTAGTTAGGATTAGATTTTTTAGTTATTGGATGTTGTAAGAATCACATTAAACTTTGCTTATGAAAAACTGACGTAGTTTTCCATATAGGTAACACCAAAACACTATACTGCACTCGACGCACGTTGAGCCGATCAAGTTAGCATATGTTCCTTGAATCTAGTTTGAATTGAGCTTTTAGTATGTCCAATATACTTTTGATTACAGTCTTAACAGCAAATTTCTTATATCCCAGACTTTGCCTTAGTCTTTTGTCTTTTGGATTCCCTAAAAGTTGTTATATTTATTTCGGATTTATACGATCCTCGTTTCGTTTAGAAACGAGGATCGTAACGAGAATATTGATTTGAGAAATTAATAATTAATTTATCATTCTCTGTTTGAAAATGTGATTTGGAATGTCCTCCTTATTGTCGCAAGATTTATTGGCTGTTAAGAAATATTTGGTGAAGGAACGCTGAATGCGAATACTAAAAAACTGATATTCTTATAAACTGATAGCAGCGCCAGATGATACGAACGAACATTATGTTATGTAGGCCGAGCCGCGTCGTGATATTTCACTCAGCGCTGGTGTAATTAAAGGCACATCAGGTCGTACGTTAGGGCTACATTTGTTACTAATAATCACTCATAACACGGCTGTGGCGCAATTTTATTCGGATTTTCCGACATAATTATACCCGTTTTTTCATAGAAAATTGTCTGGTCGGGAAAAAGAGAATTAAAACTGGAAATCCAACAGCTGCTGTCTACACTAATGAGAGGAATTGAAGTGCAATTAGGCACTGAAAACGGCATTATAAATTATTCAGTCCCCTTAACTATAAAATTCTCATTTTTCAGCGTGAAAAGTTGCCTCTGATTGTGTTGAACACTGAAGTATTTGTACAGCACCCTTCGTTATTATTTATTGGACAAATAATTGATAATTATCGAAAATGAAATAGTCTTTATTGTCGATAGAATTCTGATTAAAATCAAACTCCTATTTGAGGGTTAGTTTGATTATAAGAATAAATAAGAGCAAAGTATTTATAAATGAATATCTATTGAAATGTTGTAACAACGAATAGGTACTTATTTAACGAATTTGTTTTGACCGTATACCAACTTTATTTATATAGATAGAATGATGAAATATTACCGCCTCATATTATACAGGCATGTACAATACAGTACAGTACAGTACAGTACAGTACAGTACAGTACAGTACAGTACAGTATAGTCTCTCAGTACAGAACAGCGTTCGAGCCAGATTTGGCTCGTTTAAGCTAAAAGGTACTCGGTGTTCTCTTTATTAAATTAGGCTCTTTGTAGGGTTTGCATCTGCACTTTTGTTGAGGATTCCTCAACGGTGTTAAGAGTAAAGACGATTAAATAAAACACGGATACCTATATAAGGTATTTCTTACATAATAAATCCAGTTCAAAATGTCTACATCTGTCAGTTTGTTATATAAATCGGAAATATCTAAAACTATAAATGTTTGACAGTTATTACCTTATATAAAACTGATCTAGAATTTTATGTAAAATCCCAGTGTGAGTGTACAAAAATTTACCAGGGGGTGGACCAGACCAAAATAAGAATAAATTCTTATAAAAAAATTTCTCTGGTGCACGCCTACTGTCAACTAGTTACAGGGTCATTAAAAATGGTGTTTAACTCTGACACCTGTGGTGGCCTAGAGTACTCTTCCTTATGGCTTCCTTTGCATGTATTTTTCTGCATAAAAGAATGTAGTCGGTACGTTACACTCAATTTACTCGAAAATGGTTGATTTTTAAGCTGTGTAGCAAGAGCATCTTTTTTGTACAGAATTGGTAGCCGATTAAGGAAAATTTAGTCAATTCACGAAAAAGTAGGATATCCAAGAGTTATGAAGACAAAATCATAAGGGAGAGTAGGCCTAGGCCACCACAGGTGTCAGAGCTAAACAAACATCGTGTAGTTTTAATGAGCTTAATAGATGTACACATCACCCAAAAATTACCTAAATCTACGAAACGGTTTTTAAGTTATTGCGGAAAATTGTTGTTTTTTTTCCCTGTAACTCGTTAGGCGTACATCAGAGAATTTTTTTATAAGAATTTTATTTTTATTGCGGTCTAGTCCACCCCTCGTAAATTTTTGTACGCTCATACTGGGACACCATGTATATGGTATTCGATTTGAAAAACTAAAGGTGATATATGTTTCGGAGAAACTGAACATCCTGTGTATATGAGATTAATTAATTAAAAAAATTTATAAAAAACCAGAAAACTTTGGTATTTACACTTTTTCTCTATATTTCACCAGTTCCGATAAGGGGGTGGTGAATCATATTTGGGATACCCTGTAAATGTTTCATACATGTAGAATGAATCGATGAGGGCAATTAGTTGTTGCCTTCCGTTTTGGATAAGCCACTGGAGAAAATTACTGCAGCAAATTCCATTTTGCGTCGCTCATGTATTCTAGATGAAATACGGTTTCAAAGATTAATTACGTCATCTCACCTAATCTAGTTTCATGTCTTATGCACAAGCTGATCCGCGATGCTGAAATGATAAGGTGGACTAATTGACGGTAAATCTGCATGCACTTGAATGAATGGAGGAGACGACGTGCCCGTAATCTTTGTTTTTGGAGAGACGCAAGATACATAATGGTGTCATAAGATGCTACCACGCATAATTTACATTTCATTACCAAGACATTGATTCAGCGAGGCTTATACAGGTTTACACAATAAGATTCTATGTTTTTGCATCACCATAATATGGCAACAGTGTAAGCCATGCAGTTAAGAATCCCTGCTATCTGTTATTTTCACTGAAAGAAAGATTTGGTACTTATACCTACAGTTTGGTCCCAACTAGCAAAATAGAACTTTAAAAGAAGCGAATTATTTTATAATTAGCGAATAGCGTTGTTTAATGAACAGTTTGATTTTATAGAGCAAATAATAGTGATAATTTTGTTCCTGAAGAAATATATTGTGTAAAATAGGTTCATAATAGTCTTTACAATATGTTTTATAGAACAAATAATTTTTATCTCTTTAAAATATTTATAAAAGTATTATAATACGTTATACAGCATTTAAAAAAATTGTATGTAAGGATTATAAACATATTGTGAAAGAGTCGTATACTTGGGCAAATTACTTGTAATTACAACTTTATAAAATAGTTCTATTAACCTATTTTATTAAGGATATATAAAGAAACTAATAAAATCATTTTTTAGCCTCGAAATGCGCTTAGTTATAAAATAGTTTTATAGTTGTGTTTAATGTATAAAAAGACTCCCCCTTTTATAAATATGTTATAGAACAAAATTGAGGTTTGAGAAAACAAAATCGTTGCATATTCAGCGTAACAAAATTCCAAACGTAAAGTTAATTTTTGAATCCAAAATGCTAGTGCTAAGCACTAAACAGATAAACAATTATTTCTCAGTGGAAGAAATTTAAAAAGTGGACATTTCAAAAGGGCCGTCAAGAAAAAGTACTAACAAATTCTTGAAAGTAAGCCTCAATGTTTAACTGGTGTATCTAATGGTAATTGAGAACCGGACTCCACAGACATAAGGGGCAATTTCTCCCAACAGTCCCATCACCCAAGATAGTGAGCAGTACAATAATAATGGTAAGGATGCTCAAAAATTGGAATTTATGGACACTTGTTTTGATACGTTGAATGATGAATTTAACCATAGTACAGATGACGAAGAAACCGTACAATCTCTTTCTGAAACTGACAAAAAACTTGAAATTAAAAAGCAGCTTATTATTTGGGCAACATCTTTTAATATAACACATTCGGCATTAAGGGAGCTACATGGCACCAGGTTATTCCAAATTTGGATCCTAAAGATCCCAGAACACTGTTAAAAGCCCCCAAATTGATAATTTTACAAAATAAAAACCATAAACACTACTGACTGCCAAAATCTCGCGGTAAAATATTTTAGGTTACGTTTATGTTTATTCTATAACGCAGTGAATTGAATTGAAAGGTAACAGAGCAAGAAGATTGTATAGTGCAGCCAGTGCAGCCAACGCCAGCAGCATGGCATTAGCATAATCCATCCATGCCAACAATGGTCGTGTCACGGCAAGTTTTGAAAACAAGGTTGCCACATTAAACTAAAAAGGCAATTTCAGAAGTGAATTTTATATTGTGATTCCAAAAACAGGTACAAGAGTTATCAAATACAAATTGTGGACTACAACTCAATACAAAATTTTTAAAATGTATAAAATTATTCGTGTATTGAAAGCACGATACTTTTAACTTATCATGTGTAAATATAGTACGTACATTAGTGTACCTTATAGGAGTAAAAGCAATTAATTCCAGGACGACAATGCAAGCCATTGAAGTCGGGGAATCTACTTTTACTACTTACAAGATTCTATATAGTATTTTTTAAATTTATAAATTCTATATGAAATTTGGCAACTTTTGACGATGTCTTGTACATCATCCTCTTGCGCATGTTTATCACAAATATTTTTATAATGCCTAAATATGCAAGACTATAATACAATTTTATCGTCTAAAGATGTAATTTACACTAAAATATTTTGTTATGTTTTTATGTAGAATAAAATTGTTGTATTATAATTCTCCATGTTTAAATAAAGATTTGTTGGATCAGTTACCGCCATTATGTAAAATTTAGTAGAAAACTTTTAAATTACATCTAAAACGTGATTTTGCTATTTTTAAAAGATTATTTTTTAACAAGATCATTAAATATAATTATAAATTGATAGTATAAATTAAAAAAAGTTAAATTTAAAGAACAAAATGATTTTTTTTTTATAATTTTAAAAGAAAATGTTGCTTAAACTAAAGCGCGTAATTTTTTTTGTCACAAACATATATATACTTTATCAATAAAATTTTCGTTGTTGAAACACTAAACCGAGATTCAAAATGTGATAATATATTGTATATCTACCATTTACACAAACGAACATCTTTACTGGCTCTCAGTTTTATATAAGTACAGATAATTATAAATCTGCGTTATATGCCAATCTTAAAATTATTTGGTTCTAATATTCTTCACTAAAAAATAAAATGTTTCTTTAAATTGCTATACTATTAGAAGGGATTATAGGGATTTTGTATAAGACTTTTATAATGTCGATTCAAAACTGTTGTATAAATATCACAAAATACAGTACTATAAAGCATGTTTATAGTTATTGTATAAAATTGTTTTAAAAGTGTTGTATACACTATTTATAAAGCTTTTACATTACCAAAGTGTTTTATAAAAGTGGGCCCTTTTTGATTCTATAAATATTGTATAAAAGTATTTAACCACGTTATAAAATTTTGACGCTCCTATAAAATTTATTTTATAGCAGTCCATACAACCTTTATAAAATTTATTTTGCTAGTTGGGGTATACTTTATCAAATAGTAAATTTGAATGAAGGGAAATTAATGACTAGCTGAATCAATTATATGTATTTATTTGAAGGAGATCCCGAGAACAACTACTCCACGGACAATGTGCCCCGACTGTAGGATTGTCTTCTTTAAAAGACAATAGAGGTCACTGCTGTAATGGCAGCTGCGGAAAAGCAGGTCGTTATCTGTTTCTCAATTTGACAATAATTGTCAGACAGATAGTAGGAAAGACCCAAAGAGGCCATTACGGTGTGTTTCTCACCACTACTAAGATATATGTATTCTTTAATGATTTTGATTGTTATAATTTTATTATTTTAGTATTATAACCAAGGTGCCTCCTCAATAAAAGTGAATAAAATTGATCACATAATTCTGATGAAAATATTGCAAAATTTGGTTTTCATCCTATGGCTGTAAACTTTGTTAAGTCACATAGGTATAATGGTTATAAATGATTTGAGTTCCTCAATGGTTTAACCTGGGACCGATTTGATTTATAAATGACTTAAGTCATATGATATTGGGAAAATTACTATAATTGAAGTTTTTGAATTAGAATTGTCAATTTTGAAGTAATTTTGTAACATTATCTACGCGCATAAAAACAAATTCAAAATTGGTATAAGGCTGGATCAGAGATTAAACTTTAGGCTTAGACCAAAACGAGTAATAAAAATAAGATACAGGTAGCATTACTTTCATTCTTTCAGTAAACCGCTGTACTATATGTGTTTACAAAATAATTTAGAATCAAGGATAAGTATAAAAATACATTTTTGTGCTGTTGAATTGCGGTTCGTGTACATACACGATCTGCACTGAAATTTTATTTACATTGCCTAGCCCTGTTTTGAAGGACGCATCTGGATTTGATACATGTATCCTGTTTACGTACCTACATCTCGCCAATTTAAAATTGCCCTAGGTCATACTAAATTTGATACAGATATGGGAATATTTACCATTCTCTCTTCTTCCCATTTTTATGTGTAGGAAGTAATATTTGTATATTTTCGTCAGGTACGATGGTACATTTGTTTTAACACTTACAATAATAAATATGCCATTGGAATTGCACGGGATAATTATAGTTTTTCGATAATACATATAATGGCTTTTATATTAATAATAATAAAATAAACCATAGTACATACAACATCCGGATGTATGCTACTAGCAGGTGTACAATATTCCAATAGATATAATGCAGTGGCAAAAATTATTCATCATTCATCTTGCGATATAATCTGCAATAGGAGCCTCAAGCGTACTGACAATATTCACCACCAACTATACTAGAAAACCAATATTATAAATTATGCTGGGACCGAATCTTATACACTGATAAAACGGTAGTTCGTAACAAGCCAGATATACCACTTCAAGATGAATTAAAAAGGGTCCACCTACCTTATCGATGTGGTAATACCATCTGACCAAAACATAGGAAAAAAAATTCCAGAAAGCAAAGAAAAATAACAGCTAGCAATAGAAATTAAAAGAATATTGAAACAGAAACAAGTTATGCTTGTATGTCACCCCATACTCATTCTTAAATCAACTCATTCAACTTAACCTGAAAGAAAGTGTATATACTCAGTTACAAAAAGCAGTCATACATTCGATATAGTAAGATCGTTTCTAAATAAAAAATTATTTCTTGTTAGACTTCGCTTTAATCCCTCTACAAGGAAAATAAACCAGCCAAAATCTAAGATACAAATCGCGCAAACTACCCCTAATTCTAATCACAAGAATTAGTTCGGAAGTCGGAGACTTGTCTGAGAGATGGAGTGACAGTATTATTCAGTAGGCGGCAATTGCGCTTCGATTTAAGTTGGTAAGCCATAACCACCATTCACTGCTGGAATGAGGGAAATCTGGAAAACTTCATTAGTTACGAGGACAGTGAAATACAGTATCAACTGATGTTATTCTCTCACATTAACACCAAGTGAACATTTTTCCCATTTTAAGTATTCGCTAGAATTGATCACTGTTGACAACCCATCCTTGGAAACAAGCCTTAATATTTTTAAAAATTGTCAGATGGACTTAGGATTCAAACCCATGACCTCCGGGTTGTGCGATGCAGACACTAAACTTTGAGCAACTGACCCGATGTCGATATAATTAAAAATTGTTATATTAAAATATATAAAATTGCACCTAATATTACAGAATTTTGTATAAAACTGAAAAATCACTCACAAAATTTAATTAATCTGTCAAATATTTATTTCATTGCATACTATACAGTGATTTTTTGTGGCGAACTTTAAAAGTTTGCCTTGATACTACACTTTGAATATTTAATTTGAATACTTCTGGTTTCCTGTGTTTTATAATTTTACAGATGGTCTAATCCCAAAAAAAGACTACAATCTACAATGAATCATGAAAATGCACCATAAATAAGTTACAGACATTATTCATATAAAATTTTGTTTAGTTTTTCAAAAAGCTTACTCTCATTTCAATGAATGTTTTTATTTTAAGGCGCGGGTTTATTTTTTTCAGCTAGTGATTGGAATCTTTTATATTCAAGTCAAGTCAGTCAATAAGGAGTATGCTTGGAAACAGAAATGTGAGTTTTAGGGCATTTAGACCTTTAGAGTTTGGTGTATATTCACAAACATGATTTAAGAAGAAGGTAAACACGTTTTTCATTATAATATAGCTTAAAACGTACCATTACAATTAATGGCGTAAAAACGGACGCGACAAAATAAATGTCCTCCTAACATTCAGATTAATGGTTAAACTGTACCCGTGGTGGCTCCGTTAATTAGAAAATCTTGTAATTCCGTGTGTCTTGATATAATTTATTTATCCTGAAATGTATCTCATTTAGACGGAAAGGATACAGAGTTTAACGGATTTACTGCGTTAACTTGTTTTAGCCGTAGTGCTTTCAGACATTAATGGTCTACGTGTCGGAATTGTATGCCTCGTCAGTTTTTCTTCTCCCCGTAAGCCCGACGGGCTCCGAGTTAGACTTTGGTCATCGCCACACTGCTCCCAACTCATTATTTAAGCTATCTCCCAAACCAACACTAAGACTTTCTCAATCATCCTGGCTCAAATTTGTCCCGACAAAGTATATCCGTATAGAAACTCCATTTCACTTCTACGAGATGGATAGAAAGAGGATTTATACTTTGTGTACGTTGCAACTTGTTCCACTGAAAAAGTCCTGCCAACTTTTTGGCTTTAAATGGCCTTTCGAAACTAAAGTTTAGGCGTTTTGTGGATTGGCAGAAATTACTGGAAAATATACTGTGTGGATAACACACAACATTGCCCCTATATCGTTACAGATATGGAACCGTATCATGTAAAACCATCAAAAACTAATTCCTTCAAAATAATGAAATTTTTTTTATTGATTCTAAAAGGCAAGTTCGGCTGATAGTGTATCATGGGATAATTTTTTCACACACTTTCACACTTTTTTCATAATTTCCCAGTTATTTTAAATTTGTAGTTAGAAAACCCCTGGAACAACATCGTTCTTTAATTATTTTATATACCTTTAATAGAACACCCGAAAAATTAAAGAAGGATGCTAAGGTTACAACAATGCGGTGCTTTTAGTATCAGATTGTAAATGAAAGAGTTATATTAGTTAAAGTTTGCAGTTTTTATCTTATCGTATTTTTACCGTGTCTTGTCTATGATAATTGTTTTCTGTGTTTTATCTGAAAACACGTACTAAAAATAATTAACTGAAGACTGAAGAAAAGTGATTTTCAACATGTGTCGTATGAGGGTACAAATAAAATGACCTTAAATAATCTGAACTGAACTGAGCTGCAATCTAGAAACTCTGACAAGTATTTCGATCACTTATTTTTAATATCTATTGTATACACGTATGTCTAGACTTAGGTAATTGTTTATAATATTCTTCTTGTTATTGGATATTCCTAACATTTATTTTATTTATAGTGTTATTAATTTTTCTATTTATCGTATTACATATTGTTTCCTAACTTTTTAATATTATCAAAGGTGTGGCAAAATATCCAATTCATAAAAGAGTACTTGATTTCTAATACCTTGTATTAAACAAATGTTTATACCTGTTTATTTTTTTCAGGTAAGTGTGACTTCAAAGGGAATCTAATTTAGGTAAGCCTTGTTATTTCTTCTTTGAATGGGTGAAGTATCTTAGAAATAACTAGATGTAACTACATAGTAAAATATGTTCTACGGCTTGATTTTTAAAACATCATTTCCAAACAAATGGTCAAAAAAGGAATTGTTCATTTGTTTTAGAATTACATGATATTCTTTTACAAAAATTACAATCAAGGTGAAATGGTTCGAGTGCAATTTTTATTTCGTATAATCGTTGAGTGTCAGGTTTAATAATATATCCCGCAACTATCGCCGTAACTGAATGGAGAGAGATTATTTGATGGAATTTTTTAAGGAAAGACAACAATCTTCTTAATTTTTTTCCCATATGGAAGTGATTTCAAGTGGTCGCGTAATGTTGAATTTTGTTTGGAAACCTGGAATATTTAATGTCGGGATTCCACTTTAAAATTACATTTCCGACTTCAAAGTCGGAATTCCGAATTCGGAATAGTGTCATAATAATGTGGCCCTTCTAAGCCTTCGCGCTGAACAACAAAATTTGATTAAATTAATTACTATTTTGTTATTAATTTATTTACATTTAGTTTATTGACATTTTATCATTATTTTGAAATAAATATAAGAAAGGAAAGTATTGCTCAATGACATTTTAATCGTTCTACTACTTATTAGAAAACGACGATAGATAGATAAATAAAATGCTGACAAATTATACTAATTATATTAAACCGCTTGAATATATTACGAATGGAAGACCGAGAAACGTCTGCAATATCGCTGAAACTATTAAAAAGTTTTAGACATCGGCCTTTAGTAGCAGCCGAACTACGTCAGCGCTGTTACAGCGATATTAGATGAACTGAGCGTCCAGCTTCTAGTTTAACTTTCCAAATGAAATCTTTTATGATTGATAGAAAGAGGTCTGTGAGTCCTTGGCTCGTTTCCGCATAGTCGTTCCTGAAAATCCCGAAATCTGGGGTATCCTTGTGCTTTGCAGTTGGTGTATTATTTCGATTCACTGATAAGTATTTGATAAATTTGGATATATATTCTATTCCTTTTATTCCTTTCCCTTTTCCTTCCCGAATACGACAAAATTTATAGGGATAAGGGAAATATTTTGGGAAGTAATATGAAAGTATTGGATGAAGCAAATTTCCTGAAAATATAGCGGAGCATTTTCCTCTGGAGAATTGCCCTCTTTATTGTTTTCCTATGAAAATAATAATGTTACAGTATATTATAAAGCGTAGACCATTCATTATAACGTGTTATTCCATTCCTAGGATAATACTATAAAAGCATCTTCGAAAATAACTTAAGGGCCCAATTAATAATTGAGGATTTATTGTATTTTTATTTGTAATCGATGCTCGAGTATCTTTCGTGGTTGATATTAGTTTTTGACTTTATTTTCATAAATGAACAGATAGGTAAGTTTTATAGTAAGTATTTAGTAGTAATAATAATAATAATAATAATAATAATAATACGACTTTATTGGGAATTTGATAGTTGTAACAATATAAATAAATACAATAATAATATTACATTAAAAAGGCGAAGTGTCACTAATTATAGTGTTTTTTAACTTAACCTAATAGGGAGAATCTTACCTACATGCATGTTTCTATTAATATAGGTGCACAATTTGTGAATTAATGTTTAATATATAATAATAATAATAATAATAATAATAATAATAATAATAATAATAATAATAATAATAATAATAATAATAATTTTAGTTTCATAAAATTCCAAAACATGTCATTCAGTTGCCAACCAGAATTAATCGTCCTTATGTCCACTCCGCCTGATTGTTTTTGAGTCACTCTTGTACTAAACGTATCTAAAGTTTTTTCTTAAAATTTCGGATTGAATAGTCAGTAAATTAAGGATGTAAGAGACAATAGTATTTGCTTGCATTATACGAAGAACTGCGTTTATATATAGGTGTGCGATGTTTGGGAATTGCTAATAGTATTAAAAATGCTATTCTGTATGTCAAACTTAAGTTTGATCGCTATTAGACGTTTAACTATAAGCTTTTTTTATAAATAGGTATCTAGAGAAATATACAAACACCAACAATTTATTGGCCATTTGAGAAAATTTGGCAAAGCGGAAATAAAAGATACATAAAAAACATTTTATTTTCCCTTCAAATGTTTATCGGTCAGATATATTAAAGTATCATAGAATAGATACATAATAAAACTTATACAAAAGAGAATAATATAAGCTGTACATTATTGTATATGTTGTTCACGACATATTTTACATAAAATGAGGCTATTCATTTGCATATTTAAGATTCCAAATGTACAAGGAAAATATTAAACTTTAATTGAATCAGATGTTTAATTATATACCAATATTGTTTCCAACGAATGAATGCATCATTAAAAAATATGTAAACAGTTTAAGAACCTTAATGTATTGAAATAATTGTTTCTTAATCCTATGAATAGTGAAATTTAAGATTTTATATCTAGTGCTGCTATATGTTCACATATTAGTACGTTTTCTTTATAAAAAATATATCGCTCGGTTCCACAAACATTAAATTAGTTAATACTTAAATTAATTACAATGCCCTACCCTTGAGTGTAGAGTAATATTTTTATAAAAAACGCATTAAGGTAATAACTAACAAAATGATGATAAATTGGGTATACTAGTTTATAAATCATGAAAACTGAAAATAACAATGTATTTGGAATATGTATTTATACGTTATAAAATTCAGAGCTCGTCACCATAAAAACGATATTTATTCATTATTAGATTACACCTAGCACCAGCATTTAGTTGTATTTTCTGTTCAATATTTAATACGACACATATTTTGTATTTGCTATGATTCGCGCCGTCGAAAACAAAATAATGTTTAAACCCATTGCGTAATATTTGCTGCTAGACATTTAACACCAATAATTTTACTAGAAAATTTGAGTAATTATTATACCATGTAAACGGGTTGACTGTTTTTAGATAATTTTTAGCTCTATTAATGATGCTATATGGTCTAGTTTTATTTTCGATATAATCTGCTTCAAAATAGTTTTACTGGAATACAGGGCGAATCAAAACTCGCAACCGCAGTTTTCCCAATTTTTACAAATGATCCCTATGTTTTATATCTTTTTCATTAAGGTCTTTCATGGGTCTTTCTATTCTATGAAGCATTCTCTATAACTAATTGCAACGGTTCTGAGATATTTGGGGTTAAAAGTTGGTTAATTGATCTTATTTTGAATTCTTCTGGACCGAGTATAATATTAGAAAAATATGTTTTATTGAACCGCTCTCCATCCCTGATTCTGCAAGGGACGAGCTTTTACATTTTCTCTTTTTTATTAAAATCGGCGAAGGCGTTCCCGAGATTCAGTCTCTTAAAAATCACGAAAAAGTTAGCTGTCGACTAATTTTGTGAGCAGTTTATTAGCGAAATTCACAATTCATTAAGACATTTTTTAAAAATCAGTAAAAAATTTATGAAAATGATATATGGTTTATTTGAACTGTTTTTTATGTGGTTGAATTGGTACTTGTATTAGATAGTTACACTGACTAAACAGATAGTTAGTCCATCCCCTGCTTCTAAAGAAAATGAGAATTTAGTATCAAATCTCAAATATTTCAAAAACTGTTGCAATTAGGTATAGAGAATATTTTATAGAATAGAAAAGGTCGTGCGAGACCTTATTTAAAATCATATAAAATATAGGGTGTGGAAACTGCGGTTGCGAATTTTGGTTCACCCTGTATACAAGTAAAGCTATTTTGAAGGAAATTCTATAGAAAGTAAAACTGGACGGCACAGCATAAATAAGGGAGCCAAAAATTGTCTAGTATTTATTTTCTTATAAAGATGTGTTCAATTTATTGCGATTAGGATATAAAGATGCTCGTCTTTTGAATTACTCTGTATAATACTAGTAAACCCTATATTGTCAAATGCGGAAACATGATCCGAATACAAATAGGAAATAAAAAATATGTCATTCCATTTAAAAAAACATAAGTTTGAATACCTCAAAATGTCTCAAATGGCTTAAAAATTTGTCAATGGACAACAGAAACTTAAAAACAATACATTGATACTTGAAAGTAGGGTTGAGCAGTTGAGTAAAAATATCTAATTAACGTTTAAAATTCACGTCTGAAAAATATAAGAATAAGATAAGATATACGATAAATAAATATATTATTTAATTTTTAAATCACATTACCCTGTTTTCTTGGAACAACTTAAGAAAAAGTTCCTTGTGGTCCTTATAATACATTTTCCTGTTTTGATTTTACATGTAATATTTTCCCAGAAGAATTAGAAAGTATTGTAGATATGGGCTACAAGTATTATATTTATTAAATATTATATTTGATGTTGAAAAGGAAAATATAAAATTATTATTAATATTATTATTATTATTATTATTATTGTTATTATTAAATAAGTTATAAACAATATCTGAAAGTTGTTCAACTATCAATGAAAATAAAATTTGTCCAACAGTAAATCTAAAAGATATGTATGTGTAAGTGAAAGGTGAAACCCCATGCACAGAAATGTCTACAGTAGTAAATTCAAAAAAACGTGGAGGCGACGCAATTCCAAGCGGGTCCAAGTATTGATCGTCATCATATTTCTTTTATAATATTCATACGCCCCATAGATTTCCGTTTAAGATTTATCGAAAATGTTCCCTTGCAAATATTCTGTCCAACTTGATCGGTGCAACAGACTGTGAGGAAGGGTAACGAAGTAAGCAATGGGTCTCGATACTGAGAGGGCGCAGTTCTGGCGAACAGCCCGATCGATGTTTTGGCTGGACCGCGGTGGATACTGTGCATAATGCGACAAATAGCTTGTGCACCGGGCCGCAATTTGGGTAAAAAATGAGAAAAAATAATATAGTTTCACATAATAATGACATTGTGAATGTGTGTATACAAATATCCTTCAAATTGCTCTGTTTCTGAATATAGTGCCCTTACATGTTTATTTCGTTCACGTTCACTTTTAACGATCTGTATTTACGTACACAAAGAAAAATAATTGTTTGGATTAGGAATCTTCGCCTCTCTTATGTTATGTGTATGTTTAAGTTTATATCAATATGCTAGGAAATATTACTAAATCGAATAAAATTGTATTTATTAGGTATGTACTAGGTTTATTAGGTATAGGTATTTTATGAAATTGATTAAACGCTTTTGGTTAGATTTATCTGACTATTAGAGATAAATATATTTTACTTCGGTATTACATAAAGTAGAATTCATTTGCTAAATTTGTCTTATCAAAAGTTTACATAAGTACTCTTTTATATGCACCCATTTTTAGATTCGGACATCCTCTATAAAGTGTTGAAACTCCTTTTGAACATTTCTCAAACACCGTATAAATCAAATTTCTGTCAGTTTGCTACATGAACTATTTTCTACACCCATTGTTAAGAACTTCTAAATAATATAAGATAGGTGTGTATATATCTATTAAACTGGGACCACAGTACAGTCACACGTTTTATCTACATAATCAGTAGGTATTTGCTGACAACCTTGAGTAATATCACCGTATACACAAAAATGATATCATGGCACAATAACTTAAAGTATAATTTATTGTTGGTAAGAACTCCATCATTTAACAATATGTTTAATAGTAAATAAGTGGTTATAAACTACTCTTTATAGAATTAATATATTTTGTCTGTAGGTTCTTATTTACTTATTACTTATTAGACACCCTGAAGAAATTATAGTACCTAATAGTAGATATATTGTGTTATTAGAATAAATAGTGATACTTTTTCTGAAGAGTAGTTGTTTGTGTTTGAGAGATGGAGTGCTAGCCTAACCGAGCTAATACAAATCTGCGAGTCGAAAACATCACTTTTTATCCGAATAATAGATACATACTATTTTTTCTCCAATCATCCGAGATGAATATTTTTTTTATTATTTAGTGTTCTTTACAAACATCCAATATGAATTTTAAACCGTCTTTCAAACAAATGTCGTGACATTTGTTTGGATTTTAATGAAACGTCAAATTCTTTAATAAACAATTTGACTCAATAGATGTTATTTTACTTTTACAACCGGCGTCGGCGGACGATAATAGTATATTATGTTACTAGAGTAGAAGGCAAACATTATTTGTTGAGCCCATAAGCTTACACAGCCGAGGCGTTCGCTAAGGCTGTGTAAACTGGGCGAAACACAGAAAGAGCTTTTTATTCCGAGTATATTCCGACATATTCGTACTATTTTTTCTTCAAACGTCAAAATTAAAACTGTATTTCTTCAGATATTTATGCTAGTTTAAAAAACAATCTGATGTAACGTTAAATTTCAAACTGTCAGTTTTGAGAAATCATGGCTACATGACTCTCTTTTTAATCCGTTGTGATAGTTACAGTTTTATACACAGTATACACAGTTTACTGTATACTCTTGAAGAAAAGTACTTTTTCTCCGGCGGATTTAAAAGTGTTGCTTCGCAACCCATTAATTTTCATCCTAGTAATGAAAACGATAACTTTAATGCCAGATATAGGTATCAAAACAAGCGTCTTTTAAGACGGTTGGAGAGAAACATATTTTGATAGAATACAAATGAATGCAAAATATTACATTAATTTATCATTGTGAGTCCACTTGCTATAAAGATGCATTATATCTATAAAGTATTTGGAAATAAAGGAAGTAATTGAATACTGTAAAAAGAAAGGTATACTTACATACACTTGAAAGAAATACATATTTATGTATTTGTTACAACTTTAAAAGATTTGTTACCTACACAAAACTGAAATTGGACAGAACATAAGTGAAAGTAAACTGAGATACTCTTAACTCTACAGGGTGTTATTTAAGTACGTGGCCAAACTTCAAGGGGTAATTCTTTCAGTGATTCTAAGATGAAAAATTTATAAAAACATAGGTACGGTAATGCTTCGTTTTCAAGATACAGGGTGTGAAACTTTTTTTAAAAAATCGTTTTTTCGTAAAATCTTTATAATCCTTAAGACGATCTTGCTAATTTTGCCTTAGACTAAAATGATTAAGTCCAGTGCCATACTGGGGGGCACCTTAACCTATATTTTTGACAAAAAAAAATGTGTGCCACTGACTTTTTTAAAAGTTTTTTTCGCATTCAGCAACTAAAAATACAACTTTTTAGAACAATTCACAATCAAGGAAAAGAGTTGAAAGAACTTTAAAATGTTTCAAGACTTTTAAAGTAATGTTTAATAATTAGAAACTGAGCATTTATGTATTAAATTTAACGTAACTATTCTAGACTGATCACAAGTAAATCAGTATAATCAATTTAGAATAGGAAAATTGCACTAGATTTTAGGTAAATTAAAATTTGGAGGTAAATAATTTATAGATTTTGCTAGCAAGAGAATTGAGAAAAAAAATTTAATATAAATGTATTTTTTAAATAAATGTAAATTTAATATAAAAAAACCCTTTTTCTGTGTAAAAGTAATAAAAGGAAGTGTTGTTTAAAGTCCAATTGTTAACTAAATTTCCGTGTTTTATTTATTTATTGAGAGAAAAATATATTTAAATCATCATAAATATAAAAGACATATTTGGAAAGAACTATAAGCAGATCAGAATTTAAGTCAGATAATTCAATTTGACAATTTAAGTAAAAATCACCAGCTTGATATTGTTTAAAAATTAAAGAAAATAAGATACAGATAAAATTAAAAATTATATTTTAATTTAATATAGTGCTTCTTCACTGAACAGGCCTTGAGTTTTAAGAGGATCATCTCTGATATTTTTAAAAGCTAGTAAGCCTTTGGGAAGCATATAATTTTGAATAAAATCTATATTTATGATATTACAATTATAGTGGTCTAAACTTTTGGAAATTAAATAAGATACTTTCCATTTTTGGATGAACTTTTCTCGGACAAAAGCTCTGATGTATTTCAATTCTCACTTTAACGTTTTTCAGTGTGGATGAAAAACGAGGTGAAGGACTCACGAATCATGTGAAACAATCATCCGAAATTGTAAAATATGTCATTTTCGTTGTATTATCTATGATAAAAGAAATATACGAACGTATTCATAAAAGTTTTTCAGGCTACAATGAAGGTAGAGTTGAATATTTCAAATGAGTTGCCAATTTTTCCTCACTTTGTGTTCTTTCATGTAGTCCATTTTTCATTTTCATGTCGTTCAAGAGCTTGCTTTTCCACCCAAAAATAGATGCGGTACTTTATGTAAAAAGGGGTTTTACGAGTGTACGACCACTTTAATCTAGAAAGTGCTTTGGTTTCAAAACCTGATGTATAGTAAACAAAGGATATCAACCTATTAATATTTGCCGTGCTTTTAAATTATTTGTGTAATGTTTTTGTAGTAGGGACATATATACAGGACAATTCATTAAGAGCTTGTAACAGATACTTATTTCTTCCATTATGTTTTGAATATAATGCATAAAATAACAAATAGAAAATGTTTCTTTGTCGTTGATACATCCTTCGCTGCGGTCCCTCGAGTAATTAATTAGATTAATTTTTAATCTAGAACACTTTGCCATGAATATAACATAATATGTGTATCTATCGCTGTAGGTCGAATGCACGGATCGTCATATAGTTTACGAACCGTCAGTCGAATCAACTATTTGATCCGCTGGCCCTATATACATACAGTGCCCAATCTGAACAGTTTATAGACATTACGATAGATCGATAAGTAGTCAGGCCAAACCCAAGGTTGATCGACGATGGAGTGAGGGAGATATGTGGAGAAGATATTCAATATCTGAAGCCCTAAATGCAATAGGTATACACAGTAAAAAAAGACAAATGGTAAAATTACTAAATGGTAATCGTAATTTGCTGCAGTGTTATTTTTAACACGAACTGGGTAGTATAATGACTAAACCTTTAGAACTCATATTACACGAACGATATACCCGCCAAGTTTGTAGAAGTACTCATAAATTGTAGTAAAATTTACAAAACCCTGTGTTAAAAATGAATCAATCCGCCATAAAAACAGAATATTTACAAGGTGAATAATTAACTATTACACATTACCTTGTAAAATCTACTGTGTTAAATTACTTTTATGTAATGTAATAATACACCGATATGTCTAACACTGCCAAGTGTGGACTATATACACACTGATGAGTGTGGATTCAGTGTTAAAATTAGTCGGATTTTTTTACTGTGTACACATGGAATTAAAAAAGTATGCACTATATAGGTGATGAATAATACAAAAAGTAGTTTATAAGTAGTTTAAAAGTAGTAAATACAAATAGTTTATTGGTGTTACTGCATCAAGTACTTACACAGGTCGGAATAAAAACAATGAAAATACTTAAATACTGGCGAAATAATTGTTATGTTAACAAATTAAAGTGAAAATTTTATAAAAACAACTACTGTTTTAATGTTATATTCTAATTCGTAAAATTTAAATATTTGCTTTACAAAAATGACATTATTGAATCAAGTTGATAAAGCTAATATTATTATAGTATAATGCGATTAGAACTTTCTAAACTTTAATTTTAAATCAGTTTATATCAATTAATTTTTAAAATGCCTCTCCTTAGTTGGGAGGCAAAGTTCATAAAATAATGGCAGAGCCTGCCAGTCTTCATCTCCTTATGAAAAGTTGATGTCACTTTCAGCTCCTCTCATTAATCAATGTCGACGTGAAACATAATTCGTTTGGGTGGCCAACAAACATAAAAACTACAAGGAAAATTTGACTTAAATCGAATCTAATTTATGCATTAACAATTTTCTGTACATGTATATAGCTTATAGAAGTAATTGGTTGAAGGTAAGGAATAAAATGAAAGGGTTACGAGAATAACAGAGCTTATGCTTTGTTTAACCTGAAAACCATATAATATACTAATTATCTTATAATTTTTTCAGCGATGAAGTATGTCGATTCAAACATAAAATTGAAATCTTAAATATTGAATGTCGAGTTCTTCTGATATGTCTAATCTATGTTTTAAGCACTGATTTTAACTAATTCAGATATTTTGTCGACAGATTATTATTAAAAATGTTCATTTTTGTTTTCATTCACTGAAAGAGTTGTATAGGTGTGTCTTCTAGATGAACCTTTTATCTACCTCTCATCAATTGGTAGATATTTACTAAAGTAATCGTGTTATCACGTGAAACTTCTCTCTTGCACTTTTTAGAAAATAATGTGATGTAAATCTGTACTTCTGATCTATAATCCAATCTGTACTGTATGAAAATACGTTTCAAGAAACTCTGTACCTATTGAATAGTCATTTTAAATAAGAAACTATATTGTATGTTTTCAAATATTTGAGTAGGTGTCAATTTTTATTAGAATACACTCCAAAAAATCAGTATCCACAGCAAGAATTCAGTTCTTAGATTTAAAGGTACTTTTATATTTGTTTGTTTATTTTGCTTGATAATAACACACTACCCAAATAGAATAGACAGACATAGGAGGAAGAAATAAACAGAAGTACATGTTAGTAGTGGTGAGGAACACACCGAGAGCCCTCTTTGGATCTTTGCCACTATCTGTCTGACAATTATTGTCAAATTGAAAGACATATAACTAGACTGCATTACTCCAGCATCTCCATAGAAGTCGCCACATCTTTCATCGAGACCAATCACCAGACTCTGACCGGTTTCGCCCTTATTATGCTCTCGTCAGAGTGCCATAGGTAGTGTAATCGATGAACGATGTTGCGACATGATTGCCTAATGGGCATCGAGAATGTTAGAAGTGGTGATAAACACACCGCAGTGCCCTCTTTGGATATTTGCTACTACCTGTCTGACAATCATTGTCAAATTGACAAGAATTAGCATAATAAGCGCGAAACGGTCAGAGTCTGGCGATTGGTTTTCGATGAAAAATGTGGCGATTTCTATTGAGGTGCCGGAGTAATGCAATACTAGTCGAGGCTCATTGGCCGTGGAGTAGTTGTTTCTGGAATCTCCTTCAAATAAACACAAGGACAGTTAACAAAAACACAAGATTGTATTGGAAAATAAAAAACAAACATAAAGCAATACATTCACTACTAAGCAGCAATGTGGATCGCAAGGGAATCTTTTTGTATTTGTTCCCTGAGTTGGTATTTTTTTATGTAGTTACTTTATACCGTTACTTTAAGTACTATGAAATTTATTAGAAAATCACATTATGCCGGTTATACATGTAATGAAAATGTACAATCCTAGCAAAATTCATGACCCCTGAAATAGCTATGAAGTTATTAATCACATTAAAATTGACACATGGAATAGATATTGCATTAAGCTCTCCATTTGAACAAATAAATGTCATTGCGATAGTAATAGGTAAATGTTATCAGCCACTATAGTATTTCCATAAAGCAACGTTTTACGAAATTTGGAATCTAAATTGATATGTGCCATATAGTTTCATTTTCAATTATATATAATGTAAGGTAATATTTAAAATCGACCAAATGCTACACTTTAAAAAATTTGGTGAAGAAATATAAAAATAGTGTTTTAGGAAAGTAGAAATAAGTTAATTCCAAAATAATTCAAAGTTACAGAATAGATACTGCTTAAAGAACATATTTGTGCATCTAAATTTACGGAAGATATGTCTAAGACAAAACTTATCATGAAAATGTGTCGTATTATGTCTTAAATGTATCTAGGATATACCATATGACATTAATAGAGCCTGAAAATTTTAGCATAGAGTGTTTTTCAAATCTATGATCTAGTGACAAACAATTGTGACACTCTACAGAATTTTTATTCTATGGTATAAACAAATACATTCAGTTTAATTTGTAAACAGTGTACGACAGATTTTTTAGAGAAATATTAACAAATTTTGTTCACGATATCAATGTTTTCTTCTTTGGGTTAATGAAATATCGGATAACAATTGTATACAAATATTACGCACGAATTTTATTTTCAAAGACTAACATATAAATTTAAAAAAATTAATTATACAGGAAATACTATGAAGCCGACACGGTAATACCCTGCGAAGTAAAATTTATTTCACAAGGAAATTTGAGGACATGGATGCGGTACGTACTATAAATCACATTAATGTTGACAAGAGGGGCAGACCAAACATTTCATTAAGCTCCCGATTGAACAAATAAACGTCACTGTAATAAGTAAATAGGATCAGACTATATCTATGACAATTTGCAAAATAATATTTCACCGAATTTATTTAATCACCATAATTCGATTAACCGGGTCATTTCAGTAACTCACTCTAACAGCAATTAATACACGTCCATGGAATTATGGATATTCCATTGAAGTTATCTACTAGTCGATTTAGTACCTATGCAATAACGTGCCGATAATAGAGGAAATTTCTACGGAAGCACCCTAATTACTAATAATTGCTCAAATCTTGTTATTTTGCTCTAGAATTGCCGCGGGATGATTACGAATTATTTCGGTTACACGAAGAGAAAGTTCTTGTAAACGGAATGAGCATTTTGAACACAAGAATTTTTTTATTTTAGTGCATTTTTATAATAAGTATACTAACTTATTTTCTTCCAAACAAGGTGCCACGTTTTTGTCCAAATAATAAAGTCATACTGTCCAGTAAATCATATTATAGGGTGAAGTAAAACTCGCGAAAGAGTTTGTAATAAAATGTATTCAAGTAAAATTCGCAGATTGTACGTGAAGCAGTTTTTTTTATTCTGATTTGTACCAAATTGGTCATTTTCCAGTTTCGGGAGGTAAGGAAAATCCGAGAAATTGCAAGATCCTTCTATTTATATAAACTATGGTTTAATTTAAATTTTTTAAAAAGTTTAATGTCGACAAATCGTTGGTCTGCTAACCAATCGAGACTTCGCAAGATAGTTAATAGTTCTTCATTTTATTTCTAACAATTTATTAAAATTCCGTATATCCATCTTCTGATAAAACAATTTGTATTTTTGAACTTCAGCATTTTAAGTAAACTTCTGCGTGTCAAATTTTTTAACTTTAATAATAAGTTCTATATGTGTACTTAATTTTTATATTGTTATAATCTAGTGGTATTAATATACTCTTGAATTTTTCACGATTTCTTGGTTAGTAAATCACGGTTCATTGATCCGTCGCGATGGATTACTGAGCCTTCGATTCATCGAACCGTAGCAATAGTTTAGGGTAAATCGAACACAGTGTTAGCATCGGTTTAGTTTTAATCATCTCCAGATGATGCTAACTTGGTTGGTGAAGCGCGCGTCGAGTGCAGTATAGTGTTTTGGTGTTATGTGGAAAACTACGTCAGTGTTATCTTCATACCAAGGGAAGATTTTTTTCTGAAGTTTGCTACTATACTGGAGTGATGTTCCTGATCTAATGGTAAATACTGTTATATTTTGAAGTCGATGAGGAGTGCCCCGTCATTTTTATTAGCCAAATTTGAGACTGCTCTTAAGCGGTGGAGATTGTTTGATACCTTTTTTTTAGTACGTCATTCAACTAATTCAGGTTATTCAGTTCAATTTTGTTGGTTGACATTTAGTCCTTTTCATTAGGTACGTCATTCACTCCAATTTGTGTATTTTCATATCAACCTTTTGAATCATAATATTTCCAAGACGGGTTGGCGGTTAGAAATAATCTATCTGCTATAAAATTTTCTACTATAAATATAATGTTACTGGGTATATATCGCTGTTTTCTTCATTCTTAATTAGTCACATACTATTACAACATATATTCGAACCACCTTGACATGTTTTAAAAAATATAATATTGTATTCAATACAACCTGTCAACGTACCATTAGACTTTCTCTTTTAAAATAATTATTTTATGATTTGCCGCCTCACCACCTCGTCAGACTAATTCATAAGCAGCAATATGAAAAAACTTTTTAACAGTCATATTGGAGTATCTTTATCCCAAATCATCCCCATTTTCTTCATTTCGTTTTAGTTAATGGAACTGGAACTTTCTTTACATTTTTTAACAGATTTGTATCTTGAGCATCACGAGCTGACTTGAAATTGTTTGTCTGCGAACGGGTCAATGGAAATAAAATTTTTCGTAGTAGGTAATTACATTTTGAACTTTGAATCATTTTTGCAGTTGAATTCCACATTGTCTTTATAGAATATTCTTTATAATCATCTCCATTCCGTTTTTTCATATTATAACTCATTTCATTAATATATTAGCAATATCTTTTACCGGCTTCTCCGAATTTAAGTCAAAATTTCATTACTTGCAAAAATCACTTAATTGTTGTTTCCAAACTGAAGAACTACTTTTTATAGCATTTTGTGGGGTAAGGTTTTTTATTTCACCTGAGAAATTGTCTCCGGGTACTCTCAAAAATCGAGACATTTTAAAAAATTTTTAAACGAATATCACTTTCAGTTATGTTACATTGGTTATGTAATTGACAATTCGACTTCACAGGATTTGAATATATCAAGAAGCATACGTAAATATGGAAATATATAAAAGTTAAATATTTTATTTTTTATCCACCATAAACCGTCTCCTGGAAAGTTTTTAATAGGAAAAACTGACAGGAGGGGAACTGTCCATATCCTCAGTAATAAATTTCCGTTTCCAGTCCCTTATCAACTTCTTACCTTTCATGTTATCTGATGCAAATGCATTTATTAATATTTATATTGAAAGATGCACACTGGTTCCTATTTATATGATTTTAATAACATACGGCTGTTCTGTAACGCAGTAATGTAATATTTGTTATATTTAACACATGTTAGTTTACATATGATTTGTTGTTGTTGGAAGGCGGCGCGGTTAGGTTACTCGCAGCACTCAGGCCTTTCGACCCATTGAGCCTGCCGCTAGTCGAGAGCTATTGAAAGAGACCCGTGCTATGCGTATAGGCCAACACCAGTTCTAGTGGAAGCTATCTAATGTCCTGGGCAGGAGAAATGCTGCACCCAGATTTTTGTGTCTCTTGACCATGAGGCAGGCACAGCTACAGAGGATGTGAATTGAGTCCTCGTCATCGTGTCTATAAAACCTGCACCTCCTAGTGTCACTAAGGCCAATAGTATTAAGGTGCTTGTTGAGGTGTTCGTGACCTGTTAACAGTCCTGTGACAATCCTTATGCTGTTACGACTTAGCGCAAGTATTGATCGAGTTGTGTTCTACCAAGGCCCTTGCATTAAGAACCTGGCTGGTCGCAGCCCAGTCCCGTTCGACCATTCTTCCTCTGATCTTTTCCTGATCCGGTATTCAATAGACCTTGTTTCATAACTAGGCGGAAGCCCGAGTACTTGTTCGGGCCTTGTAAACAGTATACTTGAGCCTATTTTAGCCAGTGCATCAGCCTTCCCATTTCCAGCTACACTGTGATGACCAGGTACCCAGGTCATTACACATAATTTACTACCAGATTGAAAAATGGTACCTTTAAGCCTCTAAATCGACTAGTAATTGGGATAGCATGTGTAGATACAGACAGATCCAGAAGTATTGACCGGATTCTGAACACACCCTCTCCCAATTGGTGCCTTAACTGGTTTCCGTTTGCTAAAATTACTTTCTTTTCCATTGTTAATTATTCGATTTCGAGAATTGATCAGTTGACAATAGAAAATAAAGTAATATTAACAAACAGAAATCAGTTATAATAGCAATTGGGAGAGGGCGCGTTCAGATTCTGGTAAATCATTCTGAATCTCTCTGTACTAGAAGATGTTACTTTTGGCGTAAATAATAATTTTCCATAAATTATTATTTACGCCATGGACATAATAAAGTCCATGTTCAGATAAAATACGTTTGATTTGTCTTTCTATATTTTATGTATTTTCTGTTAAGACTCAGATTATTAATAAATAAAATGCTTGCTAAGAAAACAAAGCTAAAGTAATATATCCTTTGTGTATATGTTCTCCACACACAATGATATAATCGCGAGTAAATAAAAGCGGGAGTAAATAAAACTTGATTTATTTGTATCCTAAGAAGTTAGTAGTATGTTTTATTTTAAAATTAATTCTTTAAAATTAAAAATAATTATTTATGGAATAAGCTGAAGTACGATCGATCGATTTATAAGGGTACACTGTTTCCTTGAGATTGCAGTAGGAATCAGTGCAAACGTTGAGCTTTTAATAAGAAACCGTTATGAACAAACAGTACGGTTTGTATTCTAAATATTTAAGAGAGATAAAGTTTGATATTTTGTTTAATATTTTCTACAGCTTTCAACTGGACTCCTAAAAAGAACACGTCTGATCACTCACCATATAAATATGACTACTTTGAAGTTGAAAAATGTTTAGTTCTGAATGGAGGCATTCCTATTTGATCGAAATTTCTAAGTCAAAATGGATGTGAGATCTTTTATTGTGAACAAGTCCACTATGGGATTCGTTATCGGTCCTCTTACGATTTATATCAGAATATACAGGGTGTCCCAGTGTGAGCGTACAAAAATTTACCAGGGGGTGGACCAGACCAAAATAAGAATAAAACTCTTATAAAAAAAATTATCTGATGCACGCCTAAGGACTTCTAAGGAAGTCATAAGGAAGAGTAGGCCTAGGCCACCACAGATGTCAGAGTTAAACAAACTCTACTACTCTGGTTTTGTATTCTACCATGTAGATGTTTAGATGGACACGTCTCCCAAAAATTACCTAACGATTTTTAAGTAATCGCGGATTTTTTTTTCAAAATAACACCCTGTAACTCGTTAGTCGTGCATTAGAGAAATTTTTTTTATATGAGTTTTACTCTTATTTTGGTCTGCTCTCCCCCTGGTATATTTTTGTACGCTCACACAGGGACACCCTGTATACTGACAAATTGTCATCTCACTAAAATTTTCAATGTTGTATAATATACAATATATGATATATGAGATATATTATTGTCTAAAACTGTAGTAACTACCAAAAAGATCTTGGTGTCATAATAAATAATCAGTTAACTTGCTTTGGTTATTGCTTCGGAACTCATTTAACAACTATTTATCTATCTATTTATTTATCTATTCTTATAAAAACTGTGTGAGAATAAATTTTGAAGTATGTTATATCCTCCAACCAAATAATCGAGGGTTATATCTCTCATTAATAAATACCCTGACAAACTTGAGAATGTTTAACATAAATTTATCACTGGACAATATTTGACAGTCACATGAAAATCGTCTTTCACTGAGACTTAATCACTTAGAATTAATTCACTCAAAAAACACCTTGACATCAGATTCAAAAACCAGGTGGTTTATTTACCACGTAGATATAAACCTTAATCATTTCTTAAGATTTATATATATAACTGGCAGTCGGTGGTGATCACTTCCTTGGCGGTTGTTTGGTGAGTTCCCACATGTTCTCTATGAGTGAGTTCCCGTATGTTCTTCATGTTAGGTGAGCTCCCTGGCCAGGCTAAAACAGTGATGTTTTTCATCCAGGAATGAAGTAACACTCCTGGATTTGTGGTACGATGCCGAATCGTTCATAAAAACGTACCAGGGAACCATTCCCCTTCCAGGATGTAAAGGCGCCCCATACCCTTGGACGAGATCACACACCACACCATAACATTAACCCAGTGTTTAAACCTCTCCACAAGGCAGTCTGGATGGAACTGCTCTCCAGGGCGTCGTCGGACGAATGAACTTTTGTCGACCAAAATCGGAAATGTTGATTCGTCGGAGAAGTATACCTATAATATATTAGATACAGTAATCAAAAAGAATCGTGATTCACACTATTTAAATTAGTTGTACTCGCCTGACTCCAATCTGCAAGTTATATTCCGGTGTTGTCTGGGCTATTTCAGACGCTTTTTACTCATGGCCTCAGTGAGGCGTGATTTTTTGATATGCCGACGACCGGTTAGGTTCACCTCCGGACTGTTCTTTTGAAACCTTAAATTTTTGTAAGGAATTTTCAATTCCCTTGTCGTTGAAAATTAAATTCTCCAATAAAATTCAGCAAAATTAATTCAATAAGAAACATTACTTAAGTCGTGATTATTTGGGACAGGAAAAACTGGCGAAAAACGCTTTGAAAATATTTTATATCACCTCACTCCAATAGAAGTTTTTAACAAACGACAACAAATGGGAAGTAACATCACTTATCTGATAAATGACGCAGACTACCAGTGTTGTCACATCAAAAACAATAATAATATGATAATATGATACCAGCTGCAACACCAAATAAAACAACCTTATGAAGACCAAACTCATAAATATAAGTACTGTCAATTTATTTTTAATAATAAACTACGCCTATTTTGTTATATCATTTGTTATAATAACCCTTAATTATTACTATCGGTTATTGATTTACTTTAGCCTGTGCAGTATAAGTAGATTCAACGTCGTGCAGCTCAAGATATTACCAACTAAGAGACAAGCAACAAAACGATACATGATCCTGTCCCCAAATACATGTAAGTCGTTCGTCTGCCTCCAAGATTTCGACATTTAAGTCTACCGGCGGGATTACTAGTGAGCAACTAAAGCATAGACAGGAATTAATATTAATCCCTTGTCTTGTGGGCTTTGAACTTAATTTGCATAGTGTGAGTTAGTTGACCAGCAGTTAGTAGCACAGTTAGATCATTAGAATACTAGCCTATTTTTGCTATAACAAATTATTAATGTAACGCTAACTATTTGTTTAGTTTATGGGTTTAGTTTACATTAGGCAAGTGGCGATTTTTTAAATAGTATAAACAATATGTCTTTCTCATTAAAAAACAATATACTTGACGATGTTTAGGTACTTGTGATACATGAAAACATATTAGATACAGTTCAACGTTCACTCTTAGGATATAAAGATACTTGGTTAGTTTTATGAAACATGGCGTGAAGTAGTGTAAGGTGCATACATTCCTTTATATGTATCTAATATTTTTTAGAGAAAACTACACATTAAAAACCAATAGTCTAAATGCTAAGTAACGATGTATCAAATGTAAAATATATATTCCAGATTAATATGTACAATATTATAACAGTCCATTAGTCAATGCATTACCATCATATAGTTCTAGGTCATATTATTGTTAGGTCCTTAGTGATAAATTAAAGAAAATGTATAGAATAGCTAAAACTATTTTGTCAGTTTGGGTAGTCAATATAAAATATAATAGATATACAGTTAATACTCGCCTTACTCTTACTTAAGTGTTCTCTTATGTTCTTTATGATCCTCAACACTAAATAAATAAAAGGCAGTAGGAATACCTTCTTTCAAATTCTTTTAATCCAATTAATAGTATCCAATGTTCCATCATCTATTTTCCTTGTAAGGCAGTAGGTAATAGTAGAACAATTATATAGTAGAAAATTAATAAGGATCGATTTAATAATAAAACTAGAAATGGGAGAATACACTATCGATCCCATTTCTAACGTTATTTTTAAGAAAATACATATTAAATAAATTTGATATAACCCCTTGTATATGAAATAAGAAATTTACAGACAGAAAGCTGAAATTTTGTAGGTACCAGGAATTATGATGTAATTATACTGAACGATTTTTCTTAATAATATTTTGATTAATTGTAAGGGTACTCTATTCTTGATGGTAAAACATCATCATTTTTTAAGGGCTGAAAGTAGAATTTATTTTTTACTAAACATTTTTATCAATTTTATCAATGAGGGCCCCCGCTACGGTTCGGAGCCACGGGCGCCCTTCGAAAAGGTGTAACGGCGACCTAACAAAATAATACCTTAAAATAAAATTTACCTATACGTATAATTTTATTATTTTGTTAGGAAAGGACATGACTTGGTTTCATAAAATATCGATTTCCTCCGTAACGGTGTGTTTTGTGAAAAAAAGTAGGTATACTTTCTTGTAGAGAAATGAGTGGGACATCTAAATATTAAATTATTTTAAACGTTAGTCAGTGGCGTAACATATATTTTGGGTGTCCCAAGAGTGCAGGTTGTACGCCACTGATTATTCCCATCGAGTTGAAATTTTTTGTGTAAGTAAAGATTCATAGTAGGATCTATGAAATGAAATTTGAAAACAATTGGTATATTAATGTCAGTGATATAAATAAAAAAATAATTTTATTTTTCAATTTCAACTTATCTCAGAAACTGTAAGGAAACATAAGAACAAAGTTTATATAGCAAAGTTCTACATGTTTACAAATTTTTCAGCAATATAAACTGGAACACCCTGTATATAATGTTGGTTGAAAGTATAATAATATATTCTCAAAATCCCGATTTCAAATCTGAGCGATTCCATGTTCCCTCCTAAGCGATTAAAAATAAAATCCTCCCACATACTAACCTGCTCTTATCCCTTAAATAATGGAAAACAGTCTGATAAATGTGAATGGAAATTCAGAATACAAAGAAAAATTTTTAATTTCATACACAAAAGTAAACATTAAAAACGAAGTATTTTTCAACTAATTAAATATTAAATGATGTTCTAAAATACTGTATATATGTATGTAAGTTTTCCCCATTGATACAAGCCTGAACATATTTCAAATTATAGCCACTGAGTCTTCTATAAAGAGAATTTAATGAACCCTGTATAAAAAGTGATCCAAATATAAGATTTGTTTGTATGATATATCATCCTGATTTACATTTTTGCGCTGAATATATGACTCATGAAAGCTATATTACTTTTCCAGGAAGTTGTATAAATCTAGCTTTCAGATATATGTTCTCTGAAAAATATGTTATGAAAAATAGATTATGATTAATGTGGCTTACAAATCAACTTCAATATCAAATAAATTGTAGTAATTATAATCTTGAAATAATGAATCAACACTGGAAATACCTATCCAGTGCTATATCTTAGTAATCTGTATTTAGTAGAAATAAACTGCTTATCAAAGATGATAAAAATAAGTAGGTAAATAATTATAGGTGGGAGCCAATATTAATAGTAAAATTATCTTGTATGCCATTTATCTTTAACCACATAAATTAGACAACTCGCAAATACAAAGCCAAAGGCAGTCCAAACGGGGTTACACATTGAAAAACGCAAGCAAGTACCCCATACCCACCGGCACTGTCAGTTACATTTATGCTTATTAAACTATTTACTGTTTATGCCCAACTTAATAGTTTTGACTGATTTTTTAAGTATAGGTTTATTTACCTTCTTTATGAAAAAGCCTATACGCTATTCTATATAGGTACCTCAATAATTTTTATCTTAGGTTCTTAGTGATGTATCAGTTTCTAAAACCGGAGAAGAGAATACGCCGTGTCTCGGACCGCAAATTCCATTTATGCGTTTATTTACATTTTTGTCCTCTACTGTATCTCTCACTTATTCTTTCCAGCATCTTCCACTTCGTCTTCTTGCGGTTAGTCGCTCTGATACAAAATCTACTTTAATTCTTCTATAGAATTTCTTACCATGCTTTTATCAGACCCGAACAATTTCAAGAGGGTTTGTTCAAATTTTTATATAGTCGTCTGTCCAGCAATTCTTAAAATTAAAAATCAGATGCCATCATACGTTTGTGCAATATTTATATTATCTAGGATGCATAGCATTTTTCCTAGCAATATATTCTGCCATTTTCCTCCTTGTTGTAATTTGGATTGGTATTTCAGTAATTTTTGTCATTACTCTGTCCCACACAAGTCTCAGACTTTCTGGCTAATCCTCGGTATTAGGGAAAGGGGTAGAGATATTATTATTATTATTATTTTTTTGCCTGACAAACATTGTCTTGATCTGGTAGTCGAGCAGTTCCACATCGGGCTTATTGGCTCGAATCTGCCTGAGAATGGGAAATGAGTAGATCCAATAAATTATTATCATCATTATTATTATTATTATTATTATTATTATTATTATTATTATTATTATTATTATTATTATTATTATTTGTTGAAATCCAGTTCACCGATTCCGTGGCTCCGATTCTCAGGGTGGGCCGCTGGTGGTTATCAGTAACTACTCCCCACGCCTGTGGGGTGAATAAACTGCTGAGTCTGGGAATCGCGTGCCCTGAGTGGACGTAATGAGTCCAGAATGACCGCCATCTGCATTCTTCCGGCTAGAAGATCTGCCGAATTTCAGCATTCTAATGCTTCTATGGTTATATGTAAAAACAATATATTGATCTTAAGAACAACTTTACGTTACCTTATATATCCTATTGGGTTATTATATTTGATTAAAAACAAAGCAAATTATGCCCTTTCCACTTTTTCAGGAATAATTAACTTACGTACAACATTGCTTATACCCTTCGGGAAAAAGTAAAAGTGTGGAACATGTAAAAAATTAAATACAGTTTACCCAAACAGTATCCTATAATTTGATAATGACGGATTTTAGATGCGTCCAAATATGAAAATCCCATATATGTCGAAAATAAAACAGGCTTTTTCATAAATTTACGCGTCCCTGGTGTGAACCGTTGAAGAGAAATCCGTAGTGTACACAAAGGCTTTATTTAATCTCAAAAATCGAGTTTCAAACACGCAATTAGACATCTGAAAATCGGGAAATCGCTGGCACGTGATTTAGACGCGTCTATCGGAGTAAAACATTCATGGAGGTTGAGCAGTCGAACATAGCAGGGCTCTGTTTCGGGGAGATTAGATTTAGTGACGTCTGCTTGATACATCGTCAGAACAGAAAGGGCAAAATAGAGATGCGGCACGTTGGTTTCGGCTGCTGCTACATTCCAACATCCTAACTCTATTCCTCCAGCTTCTTAGTCCAGGCGCATGTGTTTAAAATCTGTATTAAGGAAACATTTGGTTTCTTGATTAAATATTTATTTATTCATAACCTAATTATACCAATTTTATATTTTTCTTTCTTACTTTTATTTACTAAATACTTCCTATCAACTATTATATCACAGCTAAGTGGCTTGGCAGAATTCAATTTTCCGAGTATATATACTATAATATATTCTAACAAGATATCTCATGTTCTATTTGCACAAACTTTTAATTTCTACTTCCATGAATAGATACAAGAATTAATCGTTTAGTTATTTCAGGACACTAGAAGCTTTGATGGTAGCAAAGTGGTACAATCGTCTGGTGGTATCAAGGTGAAAGCGTAAAATTTCACGAAAAAATAACAAATCAGTGTTTATGAGAGCAGTTCTAGATATATTATTACTAACCAGCTGGAAGGTACTATAAAAGATGCGATTTTCAAAATAACAGTAATAACATAGCAAATAACATGTTACACCCAAAAATTAATATCTATAATATAATACCACTACCCCTTATTCTAATCAAAGTTACCCGAAAGTCTAAGACTTGTGTGATAGACGACGTACATTACTATTTAGTAGGCCGTTTTGCGCCTCAGAAATGGTTTACGCCGGTAACCTCTAAGCACCATTCAGTGCTGTAATGTAAGAAACCTGTAAAAGATCATTAGTTAGGGGATTAGTCAAACATCAACAAATGTTAATCTCTCACATTAACAGCAACTTGATATTTCTTCCTGCCCTAGTCACGCACATTAGGATCTAGTTATAACGATTAGATTTATTATTATATATGGTAAACATTAGGTTGATAAACCCTAACCACTATTTACCGCAGGAATGAGAGAATCTTCAAAACCTCTTAATTAAGGGTGCAGTCATACCCATATTAACCTATCATATTGACATCTAGTAGATATATTTATATCCTGATTTGCTTGCGTTGCAGAGGATTACCATCTCATCTCCCTGCATACATAGCAAATATACGAGTCACAGCTTAATTAAATATTGATGAAACCGCTTGAGATCGAAACTGCTGCCAAGGATCTAAAGACCCATATACTTTAGCTCTCAGATACCGATGCGTTGAATGTGCTACATAATTAATGATGCTTTATATAAAATGGATTTATATACAATATAAGGCACAATCACGAGATGTATATCAATTATTGGTATTTTTCATGTCGAAATTAATGCTAAACAAAATTAGTTCATAACCAAAAGGAAAATATCTGCTACTAATAGGTGGTTCAATAATTTTTGTCTGTCTCTGGTACCTAGTACCAGTAACTTAGTACTATTCTCCTACTTACTTCTGTTACAAACATTATCTTTCTTTGGATTAACAATTTTTGTAATCCTCAAAAGCATAACTCTTTATGTTAAATACCATGGTTATAAATCGACTTAAAATGCAAAACAAGGAGTACCTCAGCTACTGCTGGTGTTTAGAACCATTTTTGTTTATCTCATTAAATAATGCGATGACGTTTGCCACAAACAAATCATTCTATTTGTACCATATGATGTATTGAAGATACCAGTGTCTATTTTATAAATACCTCTTTACTTTGTGTTCGTGATAAAATTAAAAGATTACAATTTAGTGTTTTCTACGTATGTGATTTAATTGGTAATCTCATTCTATTTACATTTTACATATTGTAATAATTATTTCATCTACTGTATATTTCAGCTTATAAAAGTAGAATTTATTTCCAGTGATTGTAAAATTTATCTTTGTCTGGCTTTAGAACATTTCCGCTGAAGAGCTATCTGAAAAACCTGGGGAAACATATAAAATAGACTATAACCGAAAATACAGCGTATAATTTGTTGGTCCACCCTATTCTTCCGATCCGTTCTTTATGAGCAACTAAATCAGACACGAAAATGCAAAGGCAGTGACTGGGATAAGGGTCTTCCAATAATTTCCGACAATTTCCTAAGTCTACACTCCATAACTGCGCAGCCTGATGAATGTTGTGGCCGAGGCGTACGTCTGTTCTGATGTCGCGATAGCCCGCCTCATTTACCCCTCGATGACCACACTTTATTACTGCCGTACAGTAATTACTGCAGTAATCGGCTCCCTCAGACTACAATGGCTCCATTGCTCTCCCGAATAAGTCTTATCTTAGATCGGGCGATACGTGTTGATTAGTTTCCACAAACTTGCTTAATTCTGCTGATTTAATTCTCCCCTAAATGTTTACTTTAATCCAGTGTTTGGCGAAAAGTGGAGCCGATAATTGCCTAGATCATTTTATGGGGTGATTAAGACGCCGTTCTGTCTGTATTGGATTTACCAGAAAATTATTATCCGAATATATAACTGTTATAGTGGGATTCTTACAATAACACAATTTTAATCGAAATGTCCGAAGATTAAGTATAATTACAAACCTTTATCTATTTGCAATCGATCAGTGCTTTTACGGACTTAATTGTTTCAACGCATACAACATTATTTATATAATAAAACTACATTTCTATAAGCAATATGGGAATAGTTTAAACAATCGATTGCTTTATTAATTAAAAAAACAACAATAGAAAAAATCCAAATCATAAATCGTTTTTCTCTGTATACCTACTATGAAATATTCAAAAAGTAAGGTACTAATAGAATAACAGCCCCAAGGCATTAAAATGATTATAGCATGGCATTGATTATAGCATGGGACTACATGTTAAAATATTAAGTACCATTAAATTTACATAAAAAAACAGTGATCAGTCAAACATGACAGCGGTTTCCTTAAGCCGAAAAAGATAAGAGGGTGTCCTAAGTAAGCAAATTCATACGTTTTTTTACGATATTTACATTTCATCATACCACCCATTCGAAATAATTTATTATTTACATATTTATATGATCTATTTTGGAAATATTCTGGTCACGCACGCACGAACGCACCCTTGGATGTTTATTGTATCAGTTCCGCCGAAGCCCTTTTGGAAATGGTCATGTTGACACTGGCGTTCCGCTTTGGATTCCAACGGTTGATTTCACGTCAAATGGCCGGATTATGAAAGCATTGTTCCGGAGGTGGGTCGGCTGCAAAATGAAAACAGAAACGTTTATCTTACAAGCTCATTATTTTAAAATTGCTGTTCCATATTTTCTATTCAACGTATTCTTTCTCTTATTTTGACCAACGTTTTAGGCAACTTTAGTATATTTAAGAATAACAATTTGTGATTAATAATTCATTTCTGTCAACAAGTCTGTGATATATATTGACAACCTTCAGTTTTAAACATAATGAACACAGCATATCTTCTCGATTACCATCTCCAGAAATCACACAGTTATAATATAGATACACAAATATAACTTGAGCAATATAAATGTCTATACTTTCCGTTCCTTTATACTTTTTAGTGGCTGTATTCTTTTATAGAATAGAATACATAAAATTATATGTGTAAACAAAATTATTTAATTAGGAAAATTGCAGCACGAAAAAAATATAATCCTGAAAATAAAAAAACGAATATATTACTGAGGAGAAGATTCTAGCAGAAATAGAAATAGTAGATTTATTTATATAGTATGATCCTCGATTCCTATAAGCTAGGTATGCAAAGGAAATAACCTTTAAAGGGAAATAAGGGAAACAACTGCCAACGGAACACTCAATTCTAGGCAGGAGCCTAGATTTACTGAGTTTGTGATACCGACATATCTTTTTTTAAATATTATTCTGATTTTGATTTTAATTACCAAAATATTTCAAATTAAAATATATTTTTTGAACTGAGGCTTGGTTGGAAAAATGAAATAAGTATTTTTTAGGTATCAAGTTCTATACAAAATTTATGTTAACTAATAAGTCTATTTTATGTATTTTAGTCAAAAATTAATAAGTATTTAATATATTCATATTTAAGAGGATGAGAATATTTTCCTATAAAAGAAAAATATAGAAAAGAAATCATGAACTTCACAGCAAAGAAGGTATAATTCAATATTGAATGACGATTTACCCAGCAGAATTATTTTTATATCTACTTTTAAATTACAAAGCAGCTCTGTTTGCATACTTATGTTATAGGCAACCAAGAAATCAGTTTTTTAAAAAGTTTTTTAGCTATATACTGACATATATCTACAGTTAAGCGTTCCTATAATGAGTGAGATCCATCCAATAAACAAAAATCATATCTCTTATTCTGATATCTACGTTTTATTCTTTTCTTTCGTGCTTTACTTATATGCTCAACTCAAGCTTAATTAGATGGATTTTAGTATAACAAAATTATCGAGGTATGTGACTGACCCCAAACTATAAGATATAAGATATAAGGTTGTACAAAATAAATTACTGTCTTGTTCAGTGCTTTGTATGTGTTTGAATAAATAGTAAGATGCATTTGAACATAATTTGTTGCAAACTTTAAAGGAAATACCAAAAATAAATTATTTAAGGAATATTTATTTGTATAACTAGTATGAATATAAATAATGTCTTGAAGAGCTTCCAAGAGTCTACAAGAACTAATTGGATGATAAGGAAGAAACCCAGATATTTCAGTAAGAAAAATAATTTGTATCTCCATGCATACGTATAAGTGGCAGAAATTTTAAGCTGGAAAGAATGTTAAATATATTTAAAATTAAATTTATATGCTCACATTTAGTAGGTATTAAGGTACTAAGCTCGAAATTGAACTACTTATCAAGTAATACCTATGATCCAATCCATTATGACTTTTGATCTGTTTTGAGAGGCTACCGATACAAGTGAAAGGCATATTGTCTTACGAATGTGTTAATATAATTATTCCTCTAGGGTTTGTGACACAACACCTGACTAAGGCCAGATTAAAGCATGAAGCCATAGCTCACTATGAAGTTTACCGTAAATTAAATCAACTTAGCCTAAATTTTCCTTAGGCTATTAAAATCTGAAGAGGGCCTTCCAAGCAGCGTTAATCTCATACAAGCATATCGTTGTGCCTCTGTCACATCCTTGATACACGCTTTTGAATTAAATAGACATTTCCTGACAGTTACCGGCGGATTGTAATATCCATAGACTTGTCTCATGGATATAACATAGACTGTGAAATGTCTAAGCTAGACATTTCTGTCTTCTTGTATAAAAAACAATTGGTATGGAAATATCTCTCTGAATCTGGTCATTGGTGTTCACAATATTCAGCTAGCAGTATCAATTGGCAATACCTGTACTGTGTAACTTGTGTAACCTGTGTAATTGAAAAGTTAATAATAAAACGAAATAAGTTTCTTAGTTTAGATACTGTATTCTCCGTCAACATATTATTTCTGACTATTACCTAATCTATTTCAACTTATACATATGAGTTGTATATGCTCTTATTATAAACAAAGGAAGTACATATTCAAAACTCTTTTCCGTCACATATTAAATAAAACACTTCATTTTCATTCTACGAAACATCGTTTATGTTAAAGCGTACTGCACAATTATTACAACTGTTAATTCAAGATCATTTTTTAATCTCATTTGCAAACTTAATCAACCAGTAATATATCACCAGTTTACACATTTATTTAATCGTCAAAATACTTATTTCTCATGATACGAGTATATAACAATATTTATCTTAATGCACTACTCCATAATTATTGGTGAACGCAAGTTGTTTTCAAAATTATCTGCTGACAAATATTTGGTTTAATAAATTCATTCCAGCATTGAATAATATGGGCCAATCCTTAAACTTTTGCTTGCTTAGGTTTTAGATAAGGAGGAAAATAGAAATTTATACCATAACATTCAAATAACTTAATTAATGTATCTCAATACAGGGTAAACACATGAATAGAATATGTGCCTTGGTGTAGAGATCAAAAACATGTTAGCAAAATGAAGCAGAATAAATTGAATATAAGAGACATGGCTGAACAAATGATGCAGTTATTAGAAAGATTGGAATCATGTAACTTATGATGATTGGACATATAATAAAAATAATGCAGAATAGAATCTCTAATAAAAAGTATACGATAGACTGGAATGAATTGGGAAAAACTATAACTGTAGATAATAGGACCAGAAACACCAAATAAAGAGAGGGAAGGTGTAAAATAAAAATATTATTCTGGCATAGATAGATGAGGAATCAATGGATGCTCTACGAGACCAATGTTTTTAAAAAGGCATGGAGAGGATCTGTTGAAGGTGCACTATAGATAATCTATAAAAATAAAACAGCAATTTATACTGCAATTACAATGTGATGTATATGTAGTGTCTGTTGTGTATTTAAAACCATATCAGTTTAATTATGCCGGATCACCAATTTTTGCTATTAGTACTTATTATCATTGCTACTGTAACTTTTAAAGTTTTGAAGGATGATAAGAACCTGTCAAAGTTTAGAGAAATATTTAAAAAATATGTATTTACAAATAATATCTACTTCTACTTGTAAACGCTACTGAGTGATATAAGAAACAAACCGTAAATTTGACTTACTTGCAGTTCATCTTCATAGTTATTTATCAATCATAAACATTCTTGCAATTTTTATTTCATGACATTTCGGTACGCCACTGACGGCAACTAGGCTATGTCGGCTGTGGCCCTGTAGACTAGTATGGGTATTTCCCAAATGAGAGAGGATGAGGAGAACGTCAGAAATGTATTGAGGTTTATGGATATACGGGATGATGGTTGATATCCCAGGGTATTGACGCCCTGGTGCTGAGCCCTTTCATGCCCACGTGCCGAGCAGTCAAATTGGAAATTGAACAGATACCGTCGTACATAGTAGAAATAACACGGAGAAATGTTACGGACTTTGCCGATAACTAATCAACGAACGAGGTTTTCTTGAAACTATATGTTCCATAGTCATGCATAAATAATTTTAATTAATGACAAGGAAAAATGAACTGGAAAATCATTTATAACGCCTTTACATATTTTTTAAGGAACGGATGGAAGTGAAAGGAAATCCATCAGTTTTTCATGATACAAAAACTTCAATTCACGTAATTTTTATTATATTAAAATGCAAAAAAAAACTTTCTTTTTAAAAAATATTATATAGGTAGACCTGAAGTTGTGTAGAAATATTATCCTGCAAAGAATCAAGTAAAATCAATGGTTTTTAATTAACTCGCTTGCTTCGCTTGGTTGATGTTATCCCTATCGTCGTCGTAAAATCCCTAAACTAAATACTAGTAAATACAAGGTAAGTAGGGAGTACTTGTAAGTATTATCAATTTTATCAATGGGACCAAAAATATTGTAGATATTTACTTTTGTAAGCTAAAATGATGAATTTAACAGACTGCCTTAATGAACGAATTAATTCCACACTTTACGTGCAGAAAGAATAAAAGCTACATGATAATGAAACAGAATAACTAAATACTAATACTACTGTAAACAAAAAGTTTGCCTCCAGCGTGACTCGAACTCGCGAAATCAGCATTATGAAGTCTTTAATCCTACGACTTTCCCGTTGCGCTACTACGCCTGTTGTCAAATGTCTACCTTCAGACATTTGAGTATGTAAAGTGTACGTGTCAACCTGAAAAAATAATTTTTACCGATTTTCTAATTGGAAAAGCATTTCGCTTCAGTATTTTGGTAATCAGAAGTGTTTGGCAGTCAGTACTATTGATTCCGTTAGCAATATTTCTCGTAGGAAAATAACCTATCTGAAATTTAATAATTAATTTGACAGTTTTCGTGGGAGGTGCTTGTCTCGTTAGTGCAATCTCACATCGGTAGATAAATTGAGAAAGAAGTTGAGACGGACGCGGCTCGAGATTTTCAAAGACGAAATAGACGTAGAAGGAGTCGACGTACGGTCTCGAAAAAAAATCTCAAAGGATTAGAGAAAGGACGGAACTTTTGCGTGAAGCGGTTCTCGAAGCCGGAGAATTAGAAAAAGGGTCTAGGGAGTCCCGCGAAAAGTCGGGATTTCGGCAGGCGTGACGGGACCATTAGGTGCGAGGACAAACGCCGGTGCTAGCAGTATCTCTCTCGCCGAACGGCGATCGACGAAAATTTTGCAAAGATTTTTTGAAAAGGCGTTTAAATTGGGAAAATGCGTAGGAAACGGGACGAAAATACCCCAACGCATTGGAGAAAGCCCAGGGGCGACCACCGGTCGTCCGCGGGGATCGCTCCGCGATCCCTCCTCGGAGGAGATAGATTTGAAACTTTGTGTATTCGGCGATGGAATTTAGAGCGAGACAGAATCGACGCGTTTTAATATATATGGATTTAACTAAACAAAACTGTTAAAGTTATAGTCAAAATGGGTTTAAACATTTAACGAACTCACATTGGGTAATCGATGGTGACTATGTATTTTTCAAGATACCGAAACATTAATAAAAGTACCTTTTTCGGCTACATGTAATATTTCAAAATTATTATTTTTATCAAAATGGTGTTGATAAGTTGATGAGTTGGAAAGAGAACATAAATTGGTTGCTAGGCTACAAGCGTTACAAAGTTTTGTTCCAATACACTACGCTTACGCCACACTCTTTTGGTCATAACTTTCTTATTGTTATAGATTCATAAATCGTATTAATATATTCGGGAGATAACGCCTTAACTAAAAATTAAAAAATATTTAGGGTATTCCAGATAAAAAAACAGTAGATAACGTCATAATTCAAACGCCGATGACGTCATTGCTAAAAAACAAAGTCAAAAGATTCGCAACTAAAATTAAAAATCGACCTGTTCGAGAAATTTCCCAAAATATTTGCGAATTCCGAAATAACAATTATGTTCCAGACTTCCTATCCGCACTGTATGTTGATTTCTATCGTTTGTACTTAATGCTCTGGTGTATTTTTTAAAATCGTTGCAAGTGAAGTCAAAATATAGCTGCTTATAATTTTCATCATATTGCATCATTATTTCCTACTTTTATCCTATAAATTTTCAAGTTATAACATAAAGTGCTTTTTATTCTGGATATGTGGAATATCTGCATTACCACCGTAGAGCAGGCCCACTTTATATTTTAATTCTTCTCAACTTTTTTCTTTTTGGATATTAACAGTACATAATATTTTATATTTCTTGGAAGAGTTCAAGGATAATTTTTTACGCTTTAGTGTCAGCTAGAACTTAGGAAGATTTAACGAAATTTTTATTAGTAGAGACTAACATTTTATATATGGGTTTAGACCGGGTAAATGAGAAAATGAGTTGGTTGTGCTGTAATAAATTATTGTGTACCTATATTACACAATATATTTGAAACACAAATTTCGTGTAGTTTTTAAAAATTTAAATAATGGGTAGGTATTTAATTTGAAAAAACAAAACTTTATGTTACAAATTAAAAATTAACTAAATTTGGTAAAGTAAGTAGTGAAGGTACTAAAAATCGTAAAAGACATTCTTCTCAAAAAGAAGATAGCAAATCTTTATTTACACCAGTGAATATGTGTAAACAATCACTTAATAGTTACCAGTAACATTCCTATATATCAGAACATACAATTTGTCCATGCTCCACAATAAAATTAAACATTTTTGTTTAGAAAGTCCAGCAACGCCATTGCAACTTTTATGTAAACTGCTGTGCATATTTTTACTTCTTCTAATTATTTGCGAGCCTTAGATTGTTCTGTAGCTTATTGGCATTTCAAATTACACGCAATTAACTATCAGTGAAAGACAACAAATGATTTGTAGAAGGATTTAAAATTCCCTACCAGCCTTTCGAATGAACTTGCTACGCTGAATTAACAAACACAACGTGCCGGAAATTGAAAATTTGCTGTTTGCTCAGATACCCACTTCTGCCTTTTAAACCGCAAAACGACGTAATTAAATTCTTGCGATTTCGTGTGTAGCCGGTTGGCAAGTGACCCTAAATGTGGGAACACTTTTGTTTGCCTTTCCCGCCCCTTGTGCCTGCACCCTACAATTTGCTTTGATAATTATCTACTTTTTAATTGCCCACACAGGTAGATAACGGCCTTGCTGATGTTTTAATTGTTAGCGTGCATACATGAAGTCAGATCCGGGTGCAAATGGTCTATTCACCGAGTAACATTGGAAAAAAATGTATACTATATTCTGCAGGTCCTGATTTTAGTGAGAAATACGGGCCACAGAAACACAAGTTTATTCTCAACTACGTAGCAAATATATAGTAGGTTATATTAATAAATACTTACCAATCCTTGACCAAAAATGTAGCTTGGTCTAAAACTAGTTGTCAAAATTTGATTTTTTTTACTGTGACTTTTTATCGTTTAGCTCCGTTCCCAAGAATGAATTCTGATTTTAAACGATGGTGACGTTGCCAATTAAGCCCTCACCCTCACAATATAATGTTTACTTTTTTTGTCTTGGGATTCTGTCTTGGCAGGTGATGTGTCCTTTCAATTGGTTTATATAAAGTGGATTGATATTTGTAATCATTTTTGGCGTAACTGCATGATTCATCACCAAATTTTTCAGGAATATACCCCTTGTAAAATAATGAAAATTATATACACAGAAAAAATACTTTGCTTATTCATTGAATATTTGCTTATATTATTGTTATTTTGAGGCTAACTTTATCTTAATAAGTACTAAACTTAAAATCTTTATTAGCTAATTCGAATATTTTTATGCTTCTGCTCCAAGGATCAAGATGTAGAATCAATTTATTGTTAAAAGTTATTCTGTACCTACAGGTGGCATTTTCGTGATGTGAATGAAACTCAATTTAAATTAAGTTGATCCCGTGTACCATATTATGTACCTTATGATGGTATTTTCGTGAAGCAAAATTAAAATCAATATAATCCCGTCTATGTTAATGCCATAATAATCCAATCATATTAGGGTTTTACATGGAAATAATCCCCCTAAACTGGAAACTTTGCATATGTACAGTACCAGTGCTCATTAACAACATCCGCCCTCTTGAAAAATAACGGCTGTATATACGTTTTTTTCCTGTCTCATTAAGAGATGGGATATCGAAAAATACTTTCAATAAATGTTATAGGGTTATAGGACACACAATAATGTAAGTTAATTAATTTGATTAGAGTTTTAATTTATTAGTCATGATTGCGGTCGAACTCTTTTTTTTTCCTTTACATGTCACGTACAGCCGCCATTTTTCAATATGCCGGCCGTAACCTGAAGATTATTAGTCGGTCCCAGCATCATTACACTAACAGTAAAAATTGAAAAATGTTTGACAAAGCAATAGAAATGTTATTATTACATTATTACCAATTCAGAATTTCATTAATACGATTAAATTCAACAATATAAAAAAGTTTCCGTTATTTATTATACCTGAAATACGTGCCGAAACATTAAATTAATCCAGAGTAAAACATTTTAATTAAATTCTTGGGATTACCAAACAAAATTTGTTAACTAGAGCCTTATTCAATTTTAGTTTGTTTTGCTAATTTTGCAGCATTATTTATTGTATGTATAATTTTTTAGCCGAGGTTATATTATTTGATTAATTTTACTCCCAAATCAGTTAAAAAAAAGTAAAATTTCCATAAATGATTAAATAAAATAATCATTTTAATAATAATAATAATAATAATAATAATAATAATAATAATAATTATTATTATTATTATAATAATAATAATAATAATAATATAGACTATCGTAGACTCTTGAGTTTGGAGTGTCTGCACAGCAGAATGATACTGAATGAAGTCTGGAAGGTAATCAGGAGTTCGGATACCCTCTGCATGGTCCAAGACCACGAAAATATAGGGGTCGGAGCATTTTTATTTAAGGCAGCACGAAGAGCAGCTGATGAACTTTGATCGACCCTGAACGGAAAAACCCAGACGCTGTCACTGAGTTGAGACCCGTTCAGTTGAAAACCCAAGTTAAAGCTGCTGAAGGCCGCAATCTTCTGCAGCTGCATAAGGATAAGTCATTGCACGGTGTCTTCTATAAGAGCCTTGAACACCACGGTTCATTCGAAAGGCTGACCTTTGCTTTTCTAAGGTCAGCGTGACATAAGTCGGAGGCCGAGGGATTCATAATGGCTTGCCAGGATGGTGTATTTAACATCCTCGTCTATCGAAGCCGTGTCATGGGTATGGAGATCCGTGACGTCAATTGCAGGGCCGGCCATAGGGCGCCGGCGACAAATATGGATCTGATCTTCGCTTGTCCCGCATATGCAGTCTCAGCCTATATCCATAGACATAATGGGACTTTAAGAGTGCTTTACTACTTTCTACGGCACTCGTACAAGATATATGAAACACCAGTGCTGCCATATGCTCTGGGGAATATTAAGCCAGTTGTGGGGAATGAAAAGTGCCGAGTTTATTGGAACTACTCATTTCCTACTCTCAGGCAGATTCGATCTAATAAGCCTCATGTAATCCTCCTCGACCACCAGCTCAAGACAATGTTTGTCATCGAGTTCTCAGCACCTGCCGAGACCAACATTGTCTTGAAAAACGAGGAGAAATGGACGAAATATCGAAACTTTCTCTTCGAACTCCACGCAGACTTCATCCAGCACATTCTGTGAAACTTATGGTACTGATTATAGAAGCCCTCGGTGGAGCAAAAAATGCACTGCACTGCTTTTAGAACTGCACAACTGACAGTTTTAATCATCTCCAGATGATGCCAACTTGATGGACCAAACGCGGGTCCAGTGCAGTATAGTGTTTTGGTGTTATGTGGAAAACTACGTCAGTGATATCTTCACACCAAACGTTCCAACCCCCTTCAAGAATGTGTTTTAAAATAAAAAATGTCGTTTCGGAAATATCTGTATTCCTATTATCAAAGACTGAATTTAATTCAAAATAATTTCGAAATGGTTCTATTTTGTCTTATTTTGATCGCGGAAATTTAAAGAATTTCGGAAATGTCAGTTAAAAAGGAATGTGATTTTATCAAAAAATATCTAGGTATCTATAAGAACAAACAATCCATGATTAAATCTTTCGGAGTAGGGTTCTCTTAACTTTTTTTTTGAAATTTGGCGGATTAGGTTACCCAAAAAAAGAATTAAAAACTAGAAGATACCCCAAAATATTCATCAGTATTATTAAATGGATAAAATAACATTATGCTTGTACGATTTTATGTTTATAAATTATTTCTTAGAATACGTATTCTTAATATTCAATATACCTAGAAGTCATATTGTAGATGTAGACCTATTGTAGATACAATTTTATCAATAAAGAGAAGATCAACAAGTATTTTTGTGTCACTATGAACTTACACTATTTACAAAACAATAATCGCACCCCATTTTGAATACTGTTCAACGGTTCTCATTAGCATAAATAACAACGAACTTCAGATGCTACAGAAAATGCAAAATAAAGCAATGAGGGTTATCTTGCAATGCAACAGGTATACACCTATAAATAGTATGTTGCAAACTTTAGGTTTTATGACAGTTAGGAAAAGAATTTTACTAAGGGTGTTTCAGTTTATTTATAAATTGAAAAGATCATTATTACCCACATACCTAAGTGATAAGTTAACTTATGTTAGAAATCTACACAATCATGATACTCGTCAAAGAAATTGTTTTCATATAGAAAGACATCACTCATCCCTAGCAAAGAGATCACTTTTTTATAGAGGCTATAATGAATTTAATAACTTACCGGATCAAATAAAACAATTTACTGGGTCAATAGACCGATTTACATATTTATGTACTAGCTATTTAAGGAGTGTACCCTAATAAAACAACAAAATTTTATGGTCCTTCTTATTAAATGTTATACCTACTGTTTCTTGTATTTCTCTTTATATATTATGTAAATAGTTCTTTTATGTAAAAACTTCTTATAGTGTAAATGTATAAAAATTTGTATAAGTAGCTTTCTTGCTAAATAAAGTACATATTATTTATACAAAGGCAAAATGATCTAGGTTTGGAGATACAAAGGAGTTGCCGTGAAAGAATATAATCTATATATAAATTCCGTTTTATGGTCTCCTAACGATACACTAATTTCTTTCTTTTTCATAGTATACTGTTAACAAAGGCTGTAGCCTTTGCTTAAAGTAAACTCATATTGCAACTACATAATGCGTTTATATAAAACAGAAATATCCTAATGACGTAAGCAGCAAAATTATAAATTCTATGCTTGACAAATTTAGCAAAGCAAAAAAATAATCTAAAGTAAATGAAATCATATTTGGTAAATACTAAAGTATTATGTATACATAGACATTTTTATAAAAATTGTATAAATTTATATATTTTAGTCAATCTGGATAAATATGCAGTAAATCCAAAAATGGAACTGTATTCTCCTATACTACTTATTTACTATTGAATATTTTAATATTTCTTATGTAAATATGAATATGGAAAGCAATTATAACAAGGATTACCTTTCAATACCTAGAAAAGAAAAGTACCCTTACTGAAGTTAATAAAAAACCTTACAGCAGCTTGTTAAATTGGAAGGCTTACACCTCCACTAAATTTTATTCTAGTTGCTTTTTAAAGTGGGTACTGACTGCACATTTTTTCTTATACGAAAGAAGTATGTGATTAAACAAATTCAGCATATAAAATAGAAATGTTGTTGAATGTTATGGAGATTTCCAGTACAATTTGTACTTAATTCCATTTTTTACCGTTTTTAAGATATATTTGATTGTTTCTTCCACGGGCCCATAAATACTCTTTTAAATAGTTTTAGACTTTTAAATTATTAGGTCACTTTACCTTCTGCTCTTCAAAGCTCAATATCATTTTTTGATCTACAGTAGTTGAATATCCTAACATTGTTTCTTTTATGGCGGCCATATTGGATACACGTGATAGTTTTTGAAATAAACCACTGTGCTATGTAAATTGCTCAAGAATAATTTGATTTCTGTAGAAAAGCCAGTAAGTTACGTCCTGGCGAAAACATAAATCATGAGCACTATATATAGTATCTACCTATGCTATAAATTTTGAAAACAATCAACTTTAGATTAATAATTTACCAAAAAGCCTTATAAAGAAAAACATTCGAAATCATTTTCAAAAATGGTTTTTGCTCTTTCATCTACTAACCCTCTAATTTAGTAGATAGTGGCAAAACACAATAATTAATTGTATAATACAATCAATGTAAGTGAAAAAGGAAAAGGAAACAATGCAGGATAAAATTAATTAACTACATATATTCATATACGAGTATATATTGGTATTCATTGGTTTTTTGAAGGTATCAATCTTCTTAGACGATTTGACAGCGGAATTTTATTAGAAATTGAGACACAGTTGGTCGTTATTACATTTTACCCATTTATTCCAATAATTTTTTTACAATTATATAAAAACCACAAAAGTGAAGTAATTATAAACTGGTGAAATTCATAAAAGCAGCATTCAGCTTTAATATATCCAATATTTAAGGTGAACATATTATTAAAATTTTTGAAAATGCGAAATAATAATATTATTTCGCATTTTCAAAAATTTTAATAATATGTGCATCTTAAATAATGGATATATGTTAAAGCTGATTCTAAAAATTTGCCATGCGGAGACATTTTTATGATAAAGATTATATATAACTAGTCTTGAGAAGGGTTGCAACCTTTGGTGTGAAGATACCACTGACGTAGTTTTCCATATAACACCAAAACAGTATACTGCACTTGACACGCGTTTCGCCAACCAAGTTGGCATCATCTGGAGATGATTAACCATAAATCAAGTTTTAATCATCTCCAGATGATGCCAACTTGATTGGAGAAACGCGCATCGACTGCAGGATAGTGTTTTGGTGTTATGTGGAAAACTACGTCAGTGTTATATAAGTACTGAAAATAAAGAGTGTCAAATCGCAATGCTATTTACTCGGTGTCTATCTACTATAATATAAAGTCTGTAAGCCTTAGTTATTTAAAATTATGATTTTTATATTTTATACCAAATAAGATTACTGCGACAATGTTATTGATTCCGTGCTAACGGAATCCGAATTACAGTGCTATTCCGAAAAAGGCATGCACTGTAATTGTGTATATATATATTAACATCAGCGCTTGAGTACCAAAATTACATACTTAAAATAATAATATAAACCAACGAATACTAGGTATGATATCACAACCAATTCTCTCTCAATTCTCTGCATTCTTTATTTTGAGAGACAGATTGTTGGAAAAAATGTGTTTCCTCATTCACTACGAGGTGTAGCTTGTAAATATGAATAAAAAATATGCTGAATGAGTTCATGGATATTTCTTGACAAAAAGCATCATGTATTTTTGGTCTTGATATTCCGTGTCGATATTCAGCAATTTATTTTATATCTAGGAAACCCAAGGAATATTGAATATCTGCAATAAAGCAAAAAATGTGTGTGACTGCCGCTTGGCATAAAATTTGAGTCGGTCTGTGTTTTACAGCTTTCATAGGAGTAGCAGATTCACATTTACATATAATATTGTGCCTTTTTACGGCACTTAGATGTTACTATCTACATCATTTTCTGGGGATCAATATTCTCAGAGATTCGCACTCGCTGTAAACAAAATAAATTCCATGTAGAAATTGTTTTACACCAGTCTGTTAGAAATATAAAATTGGCCTTCCTGTTTTATGTTATGGTTTATTTATTCATGAGATAACCAGAAAAGGGAGGAATAATCATACAAATAGATGGGGTGAAGTGTAAAATGTTGCTTCGGTGGCTATGCTGAATTCTTCACTTGTTTGATGCTACTTTGCAACGTGTTAAGGGATTTTTTATCGGAATAAGGCGTCCTCTGCATGAATAATTAGCTAAATGTAAAGGTTTAATTAGTCAGTTATTTTCTGACCAAATGCTAAACCTGAAAGCTGATAAATAAAACTAAAAATATGGAAAAGTACATATCGTGGTCTTAAATACGATTTTCAAACTTCTGTTTAAAATTTGGTTTGGAAAGTGCATATCAAAAATATGTAATTTTGATTCTTTCTGTGAAACAGCGGGTGTTCCATAAAAATAATATATTTCCTCCTTAATTCATAACAATTCAATGGAGCCTATATTCTTTAGTTTATCATTTCAAAGAGCTATTTTACAAATATATACAGACACACTAGCTTGAGAGTTGAGGCCACAAAATTCAATTCATTTGTGTACGTCGTGTCCGATAGTTTAATTATTGTAAATTATGATGTCGCTGCTGGTGATTCACTGCAATTTTATTTGAATTTTCAATACAAAAAAGAATAAATGAATAAATTTGAATATTCTAAATCAAATAAATGGAATAAATAATAATAGAATAAATAGAAAGTGAAACATACAAATATTTTCCTTAAATAAAATGTTTGATCTTATAAAAATGTTAAACGAAAAACAATTGTTAAGTATCAAACGGTCTCCGACAAAATTAGAGATTTCACTTCGCTAAGTGTTTAAACATTGTCTAAGACCAGTACATTGTCCTTACAGACCTTGATATTGAATATAATAGCTCTGTTCCTGCAGGAAAGACAAATTAATCAGATCCATTCAAATTAATTTAAACCAGTCTTCAAATTGTTTTCAACCAATCACAATCCCTCTTGCTAGTTGGTGATTGTTGGAGGAACGAGCCTTATATTTTAACCACACAGAAACAGAAGCCGTTCTATTGTATTCTTACGTTTTTTGTACACTATAAAAATTATGGCTACTCAATGTCTACTTATATGACAATCTGACAATTTGATCAGGGGAATTTTTTTATCCTTTATGTATCCTTTACAATTTGACAAGGAAAAAGCATCAAACCTAAAAGGAAATTTACCAAAAATAAGTAAAACAAACATGTTCTCTAATCCTGCGTTCAATATCGCTCAACTTAACCCTAACAATAATAACAGTAACAACAGTAATAACAGTAACAATATATTAGTAGTGGCGAGAAACACACCGTAGTGCCCTCTTTGGATGTTTGCTACTATCTGTCTGACAGATATGGAGATGCCGAAGTAATACAATGCCAGTCAGGGCACATTGACCGTGGAGTAGGTGTTTTCGGCATTTCCTTCAAATAAGTAACCATATATGTTTTCTTAACTATGGCTACTTGTGTTTTGATTTGATTAGTTGAAAATATTGAAATAAATCCAATTGTAATATATTATATAATAGGAATCTACATAGGTTTCATCCGGTAGCTAAAATTATCTCAACAATTTGGGGTAACGGCGAGATATCAATTACCTATAATAACCTGAACGGGCTGATACCAAATCTGAAATGTAATATCCTGCGGAAGTTTCACATTGCTAAATTAATATCCAGGAACATGTGGAAAGATTGTATATGATTATAATAAGAAGTGAAATAAAGGTATAAAATGTGATTCAATATTCCCGCCTTTAATGAAACTACAAAACGATTAAAGTGAAATATGATCCTTATATTCCTTAATAAGAGAAAATATCTTACATTAAAGCAGTTAATGTGTCAAGGCAACGAGAAATGTTAACATGTAGTTGGAGGAAAAGGAAATTGTTGAAATCCAACGCATGCATGCCACCCACCTTTACAGTAATGCTCTCGCTGTCGTAAATATCCTTCAAAGTGAACAGTTACTATTTCCCTGGGTCTTTTGTGTATTTTATGAAATAAATCTCCGGTTAGGAATTATTTCTAGCTACAACTTAAGTCAGTATAGTTGAGTATCTTTAAGTAAAGTAATTTATTAAAATATATTTTACACAAAAGGAAAACAACGATGTCTTGAATTCATTCGCTGAAAGAATATAGTGGTAATCATCAAGTAACCATGTTACTTTATTTATGTGGTAATAAACAAATAAAATGCTTGGACATAATCTGAACTGATATACCTACTATTACTATTGATTATTCCGCTCTACATGAAGCTCACATCTACTACAACAACCAATAGAAATATGTATAAAGCTCAGTTATTTTTTTAAAATAAAACATATGCTAGAATAAAATTCTTTGATCGATCCGTTTTCAGTTGTATACCGATAATAATGTTTTGCTTTTTCGGGGGACACATCTACTTATACTATATCGATGTGTAAATAATCCTTTTTTTATATAGAAATTATAGTAAGACTTGACTTTATTGTGTTTTATGCATTTTCAAAAAATAAATTCACCGTTATTCCTGTAGTATTATTTATAACGAAGAGAAATATGTACAACCTCTTGATTTCAAAAGAAACGTAACTAGTTAATTTTTAACAATCAGGGTTGAACCGACCAAGTTTAAACAAACATAAATAATTTGTACTTCATTTATATTTATATTAACTGAATTTTATAATAAAATTGCTAATAGCGCCCCTGTTCAGTTATATCTAGAGTATGTAATTTGATACAAGTTAGTATACTTTTTAGTAGAACATAAATATGCAGATACATACCTAACTAGATAAATAACCTCTACTGGCCTTACTTATCGGTGTTTCAAAAAGAATATATAGTAATATTTTGTTAATATATAATATATTTTATTGATTAAATGATTTTGGAACAAACTTTAAGCAACGACCCTTAAAATATTTATTTCAATACTCTTGTACCCTGTATTTTTTTTACTATTTCACAGGTTTATTCACAAAATATTGAGAAAAAGAAGGGCGAGCTTTTTCTTCGGAATTTTCATATTTGTATGCGACTTCTAAAATATCTAAGAAGGTAATTTGTAATTATTAAAAATGTGTCTGGATTTTTTATGAAACCAACTGCTTTAATATTTAAAGCGTGTTATGAAACACTTTAATAATTATTTATAAATTCATATTTATATACAGGGTGGGAAAAATTTTAATGTGTAGCATTGGTATCTCGAAAACGGTAAAAGATACAACGTGGCTCAAATTAGGAAAAAGTTGCTCAATTTTATGCTGATTCAAAATATGTGAACAAGTTTAATATATTCCGGGCCGTTCGGGAGTTATGACGGAAAAATAAAAATTTGCTAATTTCTTTTAAGTCAAATAACTTCTCTTGAAATAAATGTAGACTTTTGAAATTTGGTACGTTTACATAGTTTGATGAGAGCTTTCGATTGTCATACTAAAACATGTTCTAGGCCTACTAGTTTTTCCGCAACAATATTCAACTTTTGAATTTCTTATGGGCGCCATATTGGATTTTTACGTCACTAAATACAGAAAGAAATTACAAGCACGGTGATATATCCTACTTGATACTTTATTCAATAAATATGGATAATACGGGCGAATAACGATAAATATTATTTATTTACAAATAATAGAGAGTTTTTGAACCCCTTAAATTTCAGCACGTCGTTATCGTTATCGTTATTCTGCGCATGCGCAGTGCCAAGAATAGTATCATTTTCGGCACTGCGCATGCTCAGAATAACCATAACCATAACGATAACGTAAATTTTAAGGGGTTCAAAAACTCTCTAATAAACAATCATTCATTTATAGTTAATTGTTACAAAGTGTGTTTTTAGCTTTTTAGAGGAACTAGTTATTATAATAAGAAAAACAACTTATTTATACTGCTCGAATTGGCTGCCGTTACTCTGAATACAAAGTTGAGTCCTTACAGACATGTCATCCACTGCACGTCTTACTGTTCCACCATCTATTGAATTTATGTATTCATTAATTCTTTCCAACATTTCATCCTCTGTCGATGGCATTGGATTATTGTAGATATAATTTTTAACAGCTCCCCAGAAATAATAATCTAAGGGGTTTAGACACGGTGATCGCGGTGGCCATAGAATGGGACCATTTGTACCCATCCACGAATTCGGAAAACGTTGATCTAGGTACTGGGTTACAATCCTAGCATTGTGTGAAAGGCATCCATTTTGTTCATTGACACAACTGTAAATTTTGAATTTTGTATATTTTGCAAAGGAAGGTCATCCAACATTTCCTCCAAATCATTTTGTAAGAATTGTAAATAATTTCGAGAAGTTAATTTATCAATAATAAGATAAGGCCCTAATACCTTGCCGTACCTATCTAAAATTCCACACCAAATATTTACTGAATATCTAATTTGAGGTCTCGTTTCTCTAATCAGGTGAGGATTTCGTTGTGCGTAATGGTGCTCATTTTTTCTATTGAATATCCCACAATTAATTACTAAACGTTGACTCATCACTCCATAATATCTTTCTACAAAAACCATTGTCATTATTCATTAACCTTTGCATCCAGTGACAAAATTGCAACCTCCGCTCATTGTCTCCAGGACATAGTAAATATTTGGTGTGGAATTTTAGATAACAAGGTATTATGGCCTTATCGTATTATTGATATTGATTGACTTCTCGAAATTATTTACACTTCTTACAAAATGATTTGGAGGAAATGCTGGATGACCTTCCTTTGCAAAATATACAAAATTTACAGTTGTTTCAACAAAACGAATGAATGCCCTTCACACAATGCTAGGATTGTAACCCACAAATGGTCCCATTCTATGGCCACCGCGATCACCGTGTCTAAACCCCTTAGATTATTATTTCTGGGGAGCTGTTAAAAATTATATCTACAATAATCTAATGCCATCGACAGAGGATGGCATTAGATTGAAATGTTGAAAAGAATTAATAAATACATAAATTCAATAGATGGTAGAACAGTAAGACGTGCAGTGGATGACATGTCTGTAAGGACTCAACTTTGTATTCAGAGTAACGGCAGCCAATTCGAGCAGTATAAATAAGTTGTTTTTCTTATTATAATAACTAGTTCCTCTAAAAAGCTAAAAACACACTTTGTAACAATTAACTATAAATGAATGATTGTTTATTATTTGTAAATAAATAATATTTATCGTTATTCGCGCGTATTATCCATATTTATTGAAGAAAGTATCAAGTAGGATATATCACCGTGCTTGTAATTTCTTTCTGTATTTAGTGAAGTAAAAATCCAATATGGCGCCCATAAGAAATTCAAAACTTGAATATTGTTGCGGAAAAACTAGTAGGCCTAGAACATGTTTTATTATGGCAATCGAAAGCTCTCATCAAACTATGTAAACGTACCTAATTTCAAAAGTCTACATTTTTGTCAAGAGAAGTTATTTGACTTAAAAGAAATTGGCAAATTTTTATTTTTCCGGCATAACTCCCGAACGGCCCGGAATATATTAAACTTGTTCACATATTTTGAATCAGCATAAAATTGAGCAACTTTTTCCTAATTTGAGCCACGTTGTATCTTTTACCGTTCTCGAGATACCAATGCTGCACATTAAAATTTTTCCCACCCTGTATACAAGGGTCGAAATACCCCCTCAATAATAGCGAACATGATGTTAAGGGCGCGTTTTCTTTTCCATTAAATGTATAATTGGCAAACAATAATTAGGCCAGTTTCCAATATGTTTTTACTGTTCTTGAAATAGTTAAGCCGTGTCCTCTACAGTAACGCACTAAACACAAAATATTCCTAAATAATTAGGTTACTTTTTGTGTCATCTAACAGCTTAATTACGGAGTAATTACGCAAATGTTTAAATCAAAAATTTTCTTTATTGTTAATTGATTTTTCGCATTGTTTAAAGAAAATGCACATGAAACTCAATTGTTTTTCTTAGTTTATGTAATTTAAACAATTTGCTTTGAAGGGAGATAACGTCTGTAACTTATTTATAATAATAATAATTATTATTATTATTTATTATCCATAAGACCAATACAAGTATGGGAGTCGTCAACAAGTACAAACAGTAGATGATCAAAATCAGATAAAAGTAACAATTACAATACTTAACAACTAATAAACAATTTTTGTTTTTGCTTCATGTTTTCTTTCCAAAAAAATTACAAAAGAAATACAAATAAAATAAGCGCAAAAAAAGCAAAAAAACAACAAATGCGCGTAAAAATAAATAGCTACGATTAAAAAGGATATTGCAGAAATTCATCAACAGTATAAAAGCAGTGATTTAATAACAATTTTTTAATTTCCAGTTTAAACATCTTAATATTTTTAGTCTGTTTATATTTTTGCGGTAGTTTATTATATAATTTTATCCCTGCATAGTTAGGACTCCTCTCATATAGAACTAAATTATGATTTGGTAAAAGTAGTTCATTTTGCCGGCGGGTATTATAATCATGATATTAAAGGTAGCATTTGTAAATTTTTGAAGTACGGCCTACATGAAGTAACAGAACTTATTCCCATAATATTCCGTATAGCTTTCTTCTGCAACTTAAAAATCCTTTCAGAAAAATGAGAGGAACCCCACAATAAGATACCATAAGAAATCCTAGAGTAGAACTGCCCATAATAATATTTGTGGTGTGTTTTCATGATTCATTGTATTCTCTTTTGGGATTACACCATCTGTAAAATGACAAATAACAGGAAAACAGAAGCATACAAATTAAATATTCAAAGTTTAGTATTAAGGCAAACTTCTAAAATTTAATACTAAACTTTGAATATTTAATTTGTATGCTTCTGGTTTTTGATAATTTTATAGGTGGTGTAATCCCAAAAGAGACTACAATCAATCCTGAAGGGAGATAAATATGTAAATTTTCATTGAATTTTGTAAAATTGTGAAAAATGTGGTGAGTGTTGAATGAACCGGTCATCATAGCATGTCACTTTGGAAAATATTATTCGATAACTTACGACAAAGAAAATTTATCGGTATAATATAGGTAATTATATAAATTATTTTTTTGTAAATGATAAAATGGAACGCGGCAAAGTGTGGTGATATCGTGACTTAAAATAAATAAGTGGGCTTGAACTTTTCCTTCTTGCCGCTTTTCTTACTTTGCTTCATTCCTTTTTAGAAATGTTACCATTGTTTACCTATTCTATAGTAAACATATTCTGCAACATTTTATCCGAATATTATAGACACTCTTAAAAGGATACCATTTACTATTGGCTCATCCTGCATGCTAGTGGCAGAGGATTATTTTTTAATAATTCTTTTGAAAAAACGCAGTTCTCATTTAGATGTTTCAAGAAATATATAGAAAACACTCTATATACTAGTATTTTGGATTGTTAGGGCTTTATCAATGGAATAAATGTGTTACAGTAATAGACATTCACTCTAATAAAGTGAATACTAGAAGCGAATGGTCCTTTATGAGACATCGTGTAAATCATTGTTTTGAAAAAAACACAGATCTCATTTAGATGTTTCAAGAAATATATAGAAAACACTCTACATACAAGTATCCGGCTTATTAGGCCTAACATTTACTCTACTGAGGAATGCCTAGTTAGTAAGCCGAAATACTGGTAAATGAAGTGTTTTCTATATATTTCTTGAAACATCTAAATGAGAACTGTGTTTTTTTTTCAAAACAATTAATTATTTACACGATGTTTCATAAAGAACCATCCACTTCCAGTATCCCCTTTATTTTTTAATAGTTGATTTCAAATTGAAGTAATATGAAGCTAATTTTTAAATTAATTAAATACTTATTAATTATTTTTTGGTTACCAAGCTTTTTTCGAAGTCAACCTACTCACTTTCAAAATTTGAAAAATAATAGTTTTATTTATAACTGTTCCAAGAGTAATTAAGTGAATTAATAAGCGTTATTCGTGTTTAGAAAGAATTATAGCATTGAAACATTTTTCATTCAATATAATTGATATGTTTTTCCTGGCTTCCAGAAGATATTATATCACGCGAATAGTGTGTGGAAACCTAATGAAAACCAGTAATTAAACAGGGCGTTGCTGCTAAACTGCTTGTAATTTATATAACCATTCTAATTAGCAAGTTTTACACAGATGGGGGCGGCTTGATTCGGTAATTCTAGATCAAGTTCGAGATTGCACAAAGGGACCGCTTTTAAATTAAAACAATGTCTATTAATTTCGAATTTATATTAATATATTAATTATTATACCTTCCCTTGTCTATAAGTAAAAATATCCAGTTTTTATTTAAAAAAAAACTTATATACCTAATACTGAATAGAAGAGAATAAGAATAAGAATTGAAAATAAGATAATACAATGATAGACGATAAAGATGATAAAAAAAATGATCAAGTACCTCGTCATGAGATTTTATTTTTGTTTCATAAAACAAAATATATATATAACAAATGTGTTTTATATATATGTACAGTGTGTCCCAGTAGTGCGCGGAAGTCCAATATCTAGGTGAAAAAGGGGGATATATAAATGGATTTTTTTACGACGTTACCAAATATCAGGAAATTCAAAGACAATTTAAATTGTAAATCATAGCGGAGCGTCTTTCAAAGTGAGACATTAGATGAAAAGTACTCGATTTTTAATAAAACCGTGCGTAAACTATTATGAGCTAAATTTTAAAATTACCACGAAAAATGTTAACTCCAAGAATAATAATTGGATAACATTAGGTATATAGGTGTTATCAACGCGACTAAAAGAGTTATTTATATTACAAAGAAATTCTATAATTCATAAAGAATACTATAAAAACTATAAGAAAATATATAGGAGGATTGTACGCCAAGCAAAAAGGATGTATTTTGATGATATTATAGCAAATTCGGCCAACAAATCTAGAACAGTATGGAAAATAATTAATACCTCTGTAAAAAATGATTCAACTATAAAAAAACTGCCCACATATAGCAATAAACGGCGTAACAGTTACTGACAAAACCATCATATCAAATGAATTCAATAACTATTTTGTTAATGTACCAAAAGCACTTGTTGACAAGCAAAATAAAACTAGGAATATTATACTCCAAATTGCACCAGTAACAAACCAAGCAATCTATTTACACTCAGTAACTGTATCAGAAGTTATAGAGACAATAAATAATCTGAAAAATTCAATGTCTATCGGGCCTGATGATTTTTCCATCAGAATAATAAAGCAATGTGCTAGTGAACTCTCAAAGCCTCTAACTAATATAATAAATTTAAGTTTCACGGAGGGTATCTTTCCAAATCTACTGAAATTATCCAAAATTATACCTATACCTAAAAAAAATAACAGCAATGAACTTACAAATTATCGCCCAGTCGCTATATTGTCTGTATTCTCAAAATTTTTTGAAAAACTGCTAGCAAAAAGAATATTTTTAGAATCAAACAATTTGTTCTCTGCAATTCAATACGGCTTTAGACAAAACAAATCCACAGTTTCTGCGCTGAGTGATATTTTACATTTTATTCACAAAAAATTAGACGAAGGAAAGCAAGTCATGGCAGTTTTCATTGACTTGTCAAAAGCCTTCTATTGCGTGGATCACGTTATCCTTTTAAATAATATTGAACAGTTTGGGCTCCGTGGAACGTACAGGAAATTATTGTCGTCTTACCTAAGTAACAGAAAACAGTTAGTAAATTATTTTGGAGGGAAATCGGACGAACTACTGGTTGAAATTGGGGTACCGCAGGGTACCCCAATAAGTATTCTCGGGCCGCTATTATTCTTACTCTATATTAACGATTTGGATATAAATTTATCTGCCTTTTCAACCGTATATGCAGATGATGTAATCATTGCTATAGGTGAGAACGATTTAGAAACGTTAAGATCCAAACTAACATCGAACATTAATTTACTAAGTGATTATTTTAAAGGTAAAAAACTAACAATCAATCAGGACAAAACTTTCTCGTTACAATTTCATCCTATATCAGCCAATTATTTCTCGAGTCCATATTTGAAAATGAATGGGAAAACCATACAGCAGGTAACCGCTTTTAAACTTCTTGGGATACATATTGACTTATCATTAAATTGGAAAGTACATATAAACATGGTTTGCAATAAATGTGCTAGTGGATGTTTCGCTTTAAAGAGACTCCGCCAAATCACCAATGAGCACACAGTAAAAACATTTTATTTTTCTAATATGGAATCAGATAAACTTTATAAACAAAATCCATATTATGCCGGTTGCATCCTGTGTAATAAATTAAATAGTGAAATAAAACAAATTGTAAATTATAAAACATTTTTGTCAACTGTAAGAAATTATCTCGTTTTAAAAGCTTCTTACTCAGTAGATGAATACTTAATGTCTTAATTGGAAAAAAGTTTGTAACTGTAACTAGTAAATGTATCTAGTGATGTACCTACTTATGTTTATGTGTATATATGACACACATCTAGACTATTTTGTACCTTGCTCCATTTTACTTTGTGTTTGTAATTCCAAAGCTCTTTGTAAACATCAGACTTGTCCTATATCATGTTTATGATCAATTGGATTAATAAAGGTATTGTATTGTATTGTATTGTATTGATCTTTTAAATTACCAGAAGGGCTACAAACTAAAAATATTTTCAAATATACGGGGTGTTATACTTCTTGTGGCCCAACACGAACTTACTACTAGGATACGCTGTATAACATAATGTTTTATATAAAAAATATAGTGCTACTAACAGTCAGAGATATCTGATTGGTTCTCGACTAGACACTCAACATTGAGCTATAAACTCGATGGTACATACCTACCTACGTAATGCTATGAATGGTATGGTTTGGCAAATGATACGTCATTAAATACGACACCAAATTTTACAATTTACAATGTTACATGTTGCTAACATATTAAAAGATAAAGTCCTATCATAGAAGTTACTAAGTTTTATACAAATTCCAAAGTATAACATTGCAAGACCTCGATGCATTAATTATTACGATTAAGTTATAACTGTACAATCAGGCAACCTAAATAATCTCTGTATTTTCATAGAGAGTTATTCGAAACAATAAACATAAATCGTGTAGAGTGAACCAAATTGAAAACTTTCAATGAAACAATATTTTTGAGATCAAATGTTCTTTATTCATTGAAATACTTTTTTTATTTTATATGCTAGAGCGTGAAGCAGTTTATACAGGTTTCCATTATATTTTGATAGCAACGAGTTAAATCTGTTTATATTTATTTAAAAATTTACTTTAGAGATCAAACACTACATAATAACAAATTACTAGTAGCACAGAGTTTGCTGGTTGGTTTTCGATTGCAAACAAGTGCAACAACAACGAGCCGGAAATTTATAAACACAAACAGCAATTAATTATATAAAAACATCAAATATAAATTTGAACTATAGCGTCTAACTTTGAATACAGAAATCTACTATAAACAAGTCTATTTTATTTGTAACTATTGGTGAAAATTTGACGGAACTTATGTACATTAAAACCTTAATTCATCACATGGCCAACTAATTTCTGTACAGCAGATGTTTTTAGGTACTTTTAAGCAAATAATTGACCCAGTGGTACTGCGCTTAATATTGAGCAAGATCATAATAAATAATAAAAGTCGAATTTGTCGGAGAATATATAACAGTTTTTTTACCATAATCATCAAATTAGAAAAAATGATACACATCCACCGATGTTTCCGACTTTTAGTTTTACTTCATGGGTGAAAGTTGCATTGCGGTACGGAGATACTTTACTGTCCACATTTAGTTTGCCTTTGTTCCAAATTTGCTATTCTGGACTCTTTCCCTTCTACGATACACTAGATTGAGCAAAAACTCCGAAACATTGATTTCTGTGCATTGTTTCAATCTGGGATCTAAATCCTTTGGCTGTCATAATAAATAACATGAAACAATGCTGTAACCTGCTGTTAATACATAGCAATCTGGCATATTCTAAAGCATATCACTGGGTTCGAAAATAATGGTGGTAGTAGTAGTAGTATTGTGTATAGCAACGTAGGTAACCTCTACACTCAAAAGCTCACGTTTACATATAAATTATTTTAGGCAAGTTATGTGCCACTGCATGTGTAAATAGTATTATGCGGCCTATGACATTATTGGTACTAATAAGATAATTCCTAGGTAAATTTTACGAATGGGTAAACAGTTATCGAAAGACAATAGAGTCATTCATGTTCAAGAGTTGTGAACGACAATAATTGTTTGGGAAAGTGGGTAAATACGGGGTATATGGCCAAATACAATTATTATTATGATTTTGTTTTTGTAATAATGGTTAAAGGTAAATAAATATTCTGTGGATCAGTAATTTTAAATTAAAGACAAAGTTTTGGATTGGAGATCCTGTTTTCTACTGATTCTGACAGAAGGAATGTTTTCCAATTGAACACCGGGTCTATTGTGTTGAGAAATGTAACCAATCAAGTGTCATTCTACCAATATTATAGTCAATGTAAGAATCTCTCTTGTATCCATAAATTGAGATATCTAAGATCAGTTGAAGACAAAAATGTTCAAAATAACGGCTACCAATACTATACTGGCAACTTAAAGATGCCAGTGTATTTTTCTGATACATCTCTGATGTATCAGAAAATGAAATGAAATATTCAGATTTTGGAAAATTCAAGGCTTCTGGTTTAAAAATACGTATTTATTATTTTATTGTCTGTTAAACTGTAAAATCAAAGCTGATTAAAATATAACTTTCTCGAACCTGTAATGTGCATTTTATAAACGCCATTCTATTTCAATGTACCAGATAACCTTTGAAGCCTCGTGGCCCTCCGTTAAAACCTTAATACCATACAGCAAATCATCTAGGGACAAGAAGGGAAAAGGTTAATGTTTCAAAATATATTTCACCCTTGACTTTCATTTTCTCAACAGTATCATTTAATTACACTCTAAATACATACAGGGTGACTTATTAATCATTGGTCTTGGATATTATTGTTGTTTCTAAAATTATAAAAAAACAGGAATATTTTAACATTAAAACATGCCATGAAAATTTGTACCTACCGTTTTACTCTCAGGAACACCAGTTTTGAACAAATCGTGTTGAAGGTCAGGATAAAAATGACGTTTTTATGAAATATTTGTTTTTAAAAAAAATTACAGAATTTTTACAAAATATTTTATTATATATTTTTAAAAAGCTCCTAGTGGAACAAATCCACTTTTATTTAAATAACAAACATTTTGAACAATACTTTCTAACAGTGTAATATGGAATAAATTAATAAATTATTCGAAAAATACAGGGTGAACTGAACTGAGTTATTTTGATTATTTTCAGGGGCAGAGTATTTATTGTAACCCGATAAAATATTGAAAAGACTAAGATCCGGCATACGAGAAAGCCATTCAAGTCATCCGTTAGCACAAAACGGTCATTATAAGAAAACTCTTATTGAACCTACCAACCTCTATCTACCTACCAAAAATATATATTTTACTTTTATATATTAACTATACTTAATAGCCTTACAAAACAATGGTCTTTGGAATCGATTCTCAAATGTTAGATTAAATAAATTTGTTAATACCTACAGTAACATTCCTGACATACTATTTACTTTGTAATTTGCGTACGCAAAACGTACCTACTATGAAGTACTTGCGTCTTCGCATTTTTAGCTATAATCACTTAAATTGCACTGACGAGATCATAAAAAGATCGAAACGAGTTTGCAGTTAGTGACATCCTACGATAGGGGGTCCAAGTTTTTCCTCGAAGTTTTCGTTGCAATCCGAATCCTTGTATTTTGATTTTAACTGTGTTAGACAAAACGCGGCAAATTTTTTCTTTGTAATTCGGCGCTCGGCGAGGCATATAGCCAGGAGAATAGCTGTTTTGGCTTAATTTGTTTTAGTCCTTATTTAAATAAGACTTTTATAGATGATGGATATATGATAGTAGATTCGTATACTATTCATAGTTATGTGTGTACAAAATTTGTCAAATTTTATTCATGTCAAGAAAATTACAGTTCTTGTACTCGCGTAGTTACCAAGCTAATACATTCTACACAAAGCAAATGTTGCTATAATTTTATTTTCTCTACGATAAATATGTCTACGAAATTCAAAACTAACACCTTCTCTCTTTTCCAGATCATTGGAGCCAGTATATTTGGTCTATGCCTGTGGCTGAAATTCGAACCTGGAATACAGGAGTGGCTGTGGAAGTTAAACGCAACGGAATTTTACAACGGAGTATACGTCCTGATCTTTGCATCCATTATCATCATGATTGTGGCCTTTGTAGGATGTATTAGTGCTCTGCAGGAGAGTTCCTTTGCTCTTCTCGTCGTAAGTACCATTCACATAACTCATTATATATAAAAGAATTATTAACTAAAGAAAATCTAAACAAGTCTCCCACAATCGCTTAACTATCGGGTCTTTATAATTATAAGTTAACGTCGAACTAACGTGAACATACTTATACTTAACACGATATAAACTAATAAAGAGCAATATTGGCAGACTTATTAAAAATTTGGTCTTATGAGGTATTAAATATTCAAGAAATATTTATTTTCCTTCTTTTCATATATAGATATATCCATATCTACCTCTGGATCAATATATTTATAAAACAATAAAACATATCGAAATAATAAAATAATGTATAATGTCCTATTTGAAACTGAAATGTTCGCGCAATTATTGGTTGAACCAGAAGTGTTATTATCATTAAATTTAAAATGAAGAGACAAAAGAGGAGATTCTAGAGATACAATTAAAGTCGTCAACCATCCTGTCAATTATATATATTATTACACATCTATCAATAACTGCAAAAATTCGATGTGTTTTTCCCAAATCCAAAGCACAGTTCCTTGAGAAATATTTAGATCCGCTGCGTAGTGACAAACCAAAAAATGTACCCAAAAAATACTTGTACGTGTTATATGCACTATTTTTTATAGAATTTTCTTTTAACACGTACAAGTATTTTTTTGGGTACAACTCGCATTGATCACTTCGGTCTGGCCTGAGTGGACTGCATTTACACTTCCTATATACCAATATTTTGCATTGTCTGGATGGACAACTATTATTTTGATAATTCAATATTTGGTTATAACTGGTTAGAACTGTAAAAGAGATAATAATTACAATTTTCGAAATTTGTAGTTATAATTTTAAATTAGGAAAATATCTCAAAGGTATGTAAAATATGTATTAAATTATTGATGCCCTTTACTACGAAAGGCCAGTGTAATTTTAAAATTGTTTATCTTTGCCTTTCAAAGCTTTTTTAATAAAAATTTCATTTATGACTGTTTATTGTCTGCTCCGAAAACTCTGGGATGTTTACAAAAATGTAAAAGTATCTATATGACGTAAATATAAAGGGTAAAGGGTTACTGAAATTATTTACAATTTATTTCATATTAATTCAAAAAGGTGTTGATTCACATTTAGGTACAATAAATATATAGATGGTTTTTATTTATAAATCCCTATATTTATTAATACTGGTAAATTAAATAAATATACATTTATATAATGAGTATTATATCAGTCACTATTAATCAGTTACATCATAACTCAATTGAAAATATCAACAAATAATGCAATTATTAGCTTTATATTCCTCAGATTCAGCGTGGCTAATTATAATAATATAATAAAATTGTACCTAGATATAACAAAGGAAATAATCAATATTTTCAAATAGCTATCTGAAAAGTTCCCAATAACTATCTGGAAATTTCCTAATAGTTTCCTGGAAATTTCCAAATAGCTATTAGGAAATTTCCAGATAGCTATTGGTAAATTTCCAGATAGCTATTGGTAAATTTCCAGATAGCTATTTGAAAATATTGATTATTCTCTAGGTACAGTTTTTATTTTCTTTGTTACATTTATTTCGTAATTTTGCAACTTTTATCTGTATTGACATAAATTTCGACAAAAACTAATTATGCAAATCTTTCAGTTGAGGGGAGATTAACATTTACACCAACAAATGTATTTATTATAATTCAGAAACAGCACCTTCCTATCACTTAAGAATGGCCTTGTTGATTTGCCCTAATATAGAGTAGAAGTATATAAAATAAACACTTCACCACTTTTGAGCCACAGCATAGAATACTGATCCAGCGTCATTATTTCAACGAGGGACTGTGTACATTAGCTGCCTTTAATATGCGTATGCACGTGGAATATAAACTACTGTGAAAGACAGGGTTAGCCACGATGCTCTGACCTAATATGGATGCTTGTTGGAACCTGAATGGGGTATTAAAAATATTCAAATGCGGTTTTTGCTGGTCGCTTCTTCATCCATGCTATTTTCCCATAATCCGAACATTCAGCTATACTGGAAATAAAAGTTTTCCTTTTCAAAAGGCGAAGGGGAACATTGTTATTTTTAATATAATACCATGTATATTTTTGGTTATTAAGAAATAATTTTAACACTTATCTGCACAAGGCGAGATCTAGTGGATCCAAAGCTCACTGGATCTGGATTAGACAGTATCAATTTTTGTATTTCCTGAACCAAATAATAATAATAATAATATTAAGTCACAAAATCAGTTATATTTCATACATGTAAAATAGTAAGATTGTTTCTAAACCAAAATTCAAGATTTTGCAATCCTTGAAACCACCAGACATTGGAAGCGTGCCAATCGTTCTATCATATGGGACGCTACTCCATTAAGGGAGTACGGTATTATACTGAATATACTGAACACTTCCCACTACTACTCTTCACGTCGGTCTACGGTCGAGCGCTACGCTATCTATATGTATTACGTCACTCGATCGCGACACCGCTGTCTTTTGGCCTTGAGCGAAAACTCCTAAGTTGGCCCCCATCTAGGAATATAAATATTTCCAATGTTAAAATAATTTCTGGTTAAACTTGGTATTAACCCGGCTACAAGAAAAATAAACTAGGAAGTGCATAATGGGCAGAAATCCAAATTCTGTAAGTCGGAGAAGTGTCCAGGAATGATTTAAGTTGGTAACCCTTAAATACTACATATTTAGTGAAGGAAACCTAAAGAATCTCATTAGTTAGGATAAATGATATTAATAAATATTTTTTGTAATAATTGACAATTAGTTAGCGATGCAGTATGTGTCAGTAGTTACAGGTAATAGTAGATCCAAGTTCCATTACCATGTAATTTTGCAAAAGTGGAGGTGTTGTGGTGATGATTTTAATATTCTATGTACAAAGTAATACATAGCGATGAAAATGCACGTAAATTAACGTATCACATGCTTTAAAAATATGATAATCCATTTGCTAGAACACTATTTGGTAGAAATACATTATTGGTGGCTTGATTTAAATAAAAGGTGAACAGATTATATTTCGTTTGCTCTAATGCGTCCAGAGGAAATCTTCTTTCACGTAAACAGAGCAGTCAGGCGACGCCAACTAAGACGTTTGTCTTGTTTGTTCTATCCGGTGGGTACAAAGTTTTCTTGCGTTGTTTTGTTTTCTTAACTTCGCTTTGTCAAGATAAGAATCCTCGAGCAATTTACAATATTCCTGTTCCTACCAGAAATCCAACGGTATATTTCCGTGTTTTCCGCAAACTCAGCCACTGGAGGGGCCGTAGACAGATATTACATCCCCGCCTGACAGAGGCGCGAATTTTTTAAGGGTATTTGTAATACGTTTCAAGTATGAAGCAACTTCCAATTTTTGCAGTGAAATTTATTATAGCGAAGATTGATCCTCAGATAAAACTTATAAATTTTTACAGATTTTCTTACCAAATTTAAAACTTCACCCCAAAAAAATGTCGTCAGAAATGCATTAGAGGTTGCAACCAATAATAATTAATAATTAATACTGCAACATTAGTTTTTACTATTTGTTATATAATACTGTCAGTCTATCCAAATAATAAATAATATGTTTGCAATATCAAATAATAAGTAAATAATAACAGGAACAGATGCTCCATGTAAATATTTTAACACAAAAATATATTTCTATAAAAATCTAAACTTACCTATGTTTTCTAAAATTTTTACATCTAGAGCATAACATAAACGGTATATATCGTAATCGTATTAAATCATATCATATTAGCATGTTACAATTTAGTTGTTAAGCAACCACATTCGTGCTTGATTGACAGCCTAACTGGTGGTTAACAAATAGAAAGGAAAATAGGGGCCAGTTATGTAGAGAACCAATGTTTGGTACCAAAATGTAACTTTCTTGTTATCGTCAAAAATCTTAATAAATCCTTGTTTGTGAACGACGAATACTCATCGACTTTCGGATGGGAAGAAAACCAACTGATTAGAAAAAAAAACAGATACATTCAAGGTCAATGTCACGACACTGGCTGGCTGCCATAATCCCACAGTGAAATTATTTCTCACGTCTCTCTATTATTTGCATCTGGGACAAAGTAGGAACGTTTATCTGAGTGCGTTTCACGGAGTTCGAGACTTTCCTTGGCAGATTCCTTTATAAAATAGCTGAGAAGTCCTATAAAACAGCAGTTAGTTTGTGAGAACAGCCATATTCGGCGCCATTTTCTCATAACATTGTTTTTCTGAAATTACTTAGCCGTACTATTAAGTTGTTTGGAGTTTATTAAAATCTGAACTACAGTAGATAAAATACTATTTTATTGACAGGAGTCTCCGAGAAAATTTACTTTGGACCACGTTAAAATTATTTTATATTCCAATCAAACATTAGTGATTGAAGAACTTTATTATTGAACAGTTATTGGAAAAGATATTGCCTAGATTTGAGAGTTTATTATATCGACGGAAAGTTTATTACTAAATTTAAGTTAAGTTACTGATTTTGCTGTAAAATATTTATTTCACTAACTAACACTAACGAAATATATATTTAATAAATTTCCTTCAGCACAAATATATTTACTTGCAATAAACTTCATTTATAATGATACAAAAATTTTTGTTTCTGCAGGTAATATACGAACAACTTCATTAAAAACGAATTATTCACTTCTTTAGCCCTTCTGCATCTTATGAGGCATTAATCTTTTTCCAAAATAAGAAATGTATGCCTAAAGGCGGTTTTCCACCAAACGGTCTAGTCGAGTTTCTGTTTTGTTCTTGTTTTTTGAAACACAGAAAACAAAAAACAAAACTCGGACAAATTTGAAACTCTGTTTCTACCGGGCAGACAAAGTTTCGTCGGAGTTTCGTTTTACTTTTCAGTTCTTTTCCACCAAACGAACTAGTGCGTTGCTTCCAATTTTGAGGTTTGAAGGCAAGAGTTTTGGAAATGTTTAAAGATGATTTTTTTTATCATGGCTGGTGGTTGGTTTGTACTGCGTTCTATGGAGCAGAAGTACTTAATATAGGCACTACTAAAAACAGAAAAACTTAACTATCTTCGTTTATATATTTTGACAGATTCCTTTAGAATTAACACGGTAGTATACCTATATTTATACTGCATTGTAATATCTATTGATAAACGTCTCGTATTAACTTACCTATTGTTTATTTTTATAAATTTAATATTTTTTAACCACACTATTTACTTTACACAAAGAGAGCTGAAAAGAAACTAGGTACGCATTAAAAACGCAACTTGCTGTTTCCTCTAGACAGACAGACTTCAGTTCGTAAACACGTCAAACTCTTTGATCTTACCGCTCCCGAACGGGACTCGAAAAACAAAACAGCAACTGTCGCAAAAACCTCGAGTCTTCAAAAAGTTTGTGCAAAGTTGCAGTTTTGTTTTTTTCGACACCAGTTTTTGTTGTGTTTTTGTTTTGTCCGTTTGGTGGAAAACCGTCTTAAGACGTCATATTTCATTTCCATTATATTTACCAGTCACATTAGATCTGGGGAATTTGGAACCGGTTAATAAAGTATCTTAGTGCTAGTTTTTATAGCAACTATGAAATAACATAATACAAAAATAATTAGTTAAAATAAAAGCAGCTTCCTGTTTGAGGAAGCTGCTTTTACATTTTTATTTTCACAAAAATACTGCACTTATATTAATTTGCATTTTATTTGCCAGATCAGCAAAATTTAGTAGGTAATTAAAATTATCGTGAGAAGTGCAGCATTTAAATTTTTTGCTGTAAACGAAAAGTGCTACTACACTGTTATATAGATACTTACATTATCACAACTAAAAGACATTTATGGGCACCAGTTCTAAGAATGCCTTTATAAATGAAGTTTTTAATATATTTCAATTGTTTGTTTTTCCCTATAATTGATGTTAATAGTCAACAATTTAAATTTGATTATGGTTTTCAACTTGGTGTAATATGATAGAACAATTACATTGTTGCCTTATTTATAATCTTTTTCTCTAAAGTATAGCAGAAATGAGGCCAAGAAAATTTGTATTACTTCTTTAGAACGCATTTCAGTGATACTTGCTTAATACTTTTTTGTTAGCTGGAATTTTTCACTGAAGCTTAAGAGTAAAATTTTATTAAAATTTCACTTCTTCAGCTTTTCTTTTATAAATTGCTTAATATTTTTGAAGAAATAATTTCAAAATTGATTAAAACGTAATTAACCCTCCAGTGTTTATAATAAGCATTCTTTAATTAGAGTTATCTCAAGTTATACCTAGTAGATCTTATAAGACGGGACATATTTGAAATTTATTTACATTTAAGGGTTAGGCACTTTTCCCATACTTGTTTTCAAATATTTCACGTTTTTAGGATAATATTAAAATCGTTTATTTGTTATAATTATACTAAGAATTCAATCACTTTTACATACTACTGTAACTGTAGTCGTTGAGTGACGAAGTTTTCGTCACTCAACGCTGTAGTACAATTTCGATAAGCTTTGAGTGCGACGGAAGAAACACACGACCAATAATATTGATTAATGGCCAACAGCCACACCAAGCTTTCATGCATTTTCAATAACGCATATTAAATAATATGATTATAGTGATTAGTACGTAACAAAATAGAGATGCTGCATATTAAGCATTATTTAGGATTCCCTTATTTTGGCATTTAAGAGTGCGCATGTACGATTTTTAATAAGGGAACTGTTATTCTACTCTACTCTAATTATTTATTCATTTAGGGAAAGGGAGTCTAATTTTACTACTGATTAGTCTCTCTGTCGCTGGGTTCGAGATATGCTTTGATCTACGTATAAAAAAGGTTTCTTGACTTACCCTGAATTATCTTATCCTGAACCTCGATGCATGGATATATTCCTGGGACACTCTTTATATTCTATCATTGAGAGGTCAGTCAAGAGGATTTGGATGGAAACAGTGTAGCCAAGGTTTTTAATAACAAATAAATATAATTGAAAAACCTAAACAGAAAAGAAATCCAAAATTCTGAATTAATATTTAACTGTGAAATCACTCAATCCCTTTTTAATTATTATGAAATTTAGGAAAACGAATACATAAAATGTTAATGAACACTGACTCTGAATGAACTTTATATAAAACTATTACGCCATATAATTTGAGTCTGAGAAACGTACTTTACCCTCCCGTGGTAGTTTGTCTTCATACTGTGGGGAAGAGCCCCAAATACCAAAACCCGTTCTGAAGCTTTCCCTAGAGGCACTGAGGCTTCTTTTCTAGAAAACTTTCGAAATAAAGTTTCTTTACATTAAAATTCAAATACACGAATACATTGGTTCTTAAAGTACGCTTCGTCCCTCTGTTTAGTGCCGCGGACCATATCTTTCCACCAACCATCTTCCTATCATGCTGTCCAATAAAAATAGTATTTATGAGCTAATGACCTAAAACCCTTCTTATCCTCACCCCAAAATGGGGAGGAATTACGACTTACTTTACAACTGTTCTTATACCTGGAAAATTTCCGAAAAACCAGGCTGCTATGTTTTGTCATTTCACCATTTATGAACATACACAATATTGTCTATCTTGAGAAACTTCTAAGTACCACCATTCATATAATTTACTTGACTGTTATTAATGTCATGCCCATTTGGTGCTTTTGTCTACTAAACAATCCTCAGGGGTCTTTCGAGTTTGGTTGTCGCTGATATTCTGTAAACATTAAAACCATAAAGTTGTTAACCAGAACATTTTCAAAAAGATTTATTTTATACCTGACATGATATTTTTGTTCATGAACCCGAAACGATTCTACGAACTCGACCTATTTCAGCACCATTTCGTTTACATTTACTTTAGTATGAAGTTCATCGATGCAACTACTTCAAGAAGGAGGCGCTGACTAGTACTCACCTTATTTTTGTTTGTGTTATTTAGGATCGTTGTATTTTCGCGACTTAAACCAATAACTGACGCCAGGAGACGAGCAACCTAGAAGTTTTGTCGTGAGAGCTTTAATTTACTCGCCAATCATTTTATGGACAAGGATTTACATCCTATCTAAGGGATAGTGTCACATCTACAGAAACAACGCCTAGGTTTGTATAGCTTCTTTGAATTTATCGACGTACCGGACTCCAGAAGGTGCTGAGTTGCACTCATCTAAATACTAACCGCGAGAAACGTTGCCTAGCTTTCAAATATATGATATAAACGATACACAAGTCGCAACAATGGCCTACCCGTAAGTAACTATTATAAACAATATTACAGGCTAATGCATATTTCATATTTCATTGCATTGCTTTTATTGTGGCTATTATGAGGTAGTTTTATAAATCGTTGAAACTCACAACAAATCATGTGGAAAATAAAACCGCATCAAGCCAGCTTCTATATAAACAACTTCAAATAATAAATAATACGTGGAAAAACTTTATTGTAGCGAAAATTGCTATCCACAACGAGCGGATTTAATGAATTGTAGAGGATGTCATGTATTATGCCGTACAAACAATTTTACTGTACATAACGATGATCTATAGCCTCGACAGAGCAAACACATTCTGCCTGTGACATGCACTAATTATTATTTGATAACGTACATATGACGTGAATGATATTTCTGTTTTAAATGATATAATTTCTCCTGTAATTTCGAAAATTATGCTTTATTATAAGGTTTAGTTAAATACCTCAACTACAACACCTTCCAATTTTAAATTAAAAGTAAATGTCATTAGGACTTTTTTAGTTACTGATTTACACCTAAATACTTACCGATTTTCACCAGGCTAGAAATTCGTTTCAATGGTTCAATTATTAGTTCTAAGGTTCAAATTCGGTTGACGTATAATTTCGACTACTACTACAACTGAAAAATGTACAAGATATCATCAGATAATTGGAATCCTATGTACTTTCGCGCATTTAAAATTTTTCTTAATTTTCACGAAGCTGTAAAAAATATTGAAATAAAAATTTGAAAATAAGAAAATATAATTTGTAAATATTTGGTTCTACTTCGATCATGAGTCATATATGAAGCTCTTTATATGATATCACATACATATACCGGGATATCAAAAATTATCTTGGTCAAGGGTGGTTGTGGAATGTAAAACGTGTGTCTTACTTTAAATTTTTGAATATATTTTGTTGTGTCAGAATCTGTCAAGTCATTGTGCTGAAATAAAATAAGACACACGTTTTACATTCCACAACCACCCTTGACCAAGATAATTTTTGATATCCCGGTATAATCATTGCAGTAAACATTTAATTTGCCATAATATGTTACTTGAAATTAATGCTGAAAACAACTACTCCACGGGAAATGTGCCCCAAATATATTATTATATATAATGTGCTTATATAGCTAACATAGTATTCCAATTATCGGATTATATCCTGTACATTTTTTATGTATATTCCTGCAATAGAAACAAACCTGTATGCAAACAAAAAATAGGAGAAATTGTGTCAGAAGTAGTAGGAGTAGAAATTATGCGTCAACTAAGTTCTAACCATAGAACTAATAATTAAACCACTGAAATATATATGTGCAAAATGGCACTTGCGGAAAACCACGTCGCTATCTGTCCGTCATTAGACAATATTTGTCAGACGGATAGTAGCAAAGACCAAAAGAAGGCCTGCGGTGTATTTCTCAGCACTATTAAGTTTACCATTTATAATGATTATCACAACATTAACATGGCGTTAAAGAAAAAATATAAGTACATATTTAAGTATTTAGCCAAAAATAATTACTAAAAACCTTACCCATAACTTACATTTCGAAAGAAAATAAGCTCACTTTGTAGTACTAATATATATAGTATAAGAGAACCCTTAATGTCGAAAGCAGCATAAATATTAGAAACCGTGCGGTGTAAAAATAAATTGTGGATCATAAAGAGAAGAAGTAGAAAATGAGCCAGAAATTTTCAAAGCTTATAAATTTTTCTTCGGAACTTTGGGGTATTCTAGAATTATGAAATGAAATCTCATGATATTGCTTCTAACATTTTTTTATAGTGTATTGCTTTATATTTTTTTCTAGAAATACACTACATAATTTTAAGTCAAGTTCAAGGTTAAATTAATAGTTTACCAATTATACCAATTATCGATCGGAATCGAATCCATGGGTACCAAATACTTTTTCAATTAACTGTCCTGATGAATAAGTTCAAATTTACGTATAAATGGTATTTGATAAAATTAAATGTAGTATAGCAATCTTGTACAAGTAATGTAAATAAGTGCTTACTTTAGAGAATAAAGTCGGTAACCGGTAACTTCCCAGCATGTACCTACTATTCTTTTGAGACTGAGATATTGAGATTTATTTCTTAAGGGTCTTCATGCTCTATTGATGGGTTACTTGAATTCCAGAGCTTCATTTGAGAGGTTAACTACATAATATTCTTAGCATTGTTTAATACAGAATTTAATCGTTTTAAGTTTTGACAGACAAGATGAGAATGCTTTATATCAGATTGGTATTATTAAATGAAAGATACCGTGTATTTTTACATATACGAATATTATATCTTATAGTAAAAATCAAGTTTAAACAGTTTTGGGAGTTATTATCAGTTTTTAACTAGGTCGCAATATCTTCTAGTAATATCACCGATACAAAGCCAGATTTTTCTCGTGGTACAGTCTTTCCACCATACAGAGCCCTAAATAAATTTGTTGAATTTGGAAATAAAGACACAAGAAATATGTATATGATAGATAAATAACAAAATACTCGAAAAATAACTTCCAATTCGTTAGTTACGGGGAACACAGGTGAGACCGACACCCCACACCACCCCACCGAAGTGTCAGATGTGACGTCTCCCATCCATAGATATGTCGGGTTCCACCTATCCACCGTTCTTTTTCTATGATTCATACACACTTTACTTCCGACTCGTTTTGTCTTCAAATTGAATAAATTCTAGTTTGGGACTCTGTACTTATATATCTTACTATTAGAAATAATTCATTTTAGAGAAAAAGACAATACATTCTTGCTGTAACATAAATGGAAATAAATGGCACTACTTTTATATAAACATATTCTATGGTTTGATATACAGTATATGATCTGTGATACCTAATGTTGCAAAATGTTGCTTTTTATTTTTATGCAATATATCTAGTAAACTTCATAGATCTATAATTACATTATTTATTTTGCACCAAATCAGTTGCAATTGATTGTAAATATACAAAATACATTATTTCTCAAACGTATATTCCTCAAAGATTTCGATTGAAAATATTTTTACTGATTAAAATGTGAAAGGAAATAACAGAATTTTAAGTATAAGCTGCAGGAGAAATATTCAATGTTCATGTAGCCAATATAGTCGGAAACGAAACACGAAGAGTTTTGCTTTATTTGTATTGTAGTCTTCAAATAATTGTTAAATTCGTCTCTTGAGTATTAAAAAATAAATAGTTGGAAGTCAATGAAGAGGTCTTATACAGTCTTATAATGAACAGAGAAAATATTATTCAAAACATCCGAATAGCCTTCTAAAAATGCATTATGTAACACGTTCTCTAAACCTATGCGAGTACAACGTCTTATGCAATTTGAAATTGTTACAGTTAATGTTTTTATTTAGTGCGTCGTCGAACAACGTTTGTACATCCTCTATTCTGTTGTTGACATAAAACTTCTTTCGTTTGTCCATTAGTAGGCGTTTCTCGAACAGAGTTATAAAATCCGATGTAGCCATTTTATTGCCCTTTTTCGACCAATTTGTCGCAAAAATGCAGTTTCCAGTTTAAAAGCTGGTACTTAACGGTGATATGGATAATTCATACCTATGTAATAACTACGCTGTTCCGTATTATGGATTCTGTTAGAAAATAATTGTATTTTCGTAGTAGAGTAGAAGTAGTTATTTTTTTTTGTAGTCAAAAAGTATCTTTCAGTGAGAATACGTCTAAAAATGACAATTATTTTTTATCAAGTTCATCGTTGTCCGTCATTTACATGCATTATAATAGGGCTAAATCTAAACTCTTTTCCATAAAAAAATTAAAGCAGGATTCCCTTCAACGTGAAACTTGAAGATACAAACACCCACGTTTTACTTTCATTGAGCTCAATCTCAATAAGCATTTAATTGAAAGATAAAAAGAAAAATAATCATCACAAATGATTCCGCCATCAGAAATATTTAATCCCAATTCAGGTTCAGTGCGCTCTATTTTTTGTACGGTAAACAATATCCTCAAGAAAGTTAGCAAGATATTAGAAGTTGGGAAGACTATTTTAATTCTATGACTGACTCAAGAGCGGTCTGTGCTAAAATAAATAATATCATAAATACCTATGCAAGATAATAGCACTAACCTACATTTTAAAAACTTTGTTTACTCAGCAATTGTTTTTTATCACCAATTCCTTTTCAAACCTTACGACTTCGCTCTTGTTCACTACGCATTTTCACAAAACTCAAATTCACCATGTTTCATCGAAGTAAACAACATATGTTTTATTGATATATGGAAAATGGTATCAATATACGTTGAAATGTACTAGGTGCGTTCTTGAGTATAAAGGGCGCTCTTTTAAATTCGTAGTGATCATGTTCTATATTAAATGTGACCATGTGACCATGAAACTGTATTAAATGCAGTTTTTTTTAATTGATTCTAGTTATATGATGTGGTTATCGATCTATTATAGCAAGGAATATCGTCAGCTGTTTTGATTTTTTGTTGGATAGCGTTAGTAAATGTTAATTTATCTGTGGGATTTTGGAAAATATCACAATATTCTCTGAAATTTGGTTTGTACTCTAACGACTGCCCTTTTAAATATGCAACCAACTACATAATATTATCTCTATCCCTTGTTTTCATCAAAAGGAATAGCCTAGAAGTATTAGACATGTGTGGGAGGGGGTGATTTGGAATTGGAAATTCCTTTTTAATTACACTATTTAGCAAAACGGTCGTAAGTTTGTTCGTATTTACATTGCGATTCTTTAGGCAATAGGATAAAAGCGGCACTGTTCGCAACTTCTTCTATATTTGACGGGTGAAATACCAACAAAAAGTTTTATTTAAAAAAGTAGTTTAGAAACAAACCGGGTAGTCGTCAAATGGTTGTCAAGATATTAAACATATTTCTTTTATTTCGGAGCCATTGATTTGAATTGACTTTTAACCAATTCGCAACTGAATAATGAAAATGTTGCATTAATTTATTTTTTTATAATTTGAAGCAGCCTTAGGTGAAATGTACAATATGTGTGTGATAATGGATCACTAACACATAAAAGTACTCGTGTGCTACATACACATAACGCATATAATTGATGCTACACTTGTTTATAACTTACACACAGGTATATTTATACTGCGTTTAAAATTAAATAAATATTAAATAATTTCATTAATATCTAATTCATATATCATCTGTATATAATCTAATTTGTTTAGATATATAGAAAATTCAGTAAATAATACAAAAATAGGTATAACAGTAAAATAATGAAATAACAGTGCAAAATATAATATATCTCTTTTGGCATTAGTTACACAAGTAACTGTTTTAAAGTGTGTTAACAGCAGCCACAATAACTTTGTAGATCCACTGTAAGACTTTTACAAAAATAAAATAAAGCAAACGGAGCGCTAAGAACAAAGTCTGGTACGTAACGTAAGACCTTCAGGATAATTATTTAGCACTTCTGGATTAAGCGCCGTTCTAACTAGAACTTACGACTTTTATTCCGAAGACAAAACCCTACAGAATAGGAAATGAAATGGTTAGAGGGTTAGCTTTAATGTGTAGCAGAGTATGTTGGGTAGAAATTTTATCGGGTTAATTTTATATCAGTCGTAGTATAAACGAAGCAAATACAAACAATTCCTTTGAAGTAAATTTCAGTCACCTACAAATGAAACAAATGTATTCTATCCCTCCAACATAGAATATTTAGTATAATGGATTCTCCAGTAATATATTCGGTGAACAGATCTGAATTCGGTTCAGAGGCACAAAATGTAAATATATCACTACATTCAAATTAGTTTATCTGGAAGTTAATGATGTTGCTACAAACTTAGTTGTTTCATGATAAAGCGATATGTTAACTGTAGGCAATATTTGGATATGTCTATTACATATTCTGCGATTTTTATTCAGTTCTCTTTTCGGTTGACTTACAGTTGACACATTTTATGTTACTTAGTTTTGTGGTGGTCCCAATTTAATTTAACTTTCCATTTTGTGCCAACCAGAAACAGAAAGTGAGAAATAAAATTCAACAGTGTTTAGGTGCACATATTGTCTTATTTTGCTATACTTTTTAAGAAATTAAGTAATGTAAAATATAAAGTTGAAACACACCGGTTGCTTTGATCTACATGATACAATCCAGTTATATCGAGCTTCCATTTTAATATGAATTGTGTTGTTATGTTATTGCAGATAGTAGGTAAAATGTATAAAGAAACCGATTTTCTGATATATAAAAATTTGCTGGTTAATTACCACATTGTTTTAACTACAGAAGCAATATATAAAATAGTCAGCCAATACATATTACAAACACACGATATTGACTGTATCCCTCTCATACATTGTCGTTATAAACTATTGAAATGATAATCTATGTATATGAAATGTGGTATTTAAGGTTAACCCAAAGCTGATACCTACCTAGCCCAAAAACAATTTGCTGGTTTAGTATCTAATATATGCAAATAGTTAAAAAATCAATACAAATTTTTATGATTAGGGCGTCACTTGATGAAAATTCAGTCACAGGAAAGTTGAAAGTACCATGGTTTTTTAAATTTTTATTATATTTTGTTAACGCTTTAATTGTTTCGTTTCACAGTCGCTTCTTCTGATGTGAATTCTATTAGTTCTATATTGAATTAAGTTTTTTTATTAATGAAATAAAGTTAGTAAAGATTTTATGTTATAAATTCTTTTTCTAAAATATCTTCTAGAGATGCATCTACCACATGTTAGCTTAAATACTCTTGATTTACTGACAGAAGAATTTTTATCTTGAATTGTTAGAATACACGTTATATAGTTATTATATAATCACTTTTATTTTAAAAAACAAAACTGTAATAATATAACATATGAAACTAGAAACTCACAATTAAATAGTTGAATATTAACCATTATGTTTACTGAGAAGGGAATATGGAAATTTCATTAAAAAAAGTTACATCAATCTATAGGAATGATATTTTAATACACACTACTTATCATAATGTTGTTGTTGTGTTGTTGATAGGCGGCGCGGTTACCCGCAGCACTCAGGTCTTACGACCCATTGTGCCTGCCGCTAGTTGGGAGTTATTGGAAGAGACCCGTGCTGTGCGAATAGGCCAACACCCGTTGTAGGGGAAGCTCCCTAATGTCCTGAGGCAGAAGAAATGCTGCGCCCAGGTGTTTGTGTCTCTTGACCATGAGGCAGGCACAGCGACAGAGGATGTGAATGGAGTCCTCGTCATCGTGTCCGCAAAACCTGCACCTTCTAGTGTCACTAAGACCGATAGTGTTAAGGTGCTTGTTAAGATGTCCGTGACCTGTCAACAGTCCTGTGACAATCCTTATGCTGTTACGACTTAGCGCAAGTATTGATCGAGTTGCGTTCGACCAAGGCCCTTCAATTAAGAGCCTGGCTTGTCGCAGCCCAGTCACGTTTGACCATTCTTCCTTTGATCTTACCTTGATCCAGTTTCTAATGGACCTTGCTACATAACTAGGCGGAAGCCCCAGCACTGGTTCGGGCCCTGTAAACTGTATACTTGAGCCTCTCTTAGCCAGTGCATCGGCCTCCTCATTTCCTGTTATATTATGATGACCCGGTACCCAGGTCAATTTTACCTGGTTGTTCTGTCCCAATTGGGTCAGACCATTAACACACTCTAGGACCGTTCTGGAGGTGATCCTGTAGGAGATCAAGGCACGTAAAGCCGCCTGACTGTCGGTGCATATCTGGATATGCTGATTAGAATATCTCCTTTTGAGATTTTCCTGAACACATGCAGAGATAGCAAACACTTCCGCCTGAAAGACCGTGGCATACTTTCCCAAGGAGAAGGATAGTCTCGCCCTCGGGCGCACGCCCCGGACTCCCGCCCCTGAGCTCTGGTCTGTCTTGGACCCATCCGTAAACCAGACTAGCCCATTCGAGACCTGAGCATCAGGATTTTCGAGCCAAGCTTCCCTGTCCGGTATCTCTACTGTGTAAGGTTTGAGAAACACATAAGTGGGAGATATCCTGTCACTGGGTGCGTCCAGTAGACTGTCTCCTCCCACAAGTTCCCCAAGAATACTTGTGTGTCCACCATCGTGGCTTTTACCTAGCCACCGCCCCCACTGCTTGACCCTATAAGAGGCCCTCCTTGCCTCTCCCTCAACCACTATATGCAGTTTAGGGAGAGACAGGAGAGCCTCCAGAGCCTCTGTGGGAGCCGTGCGTATCGCTGGCATACGTCGTGCTTACACACGCCAGGCGTTGTAGTTGATTTAGCCGTTGCTTGATGGTAACCCGCCGGACGGCTGGCCACCATACAATCGACGCGTATAGAAAGGAGGGTCTAATAACTGAGGTATAGAGCCATAAGGTACTTATCATAATACTTCATTTATTTGCGTAAAAGCGACAATTTTACACAAACAGTCTAATGATGTCATATTGAAGTATGACGTAAAATGTAAAGCGCTTTGGCAATTTTTTTTCTTTTTCATTCCAACCGCTTTAAATACATTTTAGCATTGAAAATGTTTATATAATCGCGAAGGTATATGGGTATGTTTCGATGAAAAGTATAACGCGATGAAAATCGCGTCACACCGTCATGGTTAGAGCGGGCGGTGTGGGCGCATACTTTGGCATTCGTATTCGTATATTGAAAATTGCAAGTCTGAGAATCTGAGCTCTCATGTGAATGTGATATTACAAGGTGGCAAAGACTGTAAGTCGCAAATGGCAAGTTCTCAAATTAGAAGGTAACTTTTGTAAGCTTTCTATAGTTCCAAATTTTCTTAATTCATTTTCAATGCACTCCGATGGTTGCAAGAATTGCGAAATCTGTGATTTTTTTTATACCTTCCTAAATTTTTTATTATCATTACCATATTTTTATGTATTTCTTTTACATCTACCTTATTTGTTCGTAATTAATATACAACGAATTTTCAAATCATGCACTATTTATCTTCAAAATCTTTTAATTTCCTTTAGAATGTTTGCAATAATTAATAGATATATATCACCATACCTATGCATATAATATGGAGAATATTCAAAAGAAAATGAGGATTACACCACTTGGGGTGATGTTTTTATTAAAACGCTTGGGACCACAAGGCCCCACCTACCACATTTTTTTTGAGTGGTGAATGAAAACAATCATTATAATTAAACGATGTGATTTACAACATGGCTTTACAGAATTGATGAAAACCGAGCATATTATGAAGTGTACTGGATATTCTACCTAATTAACAAGATAAGTTATTAGCAGTAAGCGTGGGATGAGAATAATTACCACTTGGGGTAAATTAGTACTTTTTAATTAAGCAAATGGAACGCAATCCTAACTGAATAAAGCACACTTGACTACAAAAAATAATTAGGAAAGTGTTTTACATTAAATCATAGCAGGTTTATTAAATCTTAGTTGAGATGAACTATAGCCTACATAAATAACTGGCAGGAAGATGATGCATAACACGAAAAACATGCATAAATTTCGGTTTTTAAAAGAATACTGGGACCATGGGGGTTAATGTTGAATTAACCTACAAGAACAAACTTGAATAGTCTTTGGTGTTCGAAGAGTTTAGTTTCGTGACTTTAATATAAACACAACACTGACGTAATGTTTCACATAACACCAAAAGACTGTACTTCACTCGACGCGCTTTTTGCCAGCCAACTTGGTATCATCTGGAGATTATTGAAATCAGTGTTAATCATTTCCAGAGTGAAGTTTGGTGTTATGTGGAAAACTACGTGAATGTTATCTTCACACCCAAACTTTAAATCCTTTTTACGATTAATCTAAACACATTGGATAAACTTCCTCAGGTTATCAGCAGTAATAATTAATAATGAAAGCTAATAAATAGAAAAATAAGCTCGAAGAACAATAGAAAAAACAATGTTTGACTTAAACCGTTGAATAGAAATAAATTAGAACAAATTCATAAATACTATAAAATGGGACGCAGCAAATGTTTCTAGAGTAGACGCAGCATAGGACGTAATGGTCTAAATAAAAGGCAAGGTAAATGAAAAGAAATGGCAGACCTATGAGGAAAGAAGAAAATTTAGAGAAGTCATTACTTAGGTATTATCGCAAGTAAGATCAGTCAAACGGATATTTGTTCCCGGTTTTTGGTTAAAAATGCACCTCCAATTATCTTGTGAATTTTTATATATAATATAATACATGTAAATATCAAATAAAAAAGTTACTTTAAACCGTTAAAATTTGTTTTAAATGCAGTTTTCAAATACATAGTGTGTTTCGTTTTTCCAGAGTCAAAATTAATTTTGAGTTTTTAAATGCAGCACCCCAATTAAATTTTCTTTGTTACTTTGTTTAATATAACTCGGAAACCGTTCAATATAAAAGAAAATGATTTTCCTTTTATTATATGAAATTTTTTGTCATTTTACAATGACCTATATTTTAGACTAAGTCAATTTTTTATGTTTTGAATTAAAAAATGAAAAAATAATTGGAGTGTTTTTAAAAACGATGCACTCTATATATCTAAAGATTATGCACATGAAATAAGATTTTTAGTGGTTTCAAGAAACATATGTATTTAATATTTTTTATATCTTTGACAATTCAAAAGATAATTTGGGTGGTGCATTTATAACCAAAAACCCTGTACAAAGTACATTTTAATTAAGTAAAAGTTTAGATCAACAAAAACCAATGGATAGAAACTGCTAATAATGTTTGAGAAACTAGTTTTCATTCTACATAATCTATGTCTAACACATGTGGCAACTGATCTCATGGAATTATAATGAGCCATAATTAAAATATATTATCTTAGTTTCATTTTTTTACTTTCAACTGATATTCTCCACTATCATAGAACAAGATTAATATAAATGAAGCTATTCGCCTACTTAGTTATTATTCGTAAGAATTCAGATACGTTAGCAACAACATAGAAATAGACATATTATATGACAGTTTGTTGGTTGATTACAACTGGTTGCAAAACAAAATATGGATAATATGACCGTGGACCTTACCGTAAATTCAAAATTTGTTTGGCAATCTCTACTTTTAAAATTAATAATTATTCTCTCATTTCATTATTGAAAATCAGCCACCCTCTATCACGAAATAAACAAGTTTAGAAGTTATATTTATTGACATTTTCGTTTCAATTTTGAACATTAATACACTTTATAACATTCACTTAGAGAATACACTTTGACTTGGTGCTAGCAATTAATTTGAAATTCATTGCTTATGCTTATCTTAATCTAATCCATGTACCTTACAATCAAATTCTGTCAAATGAAATTAATTCGCAACCTACATTTGGGTTAAATTAATACATTTTAATTAGGCAAATGGAAATTATTCCTAACTGTATAAAAGACCTACTTTAATATAAAGTGCATTCGGGGAAAAGTTTTATATTAAATTGTAAAGGGTCTATTAAAATCCAAGAGACAGAGGGCGATTACATTGTACAGAAGGGATTTGTTATGAAGCCTGGTGCGGCCTGGCTGAGTGAAGAACGCTGTATCAGTAGGAAGCCTTTTCCCGCAACTACAGAACAATACACTTTTGTCGACAACTTTCTGAACTGGATCTTTCTAAATCTTTTTAGTAAACGGCCTCAACCGAACTCTGTTAACTAAGAGCTCGATTAATTAGGAACTGCTACTGCTTTAATGATAAACTGTTACTCTTGATGTTAATTACTTCCAACAAATTGCATAGCTATAAATTTTGCATTATTCGGCTTCTAATAAATAGCCGGTCACGGAGACTGGTTTATTACGACTCGTGATTAAATACGAATGCATTGATACTGCTCCTGTTGGACGGCTGATAACACAGTAGTGGATTATAGTATTACATAAGGCGACAAACATACTTTCACAACAATTTGGAATGGAATCTATCATCGTCTATAACTACACTTTACTTTTCCTAACTTAATATTAAATCATATAAAGTAAATTTAAAGAAAAATTGGGATTAGTTATTAGTTATTATTTTACCTATATCTCTTAACTCGTATATTTTTGTCAATAAAAAAATAAAATAGGAAATATGTTGTATTGGAATTATCTCAATATTATGAAAAAATGTTCATATACTTTTCAGTAATGAGGTTATTCCTATGTATACATAATTTATAGATATAAATATAAATAACAGGCAAAAGCGATACTGCTAGCAAGAGCAAGAGGCTACTAAATATCATTAGATACTATATATTAATTACTAGATACTCCCATAAGGCCATAGGCATCTCTTTTTTGATTTGTTAACTGGATGCTTAAAAAAATATGTTCTTTAAATCAGAGAATTTTAATCATTCTATAAAATTATCACACAAACATTTGCTTTTATGCTTATAGCATGATTTAGAAATTATTTTCTTTTTATCAGTATTTGGCCCCATTTCCGTATGTGTCTTCACAAATTGTGAAAATTCCATTGTCCAATTTTCGTGATAACCCAAGTCACGCTCACCGTTTTCTTTTACATACCTACTAAAACTACTCTTGATGTCGAAAGCAACAAAGTATAAATGTCGAACTAATTACTATATTTACTTCAATATTTCTTTTTTACCTTGTATAGGGCCATAGGCAACTAAATGCCATATGGTAATGAATACTGCACAAGCTTTTACTGACTACTATTTTTGCTAATTTATAATTTTTATACTGTTGGCGTCTCACATAATAACTATAAATTACTTACTCAAAAGTCCGCAGCTCCCCCAGATGTTCAACAATATATAAAAGGAATTAAATCTAATATGACTATGAGATGACATTTCCGGTTAGATACAGAATGTGCTGCTCGTCAGTGTATCTCTGTGTATTATATTTAATATAGTACTTATTTTGTATTTAGTATATACTTATTTTGTTCACCCAAAGTTTTCCAAATATTTGGAAACTATTAAGAATATATCCAATTTTCGAAAAAGATACTAAATGTGATATTATCAATTACCGACTAATTGCCATACTCAGCAATTTCAGAAAAATATTTGGAGTCATATTGCATCGAACTCTTTCGGGTCCCATAAAAATTGTTTTATTGTTTTAATTGTGAACAGCACAGTTATATACAAAGGAGGTCAATGGTGAACAACATAACCTTTACCTGTAGAATACTATTTATTACTGAAGTCAACGTCATATTCACTGACTTTTATAAGGCTGACCTTAATTTTCCTATCAAAACTTCATTGTGTAGGCTTTAGTAATGATTTAATTAGACTCATGGAGTCACATTTAACTAGTCGCAAGCAATTTGTTCAACATTCTGGATTGAGATCTATTGAGCTCCTTCAGATATATGGAGTGCCGCAAGGATCCATGCTTCGGCCACTGATGTGTCTTATTTTCATTAATAACGAAATTTACAATACGGACGGACGTTCGTTATTTTTTATTTGCCAACGATCTAAAAATATTTTATCAGATTCAGTTGAACTTGGATACTGAGAAATTCAATATATTAAATTTGTTAAACTCATGATGTATTGCAAATCAGCTCCCATAAATACTTCCAGATACATTGCTATGTCATATTCTCGCAGAAAGAATCCGGTATTATGTGATACATATTCGTTTGGAGCATATACTATATCTAGGTCAGAATGTATAAAAGATCTGGGTTTTGCTTTTGACTCTAAGCTTTCTTCGCTAAACATGTTGTCTACCATTACGGTGGGCGCATATAATAGTCTATGTTTCATTCGATATATGACAGATCTTAAAAATCCTGAGACTGCTGTTTAACTCAAACTCGAGTATTCGTCGTTTGGAGTCCAACATATAACGTTGTGATATCTCATATTAGAGATACTACAGTGACGGTTTTGCAAATCGACTATTTTCACCGAATGTTCTTATCCATCTAGAAGAGAAGCACACCCTTCAGAAGATATTTTATGAATGTTTTAATATGTCTAGTTTTGGCATAAATACGTATGATGCAATCAGTACTTTTCATTGTTTAAAGTCCTTAGTAACAAAATAATTTGTGAAGGTATTTTTTCCATGTTATACATTCGAATTCTAAGTACCAATACTTGTATCATTTACTCAATATAAAAAGTCATGGCTCAAATTTGTGTATTTATGAATATAATATAGGATTCAAGATAATATACTATTTTTCTAGTCAGGCCGCCGTAAATGCAAAATTTGATTTGTGTTCAATGTGTTTTATGTTTTAGTGTAATAAAATATATTATACAGTGAATATACATACAAAGTTTTAATCAAAACCATGAGTTAAAAGCTTTTAAATAATCTAATGAACTCTTTTAATTTATGTATATTTAATCATTTTCCTTTAATATTGTTATACAATCCATATATTAACAATGAACAGTTTTCTATAAATATGTGAAATTCGGAACCATTACTAAATTTGGAATTCTAAAACAAAGCTTTTAAATGAACATTATTCATCATAATAAATTTAATGTATGTGAAGCTACACTGTTTTATTTTATCACGTAAATATATTGACACAATAAATTATGCAAACTATGTTACTAAAAATTTGAGGTGCATAATCGGAAGTCTGGGTCAATTTAAATTCAACCGTTTCTTAAATAGATATATTCATACTAAAGAAAAGGCGATTCATTGATAAAATTGTAAAACTTGGTACAACAACATGGTAACTATATGTGTGGCATATGCGAAATACATTAAATGGTTATTATTATACTACTCTTTAGCATTTATAGGAAATCCCAGTACTGATTGTTGAACTGCCTTTTAATGTTTTGAGTTGAGAGCTTAAAAATAACTCAACCTGTAGAGATCCAGTCAATTACGATTATTATTTTTATTTATTATTTTTGTATATTCAAGAAATATAAATACAGAGAGTTCTGGAATGAGGTCCGTGCCGCTTCATAATGATTTTTTATGTGCCGCCTTTCTATTTTTAGTATCTGCACTAGAATCATGAGCGCAGGCAAGGGAATTTACTGGGTTGATCTGATTTGTTCCCTGCCACGGTACGTTAGTAAATATAGATGTTAAAAATAAAATAAAGACAATTTATTAAGAATAATATAGTGATTATTTTGTATTCTTCTATTCCTATGTATCACCAGTATAACCTATTCAAACTGAATTGTGGAGCGTTAAAAAACATTAATTTATGGTTCTTATATTAATTTCAACATTAATTTCAATATTTAGAAATACGAAATTACCAACCTGATTTAAGACTCTCTGAAACTGTATAGTATTGAAAAATATTCGCAAATGATACTTCAGTAAAACAATTTAAACGCGAAAAATGCTAAACGGCACTGAGTCAAACGTCAAATGCTGTCAAATATGAAATATTTCAAATTGACAGTTAAAAAGAAAGTAATCTTAGCAAATGGAAATAAATTTTGATTATATTCAGGATAGACTGCGTTCCCGTACCGGACAATCATTGTGGACCTCTCTGTATAATAATATACAATATAATATATTTTTAAAATAAATATAAAAAAATAAAAGAAATTGTAAATATCATAAAACGGTTTAAGATATTTATTTATATATTGTAATCATAATACTAATATATTATTTCTCTTCTCACTTGCTCTTCTCTCTTTTATAGTGTCTAAAGGAACCAAAAATGTTGAACGAAATACAGTGGTATCCAACTAAATCAAGAATTAATTTAGTTGTTAGGGTATGATTTAAAATATTTTATTGCTCTACAGCCTAAATAGCTCAGTTGAGGACATACGTTTATTAAACAAAAAGGTTCGTTTCCATCAAACGCGGATCAAACACCGGAGTACACCAAGTATATCGTCATCTACCTCAAAGTACGTCAAACTCAAACACTAAAATAGTGTTGAAGTACTGAATGTCACCTAATTAATTGTGTAAAACTGGTAATCCTCATTAATTAAGTACTTCAGCAAAAAGTGTAAATTGTAATTTAATCATCTGTGTAAAATCTGTTTTCAACACATTTCTCAGTTTTGTAAACTAATGCTTGCATGAGAGCACCCTCTAGGGCCTGGTAAGAAATGCACATTATAAGTAAGAATGCAAATAAGTTTCATAAATTATATAAATTGTAGGCCATAAAAAGGTCCATTTTGAAGCAAAAATTTCTACCTCGGCGAACGATTTAAATTATCTCTCATAAAAAGTAACGGTTAAAATTAGGGCCATTTAAACATAACGACCTAGTAATTAATAAGAATAAGGGACGTGAAATAATTAAGATAATACACGATGCGGAAATATATTAAGATGTTACCCTGAAAGAAATTACTGTACCAAAAATTATAATGTGGCCGATAAAGCGAAAATAAAGCTCTAGCTTTTTTGCCACATTAAGCGAAATAAATTATTTTTTATCTTTCAACATAAGTATTAATGTTCCTACATTTCTTTGTACATTTCTTTGTACCGTTACATAAGTAGGTAAGCTTTTTTACTACACAGTAATAGAGTCCTTTCAGATGTTTATTAAGATAGCTCTTCCTCATCATAAGACTATCAAATGATACACATAGAAGTTATTTTTTTATTTCTGCTTTAATACGACACGTAGTTGATATTCCTTTCCCTTATTTGATAATATTTTAGTGTTTTATAGACACACATTTGCGGACATACCTTAGTAAGCTTACCACTTGTAAGATGTCTTTTACAACATTACCATTTTTTAAGATTTATAAGAATATAATAACTTCTTAATCTTCTTTGAACTGTAGGCCCAACAAGCGCTAAATTACCAATTTAAATTTGCTGTTTTTAGTCACAGGTATCATGCAAATACAAAGATGAAAATCCCTTAGGAAAAGCTACTGTGTACAGACAGCTGTCAATCTTCTATTTATCAACTTTTACAGCTTTGTCCGAAATAACAGCTGCGTCATACGAAATGAACTTATTTTTTATGCCAGCTGGACAATTCGTATAAAATGAAAATGAAATGAAATGTATTACGTTTATATATACTATTCACACACATAATATAATACTTAAACATATACTTTTGTAGATAAAATATTTTAATTAGTTTTAAAAATAAACACAACCATCACACAAACTGTACTGTATCTTCCACCTTAAGGTAAGATTATCTGTGTTGCCTGTCAAAGATAGTAAACATATTTTGTTCTTTCTATATGGCTTAGTCGATTATGACCCATCAGGCTATGTCCCAAAAGATTATATCTCGTCACCCTAAATGAGCTAACTCATTAGGTTTGGAAGTGTGTTCAATATAAGTTAACATATAAAAAATACATAAAGTTCGGGTATGAGCAAGTTGGTTATCATTTACTATTCACTCTTCAATTTTTACAGCTTTCATCATCGCAGGAAGACCAATATGAAGCCGTGCGGGAATAAAAAATTAAGTATGACAGAAATCTATATCCATTTACGTACGTGCCTCTTACTTTATGTGGTCATAAAAATTTCACCTGAAATGTGAAAAACAAGTTATGTCTCTGAAAGCATTTATTTTCTCACCACAGCTCAATAAGATAGGACAGGATTTCTTGAAACTTATTTGTATCTTTTAACGATTACAAAAAGGGAAGGTATGTAGGAATTTCATATCAATGGATTATAACTACTTCTACAGTAGAATATCTGTTTCACCAGCTCGTACAGAATATATACATAGCCCGTATAACTGTAGTGTTTAGATAGGACCCTCTGAAGTAGGTATATTGGAGACGTATTCTGTCAGTGTCCCACCTATAATTGAAATATATACTCTGAATTTCTGTATATCTCGGAAACGTTGGAAACGCATCTGTAAGAATTATATAGACGTTTGCTTGCCTCGAGACAGATTTAGTTGAAATCCAAGTGAAAGGCATTGTCCACTTTATCTAGAAAAATTGATGAAATATATCCTGAGGTGCGAAAGCAGGTTGGATTCTCTGTGGATTTTCTGTAAGTTCATATAGCAGGAAAGCATAATATTGTCATATTTCTTGGAGAGGATTGTTTATCCAGTCACTATATTATCTAGAGTATGAATACCGAATCGATCAGAGTGATGAAAGTAAAATAAATTGGAAACACTCATGTTTCCAGTACCTATGACAAACAAATCTGACGATCCTATGACAGTCCCGTATTTGATCTGTAAAAGAGAATGGCTTTGATATTTTTATAAAATTCTCATCCGTTTTCCGATAAATCCTTGCAGAACAGTGTCAACTCCGAGTATTCCTCGAGCAATTTCTACGTTATTTACTTAATTACAAAAAATTATTAAATAAAATTTAGATCAACTTATACTGACGTAGTTTTCTACATAATACCAAAACACTACACTGCACTCGACGCGCGTTTCGTCAACCAAGTTTGCATCACCTGGAGATGATTCAAACCTATGCTAACACTGGGCCCAATTTTTACCTAATCATCCCATCCCATTAGGGATGAGCCATATGTTCCTTGCATCTAGTTTGAATTGATCTCCTAGTTTGTCCTACATACTTCTGATAAACATATATGTATCTCAGTGGTTTATTCATTAGGAAATAAACTACAACTTTTAGGCAATCCAAAAAACAAAATAGAAACTAAGGAATAGTCGGGGATTTACGAAACTAGCTGTAGAGACTGCAATCAAAAGTTGGTTGGACAAACTACAAGGTCAATTCAAGCTAGATTCAAGGAACATATGGCTCATCTCAATTATGGTAGAACAGATAAGTCAAGTGTCGCCCAACATGCATTTGAGAACAACCATAAAATAGATAGTAGCCATTTAAGACTAATTGGGAATGCAAGAAATTCCAGACAGTTGGATGCATTTGAGAGTTTGGAAATTTCAAAGTGTAAAAATATTATAAATAGTGACAGAGGGCCAATTCCATGCAGCCCGCTTTATTGGTTTAGGTGTAAAGAGGACACAGTATTAAGATTGGTTTAGTTTTAATTATTTCCAGATGATGCCAACTTGGTTAGCGAAATGCATGTCGAGTACAGTATAGTGTTTTGGTGTTATGTGGAAAACTAATCAGTGTTATCTTCACACCAAAGGTTCAAACCTGTTTCAACACGGTACTTGTAAGAGCGTTGTGGACAAAAGTCATGCTTTTCAAATAGAACACAATATACATAGGGTTTCAATTCTGTTTCATTAAATTATATTACATATTTCCTTAACATATAACTTCAGGTAATCCTTATAAGAAATGTTTATATTTAGTCGTAGTTCATGGGAAACATAGAGTTTCAGTTTTCAATATAACTTTGAATCCATTGAAGTAACTTTAATTTATACAATTTTGCAGAGCGATAAAGAACATTACACTTTTTTCTAGAGTACAGAATAGAGAAGAATGATTTAATGGTTGTTAATCATGTTGTCAACATTTTGGAGGACATTGTATATTCCATATACACTAACCCCTCTCTGTGAACACTGTCAACAGCGACATGATGTAATCAACCTCATAATTAAATATAATTCCCCATTTGGTAAGATATAGTTGTCTCCTTGGTGGCACAGCAGTTTACTTAGTAAATTCGCAACGTCAAAGGAACTGATCTAATAAAGTAATAAAATAAAATGATTAAGGAAAATGTGCCTGAAAGTGCTCTGTTGCTTGGTTTCCCAACAAAGGGTGAACTCATAGTATGACACAGAGTAAATCCAGATATTTTAGAGACATTACACTGAAAATATTACTATATACTTTACGTAATAAACAACATAATATTCCTGGGTTCATTTTATATAAATATTGTTATTTATATAAAATGTTCACTTCCTTGTCTTTTTGCATAATAATGTTTTGTGTTTCAACTTTTGGACTTTATTATAGTGTGTACAGGTTGTATCACGATGAGTTCTCATTGGACGTTTCGAAGAAACTAGTTAAAATTGGAAATTGATATTCAAGGGCGTACAAAAATTTTGACCTTTTCATTAAAAATATTGTTAGTTAGTAGTGGTGACAAGCATACCGTAGTGCCTTCTTTCGGTCTTTACTACTATCCCTCTGACAATTATTGTCAAATTGACAGATAGATAACGACCTACTTTTTCTTTTCACTCGATGAAGGATGTGGCAACTTCCATGGAGATGCCGGAGTAATGCAACGCCAGTCGGGCAGATTGCCCGTGGAGTAGTTGTCTGTAGTAGTTTCGGCATCTTCTGCATCTATCGTTAGTTATGCCACATTTCTCATTATGGCGAAAATCGTCACCAACTTGGTTATGTCAAATGAAACACCCCATATATCTTTCCATTTTGGTTTCTATGGTACATTTTGAGTATAATTTATCAGAAGTTTTAATATCAAAATGGAAAGACATCTAAATATTAAAAAAAATTGAGAATATGTAGTCGACTTTGGAAATAAATACCTTCTCTTGCAACAAATTTTAAAAGTCCAAAGTCTGCTCTGAAACTATGAAATTTTTAATCTGTTGAAGAGCGTGGCTAATTTTTCTTGAAACTGTAGTCTTGAGAATTGAGCTGATTTCTAAGAACTTTAACGCCCAATTACTAGTTAGTTTCAAATGGAATAACTCTTCATTGTATTTCAACAGTAAATGAATATCTTTTCGCTGACATTTTACATCGACGAGTATTAATATTCCCTATACTTAAAATTTATTGTTTTGAAGTTATACGGAATTTTTCATAAAATCAGATAAATATGCAAATAGGATTCTGTATGCACAGAAATCATACAAAGATTTTTAACGGTGTTTTATTTGTCTTTATAACAATAAGTATCATCTTCAAATGAAGATTCCTAATCTTATTTCAAATTTTAAGCCCTATTTAATGATTTGCCAAATGGATGGGGAACGACCCTTGATTTATCACAAAAGTAAAATTAATTCAAGTGCATTTGATCGTGGTTTCTATATCTAGACATTGTTATAGTCTATCAAACAAAACATATTTAGGCATGCTTTGACATCAAATTTACATGATATGTTGTACGCCAATTTCTGATTGTTATACAATTATGATATTATTATCTATCTTAATTAGATATTCGCTGATTGTGATAATTTATAGGTAGGTATATAAACTATTATATTGTAAATTTATATACCATACAAGTTTATCGAAAAGTATGGAAAATATAATATATAATAAATATATGTGCTTGTCCACACATTTCTTCAGGAGATATTTGTAGTTTGTGATACTCCTATCACAAAGTATTCCTGTTGGTTAGAAGATTTTTTCCTTATTTACTTCAGTGAATGGCTTATATCTTGCTGAGAAATCTCTGTAAAAGGTAATAAACAAAGCAGATTTCGATATAAAAATTCGCAGCTAATAATAGCTTTTATCCATATTAGCTTTTATCCATATCTTTCCCTACCCTTCCTTTTCACAGTAAAAGTTGATGTAGCTCTAAATTGCACCAAGTCTTGTTTATCACAATCCATATCTTGTTTGAATGAGAATTTTGGAATTATTCAAAACAGCTTTCTACCTAGTAGAAACCTCATCAACTTTATCATTTATACTATTGAGCAAACCCCGCTACTTCTAATTTCTAAACTCATCTTCATTCTTTATAAGTGGCCCTGAAAATGGCCTCAATTCTGTAGTTGTCAGTACTAATACTTTTTTAAATGCCTAGAATATTTACGCAAATCAAAGGATATTTGGAGACAAACAAGATAGATACAAAAAAATAATATAATAAATCAACCTCTTGCGACGACGTATCAACCAAAGGTTGTTTTTTTGAAAAATATTTTTGCCTAATTAAGAAATCCCACACTAAAAAGCAGATTAACATATATTTTTTGTATTTTTCAGTGGTGACATGGTACCCAAATAAATATGAGTCTCGACTTGTAAGTGTTTTGGAATTTTCTTGGCCTGCGGACTTTGACAAGCCGTGTCCCTTTAAATTGGAGCTGTCATCGACCTCTATCTAATTTTATTCGCTCTCTTCATCTGTCTCTTCTTATTATCTCTACTTTTTGTTCCAACAGTATATGCCTATAATTTAATCCTAAACAAATATTAAAGAAATATTAATTTATTAAATAAATAGGAAGTATACTTAGGTCATAAACAACACCTAAGCGAAGCCCTATGCTCATAGAAAATATTAAGCTGCTACTATGCGGGTATATTTTCCTTCATAAATTGCAGTGCACCATAAACTTAAAATTACCAACGCATTCCCGAGAATTTGCTGAAGTAGGACATAAAATGCCTTAAATGATGCGGACACTCGAGGGTTTTAAAATCTTCCGGGGGCGTCTGATGTTATTTTTCAAGAATCATAAAAGCTTTTTGTGCCGGAGGAAATTAGATTACTTCGATCGTTCACTGTGAGAGTACTATCTTTGCTGCGGTATAAACTATATCGACGTGTAGCCACAACGTAATTATAATGCAGTAATGTCGCATCAAGTTGCCTGCGACATCGATAATGCATACATTAGGTTTTTTAACGCTCCCCATTTGGTCACATATTAAACGACACTTCACCAATTCCAGTAAAATACTAATTAGCTCTTTCTGTGATTCATCATTAAAAGATGAATCACAGAATTCATCATTAAAAGATGAATAACAGAATTATCTGGGAATACGGCATCTTTAAAATGAAACAAAGAAGAATATTAATGGTCTGATAAAATTAAAGTTCTCTGTTTAGGCAAATATACAAAGGTATGTGTGAATGTTGTGGGTTAAACTCTAGCACAGCTCAGGTGCCATTTTTCCAGAAAAATATTTTATTGACAAAAGAGCTGTGCCACAGATAAGTTATAGGTTAAAATCCATTCTGTGGTACATGAAGTTCTACAAGTCAGTAGGCAAAACTATCGACATGAAGGTATTGATACATCATCTCTTGTAAAATTGAGAGAGGAAGGAATGAGTCCCATCTCATCTCGATAGAATCTCCTATCTCGTATCGTTTCCAGTATAAGGAATCTCTATATATTGAGACTGTAGCATTCAGATGCTTCGCTTATATATGAATTTCAAATGGAAAAGAACGAAATAGAAAATTTAGTTTACACTGACCGTGTAAAAACAATGAATTCTATAAATATGTATACGAGTGGCCTCTTTTAAATAAATCGTAAGTGTACATTTTCTAAAATTCCAAGTCAAAAACATTAAGTTTTACAAAGATTTATAAATATGTCAAAAGCCTAAGTTAGTCTCACCATTATTCAATAAACTATATTCAATAGTTCTTTCATTGCTCTTAGACTTAACTTTGGAATTATTTTCAATACTTCGCATTATTTGCATACTATATTACATACAATGTGATTTGTTTTGTACAATATGGAATTCATAATAGGTACTCCATTGATATACTTTAGTAACATTGGATACGTCTCTCTTTGTTTCCAAAATTACACAGGTTCCAGCTTAGTTTCAGATTTTGAGCAATTCAGTTAAAATGCCTATACTCATCAAAGGGATATTCCATCAATGCATATAATTATATTAATCCAAATAGAGTATTTGGATTAAACTGGATTTTACGTAGTGTTAACAAAAAAAAAAAAATATATATATATACATATATATATATATATATATATATATATATATATAAATATAAATATTATACAATTTTAGTTATTTTAGTAATTAGCCATAGGGAATTTTAAATAATTATAGCAAATTCTAAAGTCGTTAAATTTGGTTATACGATAAATTGTATACAAGGAATTAGCAGTAGTTGAATACATTTTCTGATTGGTTTGACTATTAGGTACTTAACAATCTTAATTTATTCGTATGTACCTAGAATGTGCTTATACAAAATATTGTCATAATATATTAGGTATCTGATACTCAGGCATCAAGAGAAAAGTTGAAAAAGTATATATTTGGTCCTACTTATGCATTATTTTATCTAACTGTTTTAAATTAAATTAGGTAAGACAAAATAATTTTGATAGAAAGATATATAGGAGCCAAGCCGATGATTAAATAATTGAGCATTTAAAAAGAAAGGTGTGTTGGTTAAAGTGAGCATACCTCTATAGCTACCAATCAAATAATTTTAATATAAAGTAATATAATGATTGGAGCTGACGGTCTGTTTCAACGATACATTACGGAATTACTTATTTGATTAAAATTTTCATTACCTCTAACTTTATATCAACCTTGTTTTATTAAGTTTAACAGAATATGCATATATTTTATTATATCCAAGGCAAACCAAATCAGCATCGTTTAAACTTTACTACTCTATGTTGAACATAGTCAAATAAAAAATTATATGATTTTTCAAAATGATAGCTAGTAACTTAATAAGGCTCCCAAATAAGTGTAATAGATTTTTTTGATAATGTGTATTTTTTAAAGAAATTACTAATCATGTTCGATTGTGTCCAATAATACTTTGAAAACAGCCAATAAAATTCAATTAAACATTTTCGAAATAACAGAGTATACTAATTTATATGGATATATCCTATAAATTGCTTTTTATTGCAATTTTTACATGAAATCAGCTACTGTTATTTCATTAACATTCGTAACCCGTGCGTGCTCCTTAACAGTCGCAGGAATCATGAAATATCCCAAGATGGAAAGACATTTAACTTCAAATTGTATAAAATTGATAAGGAACAGTGTTTTATTGAAATTTCTATAACTCTCTTTATTCGCAGGAGTTTAGGGAGTAGGATGATCACTTCACATAAAAATTTCATAAACCTGAAACTTTTTAAATTCAAATGATAAATCCGGCGACGTATAATAAACATAAAGTTCAGATTCTAGGGAATAATAACACTCGTAAGTTCGAAATTGCTGGTGAGGGAAGTTTAAGTGGCGAGGCGTCAAGAGAAATCGATTAAGCCTAAATGTTTTTCACTTTGAAGTTTTGGAAGGCTTTGAAAACGGCGGTCGCAATTAAATGCTTGGAGTTGTGACTGGTGGAAAGGAAAGCTGCTGGATCTAGAGGGTTTAGGCTCCCCCCACGCTCCTTCATCTCCCCCACCTTCCCAAAATTACTATAATCGCCTTTGCCGATTTAATCATTTTAATGCCTTTAATTATAATTTCGGGATTAAAGATGGATTCAAACCTATATTTCGGATCAAGGGCCAAACTTAACAACATATAATGAGAAACTTAGCAGTAATTGGTTTCGGGCTAATCCAAGTGTTAACGGCTACAACATGCTCCGCTCGTATATTCTTCAAGAGACTTAGGAAGCTTAATGTGGTGTGTGGTTTCAGTTTGCTATATTTCCTGAAGCGGTTTCAATGTTTGCAGAAAAATGTAAATGACTTGGGATTATTCTTAGGGGCAGGCACTCCAAACTTTAAAATATTTCTGCTTCCAATGTCGTCAAAGTTTCAGATCAGATTAAACGTCTTTTAAAGCTGCTCAAATCCTTCGAGCGTAAAATAAAGCGGTATCTTTCATATAGAGAGAAACAAACCTTCGGCGTTAATTCCCAGGTTTATTGAATTTCTGGTAGAGGAATCAAATATATGCTTCTACAAACAGGATAAGTTTAAGAAAGTGTGTGCTATAAAATTATCATACTTAATGGCATTTGAATACTTTCAATTATTTATATAAAAATGTCTTAATATACAAAGTTTTGAAAACATTTTATGTTTATTCTTTGAGTTTTCTGATTGCCTACTTTTAATTATTTAATTAGTTTTAGTTTAATTCATTTTGTGCATATTTATCTAATTGAAAAAGTTGCAACAGCAGTTAATTTAGTAAGTCACTTTTTTTGGGGATATATGATATTAAAGTTATAACATCGAACGTCATTCCTGGGCCTATTAATAATAATAATAATAATAATAATAATAATAAAGGTCTTTATTATCCACATATATTACATATTATATTACCTTACAAAACAAGACAGGATAAGGGCGAGGTTCAGATTGGCTAACAAGTTAGCCACCTGCTCTTCCACCTAACCCGTTAATTCGTAGATAATATGTTATAAAAAAAAAGTAGAAATCAACTATAAATAAACTAACTAATAAATCAGAAAAAATATAATGTTAAGGTATTATACTACTACTTATAATGGTGATATTGCTAATATCAAGATAGGATACATTGTCTCAATACAAAATAACTATATTTCATGAAAGTCATCCTATTGTACAGCATCCATGGTGACATCAGAAACAAATCTCTTAAACCTATTCATGGTCATAGATCTAGCACAGCCGGGCAAATTATTGACGGTTTTACCGACATTGTATGAAAAGGATCGTTTAAAAAATTGAGTATTGTGTATGGGAGGTGTGATAGTATTCTTATGACGAATATTGACGTTATGCACATCAGAACGGTAGCGAATTTTGTTGTATAAATAAGCAGGAGTTCTAGTTAACAAGAGTTTATGAAAAAAACAAGCCGAGTGAATATATCTTCTATTTTTCATGTTTAACCAACGCATTCTTTTGAAAGTATGACTTATGTGACCATATTTACGAATACCGAATATTAGACGTAAGCATGAATTTTGAAGCTTCTGAATTCGACCAGTATCGAATGCTGATAAACAGGAATCATATATAATATCACAGTAGTTCATATGACTTAAAACTAAAGAATCGCAAAGCATTGCTTTTAATTTTTGATCTAAAAATAATCTATTAGCATATATAGCTTTAAGATTTATATAACCCTTTTGTAGACATTTGTTAACATGTAATGAAAAATTTAAATTTTGATCGATGACAAGGCCTAGGTTTCGAACAGAATCTTTAAAATTAATATTAATATCATCTAAACTTATCATGTTATTATAAAGCTGAGAAAAATTTTCTCTTTTTTTTTCGTGCCAAAAATAATTGCCACCGATTTACTCCCATTAATTTGTAAACAATGTCCACGAGCAACTTTTGCTAAATTGTTTAAATCATAATTAATTGCTGAAATAGCTTGCACACTTTCCTCGGGGTAAAATGGTAAAAATATTTGAGTATCATCCGCAAAATAATACTGCATACAAGAGACAAAACTTGAAGGGAAATTCGAAGTATAAATAATAAATAGTAGTGGCCCTAGGATGGAACCTTGCGGGATGCCTTGAACAATAGTTAAAAATTGAGATGTATTGTTATTGTAGATTACGGCTTGCTCTCTATTTTTAAGGTAATTAGAAAGTAATTTTCTTGCAGCAGGTGCGAGTCCAATAAACTTTAAAACAGCAAATAAAAGTTGATGATTCAGAGTATCAAAGGCCTTTGAAAAGTCCAATAACACCAATAACAGCAATTTATTTCTATCAAGGGCAGAAAATATATCATCAGTTAAGCTAAGAAGAGTAGAGCAGCAACTATGATTACTTTTAAAGCCAGACTGATTAATAGGAATGACACTATTAATAGCTAAATGTTTTCGTAATGTTTCTATTCGCTCCGTAAAATAATAATATGCCGATCGCTCCCGCACACTATTCTTATTATTTTGGAAGCTTATTACTGCGATGAGAATGATGATGTGGATAAGAAGTTATGTTTATTTATTTATGTTATAGACACTTCTGGCTCAATTTAAAATATTTTTTACATTTTTTTTAACTATTTATTTATTTATAATTTTTTGTAACTATATCTCTGAAATCGTGAGAAAATGAGAAAAAAATTACATTTTAATGATTAAATCGCTTGATTTAATTAAATATGTGTAAATAAATTAGGGTACTTCTAAAAAGTAATTTATTATACTCGTGTTCAATATATTATATTCATTCAGGGAACCGGAAGGTCGTACCTTTATATTTGTGATGACCAAATAATGAAAATGAAAATTTCATGAAGATGCTTCTATTATATCTAGTTTGACCGGAAGTAACCCCAACTCGAAGGTTACCTCAACTGTAGAATGAAATAATCCTGTACACTTTCGCCGCGAATCAAAATGCGGACACGAATCTGTGATCCTTTGCTCACTGTGCAGTGGCAGCGTGCTGTGATCCATTGATGCGGACTGTGGCGTTATGAGTGTAATAATAGTTCAAGCGCTCGAGCCCTTCCTTATAATAGTTTTGTACCACAATAAACATGTTTTAACTTTTAACATTTGCATTTAATTTACAATAATGATAATAATAAGGATTCCTTTGGTATTTTTGGAGGAGGGGCGCGCGGCCATGCGGCCTCAAGGAGAAGCCGCCACTGACACTTTCATATATTTGGATAAAACGTTTTCTTACAAACACGCTGCTAGCGAAACAAGATCTATCACTTACTACCTTGCGAGATACCATATGAGTAACGTACAATGAATGGGCAAGTTAAGTTAACTAACATTTATTGTTATACTACTGAAATTAACTTTCTTGAGAGCATTTAACCATCGAGTGCCCTCTTAATTATAAACGACAATTAAAACACCACATAAATTAGATATAAAAAACACTCAGAAAAGCACCCCATGCCCACTGATATCAAAGAGAGAATTCACTTAATGTAATTTCCTATCTCCCAAGTTTCTCCCTACTTATCTCAGTTTTTTTCGGTGATTTCGGTGACTAATTTTATGATATACTCTAATACTTATTATTATACTGTATTATATAGTGCATGTATTACGTAATAGGGTATGCATCATAGACTTAATAAGAGGAGACCTCACGGTTCATTCATAAATAACCTTTTGTTTTGTATCAATCATTGGCAATCTGTATGACAAAGAATACCGAGAGAAAGAACGGCAAAATTCCGACTCCGTGCAACGTTGCAAAAGTTTTGGGAGAACTTGCTTCCGACGCCAAAGGCGTACTGTTTTTGGAAGGGTTGGGTATGATAATAAAACATCAAAAAATGAATTTTAAGAAAATCAGTACTATACATTGCAACAGCAAAAGCTTGTGAGATTAGAAATTAAATTAGTATCGGAGTTTTAATGTAGGGAATATGAATTGAAACTTGAACACTTAAAATTCTGAATTAAGTAAAGGTGGTACACCTACTACATTACAAAAACTTATATATACAGTAGTGTAAAAAAGTATTTTTCAGTTTTTCAAAGATACCCAAACTCTGTATACAGGGTTCAATTACATTTAAAAGTGAAATATAATTTAAAATAAGAAAGATGTACATGGTGTTAGTTTTTAATTCAACTTTTTGTTTCAAGTTATTTGACTTACTGTTTTCAAAATAACTCTTTAAAAGCCTGATAATGGTGATTTTCTCTTAGATTAGTATAAAGGATACCTTTAAAAATTACCTTGGTTACGCAACTGATTTTAATTTTTGTGTGCAAACGTTGCATGTTGGCTTCACACTTACCAAACATTATAGGTTTTTTAATTTGTTATGCAGCAAAGTGCTGAATGATGCCTTAGCTTCTTGCTTGGATTCTTGTTTTGATCGCATTTAAGTATGTGTGTAGGTAACTCCAAAAACTAACACATCAGCCATATTTTAAAAAATAACAAAAGCAATTCCATAATATAATATAGTATATATATACTATATTCCGTAAAATGATAAGGAAGCCAGCCAGCACGCCCCTGAAAATCCGTAAATATGGCGTGACAAATATAGCGACCGAATAACCAAACAAAACTTGGCAAAATTTACCTGTGGAAAGACAGTTTTGAATATAAAGAATTCATTTTTCCATACACTTGACACTGACGCACCATTTTCTGAAGAATAGTAATAAAATCCTTACGAAAAACACTGAAAAATTGACAAAAGCAAAATTCCGACTGCCAGCAACACCGCACAAAAGAAATACTATAAAATACTACGATTCACGTGCATCAATGGACATGCGGATTGGAGTAGGGAACAATGATGCCTGTTCATTCCATTTTTGCGTTATGAAGTTAGTTTTTATCGCAACGTTTTTAACAAAATATGATTTATCTACTTAACTAGGAAACGGGAAAATATTTTTATGTAATATTTTAACCTTAACCCATAATCATGGTAGTTTAAATGTGAAAATATAAATTACACAATTGACAGTTTGGCAACAGTTTTTCGTACAATCATAAAGTAGACCTTGCAGTTGACCAGATAAAGAGTAAACAAGGGCATCTCTGATTGCTTTAAAATGTAAACAATTACATCTCCCTTGCCTTATAAATCTATGGTATGCATGCTGGGAGGAGTAGTTCTTTGTGACGTGTGTAAACACTTTTGAGTATTGGCATCAATAAAATCTCTATATCTAAAAATACGCTCGATCTTCAAGTTTAGGCCAGATAAAAAGTGATTGGTACCATCTATTTTAATTTACGTCTGCATACTTGCTTTGTTATATTATAGTTACTTTCCAAGCTAAGGAATCAAAATGAGATATTGAACTACTTCTTAGATTCACCAGATATACCCAAAGCAATAACTACTTATTATTTTTATTATTATATTTTTAACTACTTTACAGGTTGTATGCTGTCTGTTAAATATTTTTAAACGTTGTGACGAGACGAAAACTTAAATAAACACTTTAGAACGTTCAATTTATCAGAACGTTCTTGTCAGTTTTGTATTCCGGTCCCATTATTATAAAATTAATTATTAATTCATTTCAAATCCCTCTGCTTCCATCTTTCTCGTTTTTTATTAAAAGCGGTGAATATTTAATACGCAAAAGTGGAAAGAAGCTCTTCACAACGAGTATCAGGTGAGATAAGCTATATATGTCAAAGAGTTTTCAGAATGTAAAAGCCGCACGGTGGTCACTGAAACCGGTATCCAATTACTTTAAGATGTTGACTTCGCCCCCGAGAATATTATCTGGGGAATATGCCAGCACTCTCTTAGTCTGGGGAGTATTTTAGAGGCCTGGAACTGGAGGATAACGGAGTTCTACTTGTATTTTCTGATGACTGAGGGAACTAATTTGAAGTCAATTCTACTGTTCATTCGGGAACGCGGAATATGCATAAAAAGAGAAAAATCATTAACAATGGGGTAGCCTTTTTCATTTAGATTCCTAATACCAAATGAACCAAATAATTAAGCTGAGTTCCCCCAAATATTTATTTGCCGCATTCAATTTCATGCAATAATAATTCACGTTATATTTTTAATTATTATCAATATTATTTTTTACAGTATATTTTTAATATTATTTAATGGTTTATTTAACTGTTTATATCTTTCTCTATATAGGAATTAAGCCAAAAAGTTAATTGAGAGATAAATCATTAATTCAATTATCAAATATTATGGTTCAATAAAGTTTTCAATTTTCCTCGTTCCCTATAATCTTAGGTAAGTGTGCAAAGGAATAACGATATTATTTTTAAGACATGTCGAAAAAAACTACTTTGCGTGCAATATGAACATTGAATTACAATGTTGTATCTTCATATAACCTCAACTTATTTGTCTTTAATATACGAGTATTTACACCTTTAGAACTCAGTCTTCATCTGCATTTATGGCTTTCGGAAATCTTTTTCGGGTCTTTATTTTACAGGTGGTTCATTCCCAGAAGAATTTCTGATGAATCAAAGCTTTAAATGGTGTTCGATTCTTATAGCTTATTTAAAAACGCTTTCAGAAACAAATATAAATATTACGCAACAGTTTAAATAAAAGAACACATAAAAACTATAAACGGCCAAATATATTAATATGCAAACTCAATGAAAGTGACATTTAAATGCGAAAACACTGTAACAGTTCCAAAATTGGCCCCATTGAAACTCGTTAAGCTTGTTCTTGTCGTATAGCCATGTATCGCGCCATATATCGAGACAGATCACATCGTGGATGGGCTGTCTAAGAAACTTGACGAAATGGAATAATTCAAATGCCAGCTGAAGTTTCAGCAGTTCATAAAAGCCACGAAAAAATAAAGGAGCTTTAAATATAATTAAAAATTCTTTAAAGGCATGAATTTGCATCATCGTAAACTTCTTTTACGGCAGCTATAAAGCTTCTTATAGAGGTAGATGGCATTTAACAATGTCACATCGATCCTACATTAACTCAAACTTAATTTCTGTTACTAGGGCACTAATTACGTAGTAAACTTACTTTATTTTCTCTTTAATTAAAGTCAGGGTGATATGTCATGGCGCACCCTGATGTAGGTGTGGTTTAATCCCCCGGATGCATTCCGAATGTGCTCTGTGTAGTTGTTTGTTCAACGACTCCGACATTACACATACGGGTTTCTGTTTAAACAAAACTAGATAAATTATGCCCAGGTTATGTACATATTTAACTCTGACCTTTTTAGGATTGCACAGGATTAGGACATGTTCAAACTGAAAGTGTCGCTCCGGATAAAATAAATTTTAAAGCAAGTCTTTTAATCCATTCTACAATTTATGGTGCATTTGCAGCCACAGGCGTTACCCAAAAATTTTACAAGCAATGAATGCGGGTAGTAATATTCAGATTTCAGTGTTGTAAAAGTCTTAACATGACATTTAAGAGACGTTTATTTATTTATCTATCAAAATAGATAAAAGTTGTATAGAACTTTTTGTAATAATAAATTAACAGTAAAATAAAATCACTAAAAAGAAAGTTATACATATAATAAAAATTTTGTTCTTGAACCAAATGCATTTTATAAAATATGAAGGGCAGGGCACAAGGAGGGGTTCTCCTTTATATTTTTCACCTACATAGGTACAGTTTGTTCATGTAATATATTCTCAAGATATTTTTTTTCTGTTTTAAAATACGTGATTTTTCCTGTAAAATTTAATTCCAATTTCAAAATTTTGATTATTTAACAAATATGTGTACAAAAAACTTGCTTTTTTAATGAAATACCCTGTATATTTTGTAAAAACAAAAATTTTCCATTTTTTTGATTCCAACCTTATACGGGGTGTCCCAGTAGTGCGTGGGCAGAGAATAGTTCTGTTGCAATAAGCAATTAATCTTTGCTATAGTCAGAGCACCCACTAAGATCCATTATATAAAATTATTTTTCTATATACAGGGTGTTCATACATAGAATGTCAAAATAAATATATATTTCTTAAATTTAAAACCTTATATGTTTATTTTAATATATTTCTATTTGCCTTGCTCTGAGTTATCCTTAGATATTATGTTGCTATTGCATATGGCGTTGCCATGTTTTTCTCGAACACTCGTGAATTACATGTACTTGTGAAAATTCTTTTAGCACTGCAGATTGTCAAGATTATGACTTGAAAATTGAAAAGTATAAACAGGATCTAGCCACTATCTACACATAGGACCAGAAGACAGAAATTCCATACAGGGTGTTCGTTAAACATTAAAAAACTTCATGATTTTCCAAAGTCAAGTCAAGGTCAAAAGTAGATTTTTTTAAATGAAACACCCAGCATTTTTTTACATTTCTGAATTTTCCTGTCATTTCTATTTAGTTTACCTTAAACAAGTCCTATACCTAACCTTCCTGGTTTTCGAGTTATCTGACGTATTTGCAACTGCAGTAAAATATCATTTCCGGGTGTTTTTCTTCCTGCTCGTGACTGTTCACATACTTATATGCATTGACTGATAAATACCTGCATAAGTACAAGTACGTTGCACTTTTAAAGTGCAACGTTACAGTGTAAACATTCAGTCACAAAAAGCAATCATACCTCATACGTGCAATTATAGTAGAGTAGTTTCAAAATCTCCTGATAAGCAGCGAATTGCGCGAAAGGCGTGGCAGATCCACATTATTCTACTAATAAGCACGTTGTGAAAACATTGATTCAGAACTACACCACCAAATTTACGTAACGGATCAAAGGTTTGTTTACTACGAGAGCTCGAGATAAACTGTGAATAATAGGTCTAATGTTTTTAGGACCTAGGATAATTGAGGCAACGGCCGGAATTATGTTTCCGGAATCTCTGTTTTGTAAGACCATATATAAACCAAAAATGGTTTCTGTTTTGAAAAAAAGTTTTGAAAACATTTTATGTTTATTCTTTGAGTTTTCTGATTGCCTACTTTTAATTATTTAATTAGTTTTAGTTTAATTCATTTTGTGCATATTTATCTAATTGAAAAAGTTGCAACAGCAGTTAATTTAGTAAGTCACTTTTTTTGGGGATATATGATATTAAAGTTATAACATCGAACGTCATTCCTGGGCCTATTAATAATAATAATAATAATAATAATAATAATAAAGGTCTTTATTATCCACATATATTACATATTATATTACCTTACAAAACAAGACAGGATAAGGGCGAGGTTCAGATTGGCTAACAAGTTAGCCACCTGCTCTTCCACCTAACCCGTTAATTCGTAGATAATATGTTATAAAAAAAAAGTAGAAATCAACTATAAATAAACTAACTAATAAATCAGAAAAAATATAATGTTAAGGTATTATACTACTACTTATAATGGTGATATTGCTAATATCAAGATAGGATACATTGTCTCAATACAAAATAACTATATTTCATGAAAGTCATCCTATTGTACAGCATCCATGGTGACATCAGAAACAAATCTCTTAAACCTATTCATGGTCATAGATCTAGCACAGCCGGGCAAATTATTGACGGTTTTACCGACATTGTATGAAAAGGATCGTTTAAAAAATTGAGTATTGTGTATGGGAGGTGTGATAGTATTCTTATGACGAATATTGACGTTATGCACATCAGAACGGTAGCGAATTTTGTTGTATAAATAAGCAGGAGTTCTAGTTAACAAGAGTTTATGAAAAAAACAAGCCGAGTGAATATATCTTCTATTTTTCATGTTTAACCAACGCATTCTTTTGAAAGTATGACTTATGTGACCATATTTACGAATACCGAATATTAGACGTAAGCATGAATTTTGAAGCTTCTGAATTCGACCAGTATCGAATGCTGATAAACAGGAATCATATATAATATCACAGTAGTTCATATGACTTAAAACTAAAGAATCGCAAAGCATTGCTTTTAATTTTTGATCTAAAAATAATCTATTAGCATATATAGCTTTAAGATTTATATAACCCTTTTGTAGACATTTGTTAACATGTAATGAAAAATTTAAATTTTGATCGATGACAAGGCCTAGGTTTCGAACAGAATCTTTAAAATTAATATTAATATCATCTAAACTTATCATGTTATTATAAAGCTGAGAAAAATTTTCTCTTTTTTTTTCGTGCCAAAAATAATTGCCACCGATTTACTCCCATTAATTTGTAAACAATGTCCACGAGCAACTTTTGCTAAATTGTTTAAATCATAATTAATTGCTGAAATAGCTTGCACACTTTCCTCGGGGTAAAATGGTAAAAATATTTGAGTATCATCCGCAAAATAATACTGCATACAAGAGACAAAACTTGAAGGGAAATTCGAAGTATAAATAATAAATAGTAGTGGCCCTAGGATGGAACCTTGCGGGATGCCTTGAACAATAGTTAAAAATTGAGATGTATTGTTATTGTAGATTACGGCTTGCTCTCTATTTTTAAGGTAATTAGAAAGTAATTTTCTTGCAGCAGGTGCGAGTCCAATAAACTTTAAAACAGCAAATAAAAGTTGATGATTCAGAGTATCAAAGGCCTTTGAAAAGTCCAATAACACCAATAACAGCAATTTATTTCTATCAAGGGCAGAAAATATATCATCAGTTAAGCTAAGAAGAGTAGAGCAGCAACTATGATTACTTTTAAAGCCAGACTGATTAATAGGAATGACACTATTAATAGCTAAATGTTTTCGTAATGTTTCTATTCGCTCCGTAAAATAATAATATGCCGATCGCTCCCGCACACTATTCTTATTATTTTGGAAGCTTATTACTGCGATGAGAATGATGATGTGGATAAGAAGTTATGTTTATTTATTTATGTTATAGACACTTCTGGCTCAATTTAAAATATTTTTTACATTTTTTTTAACTATTTATTTATTTATAATTTTTTGTAACTATATCTCTGAAATCGTGAGAAAATGAGAAAAAAATTACATTTTAATGATTAAATCGCTTGATTTAATTAAATATGTGTAAATAAATTAGGGTACTTCTAAAAAGTAATTTATTATACTCGTGTTCAATATATTATATTCATTCAGGGAACCGGAAGGTCGTACCTTTATATTTGTGATGACCAAATAATGAAAATGAAAATTTCATGAAGATGCTTCTATTATATCTAGTTTGACCGGAAGTAACCCCAACTCGAAGGTTACCTCAACTGTAGAATGAAATAATCCTGTACACTTTCGCCGCGAATCAAAATGCGGACACGAATCTGTGATCCTTTGCTCACTGTGCAGTGGCAGCGTGCTGTGATCCATTGATGCGGACTGTGGCGTTATGAGTGTAATAATAGTTCAAGCGCTCGAGCCCTTCCTTATAATAGTTTTGTACCACAATAAACATGTTTTAACTTTTAACATTTGCATTTAATTTACAATAATGATAATAATAAGGATTCCTTTGGTATTTTTGGAGGAGGGGCGCGCGGCCATGCGGCCTCAAGGAGAAGCCGCCACTGACACTTTCATATATTTGGATAAAACGTTTTCTTACAAACACGCTGCTAGCGAAACAAGATCTATCACTTACTACCTTGCGAGATACCATATGAGTAACGTACAATGAATGGGCAAGTTAAGTTAACTAACATTTATTGTTATACTACTGAAATTAACTTTCTTGAGAGCATTTAACCATCGAGTGCCCTCTTAATTATAAACGACAATTAAAACACCACATAAATTAGATATAAAAAACACTCAGAAAAGCACCCCATGCCCACTGATATCAAAGAGAGAATTCACTTAATGTAATTTCCTATCTCCCAAGTTTCTCCCTACTTATCTCAGTTTTTTTCGGTGATTTCGGTGACTAATTTTATGATATACTCTAATACTTATTATTATACTGTATTATATAGTGCATGTATTACGTAATAGGGTATGCATCATAGACTTAATAAGAGGAGACCTCACGGTTCATTCATAAATAACCTTTTGTTTTGTATCAATCATTGGCAATCTGTATGACAAAGAATACCGAGAGAAAGAACGGCAAAATTCCGACTCCGTGCAACGTTGCAAAAGTTTTGGGAGAACTTGCTTCCGACGCCAAAGGCGTACTGTTTTTGGAAGGGTTGGGTATGATAATAAAACATCAAAAAATGAATTTTAAGAAAATCAGTACTATACATTGCAACAGCAAAAGCTTGTGAGATTAGAAATTAAATTAGTATCGGAGTTTTAATGTAGGGAATATGAATTGAAACTTGAACACTTAAAATTCTGAATTAAGTAAAGGTGGTACACCTACTACATTACAAAAACTTATATATACAGTAGTGTAAAAAAGTATTTTTCAGTTTTTCAAAGATACCCAAACTCTGTATACAGGGTTCAATTACATTTAAAAGTGAAATATAATTTAAAATAAGAAAGATGTACATGGTGTTAGTTTTTAATTCAACTTTTTGTTTCAAGTTATTTGACTTACTGTTTTCAAAATAACTCTTTAAAAGCCTGATAATGGTGATTTTCTCTTAGATTAGTATAAAGGATACCTTTAAAAATTACCTTGGTTACGCAACTGATTTTAATTTTTGTGTGCAAACGTTGCATGTTGGCTTCACACTTACCAAACATTATAGGTTTTTTAATTTGTTATGCAGCAAAGTGCTGAATGATGCCTTAGCTTCTTGCTTGGATTCTTGTTTTGATCGCATTTAAGTATGTGTGTAGGTAACTCCAAAAACTAACACATCAGCCATATTTTAAAAAATAACAAAAGCAATTCCATAATATAATATAGTATATATATACTATATTCCGTAAAATGATAAGGAAGCCAGCCAGCACGCCCCTGAAAATCCGTAAATATGGCGTGACAAATATAGCGACCGAATAACCAAACAAAACTTGGCAAAATTTACCTGTGGAAAGACAGTTTTGAATATAAAGAATTCATTTTTCCATACACTTGACACTGACGCACCATTTTCTGAAGAATAGTAATAAAATCCTTACGAAAAACACTGAAAAATTGACAAAAGCAAAATTCCGACTGCCAGCAACACCGCACAAAAGAAATACTATAAAATACTACGATTCACGTGCATCAATGGACATGCGGATTGGAGTAGGGAACAATGATGCCTGTTCATTCCATTTTTGCGTTATGAAGTTAGTTTTTATCGCAACGTTTTTAACAAAATATGATTTATCTACTTAACTAGGAAACGGGAAAATATTTTTATGTAATATTTTAACCTTAACCCATAATCATGGTAGTTTAAATGTGAAAATATAAATTACACAATTGACAGTTTGGCAACAGTTTTTCGTACAATCATAAAGTAGACCTTGCAGTTGACCAGATAAAGAGTAAACAAGGGCATCTCTGATTGCTTTAAAATGTAAACAATTACATCTCCCTTGCCTTATAAATCTATGGTATGCATGCTGGGAGGAGTAGTTCTTTGTGACGTGTGTAAACACTTTTGAGTATTGGCATCAATAAAATCTCTATATCTAAAAATACGCTCGATCTTCAAGTTTAGGCCAGATAAAAAGTGATTGGTACCATCTATTTTAATTTACGTCTGCATACTTGCTTTGTTATATTATAGTTACTTTCCAAGCTAAGGAATCAAAATGAGATATTGAACTACTTCTTAGATTCACCAGATATACCCAAAGCAATAACTACTTATTATTTTTATTATTATATTTTTAACTACTTTACAGGTTGTATGCTGTCTGTTAAATATTTTTAAACGTTGTGACGAGACGAAAACTTAAATAAACACTTTAGAACGTTCAATTTATCAGAACGTTCTTGTCAGTTTTGTATTCCGGTCCCATTATTATAAAATTAATTATTAATTCATTTCAAATCCCTCTGCTTCCATCTTTCTCGTTTTTTATTAAAAGCGGTGAATATTTAATACGCAAAAGTGGAAAGAAGCTCTTCACAACGAGTATCAGGTGAGATAAGCTATATATGTCAAAGAGTTTTCAGAATGTAAAAGCCGCACGGTGGTCACTGAAACCGGTATCCAATTACTTTAAGATGTTGACTTCGCCCCCGAGAATATTATCTGGGGAATATGCCAGCACTCTCTTAGTCTGGGGAGTATTTTAGAGGCCTGGAACTGGAGGATAACGGAGTTCTACTTGTATTTTCTGATGACTGAGGGAACTAATTTGAAGTCAATTCTACTGTTCATTCGGGAACGCGGAATATGCATAAAAAGAGAAAAATCATTAACAATGGGGTAGCCTTTTTCATTTAGATTCCTAATACCAAATGAACCAAATAATTAAGCTGAGTTCCCCCAAATATTTATTTGCCGCATTCAATTTCATGCAATAATAATTCACGTTATATTTTTAATTATTATCAATATTATTTTTTACAGTATATTTTTAATATTATTTAATGGTTTATTTAACTGTTTATATCTTTCTCTATATAGGAATTAAGCCAAAAAGTTAATTGAGAGATAAATCATTAATTCAATTATCAAATATTATGGTTCAATAAAGTTTTCAATTTTCCTCGTTCCCTATAATCTTAGGTAAGTGTGCAAAGGAATAACGATATTATTTTTAAGACATGTCGAAAAAAACTACTTTGCGTGCAATATGAACATTGAATTACAATGTTGTATCTTCATATAACCTCAACTTATTTGTCTTTAATATACGAGTATTTACACCTTTAGAACTCAGTCTTCATCTGCATTTATGGCTTTCGGAAATCTTTTTCGGGTCTTTATTTTACAGGTGGTTCATTCCCAGAAGAATTTCTGATGAATCAAAGCTTTAAATGGTGTTCGATTCTTATAGCTTATTTAAAAACGCTTTCAGAAACAAATATAAATATTACGCAACAGTTTAAATAAAAGAACACATAAAAACTATAAACGGCCAAATATATTAATATGCAAACTCAATGAAAGTGACATTTAAATGCGAAAACACTGTAACAGTTCCAAAATTGGCCCCATTGAAACTCGTTAAGCTTGTTCTTGTCGTATAGCCATGTATCGCGCCATATATCGAGACAGATCACATCGTGGATGGGCTGTCTAAGAAACTTGACGAAATGGAATAATTCAAATGCCAGCTGAAGTTTCAGCAGTTCATAAAAGCCACGAAAAAATAAAGGAGCTTTAAATATAATTAAAAATTCTTTAAAGGCATGAATTTGCATCATCGTAAACTTCTTTTACGGCAGCTATAAAGCTTCTTATAGAGGTAGATGGCATTTAACAATGTCACATCGATCCTACATTAACTCAAACTTAATTTCTGTTACTAGGGCACTAATTACGTAGTAAACTTACTTTATTTTCTCTTTAATTAAAGTCAGGGTGATATGTCATGGCGCACCCTGATGTAGGTGTGGTTTAATCCCCCGGATGCATTCCGAATGTGCTCTGTGTAGTTGTTTGTTCAACGACTCCGACATTACACATACGGGTTTCTGTTTAAACAAAACTAGATAAATTATGCCCAGGTTATGTACATATTTAACTCTGACCTTTTTAGGATTGCACAGGATTAGGACATGTTCAAACTGAAAGTGTCGCTCCGGATAAAATAAATTTTAAAGCAAGTCTTTTAATCCATTCTACAATTTATGGTGCATTTGCAGCCACAGGCGTTACCCAAAAATTTTACAAGCAATGAATGCGGGTAGTAATATTCAGATTTCAGTGTTGTAAAAGTCTTAACATGACATTTAAGAGACGTTTATTTATTTATCTATCAAAATAGATAAAAGTTGTATAGAACTTTTTGTAATAATAAATTAACAGTAAAATAAAATCACTAAAAAGAAAGTTATACATATAATAAAAATTTTGTTCTTGAACCAAATGCATTTTATAAAATATGAAGGGCAGGGCACAAGGAGGGGTTCTCCTTTATATTTTTCACCTACATAGGTACAGTTTGTTCATGTAATATATTCTCAAGATATTTTTTTTCTGTTTTAAAATACGTGATTTTTCCTGTAAAATTTAATTCCAATTTCAAAATTTTGATTATTTAACAAATATGTGTACAAAAAACTTGCTTTTTTAATGAAATACCCTGTATATTTTGTAAAAACAAAAATTTTCCATTTTTTTGATTCCAACCTTATACGGGGTGTCCCAGTAGTGCGTGGGCAGAGAATAGTTCTGTTGCAATAAGCAATTAATCTTTGCTATAGTCAGAGCACCCACTAAGATCCATTATATAAAATTATTTTTCTATATACAGGGTGTTCATACATAGAATGTCAAAATAAATATATATTTCTTAAATTTAAAACCTTATATGTTTATTTTAATATATTTCTATTTGCCTTGCTCTGAGTTATCCTTAGATATTATGTTGCTATTGCATATGGCGTTGCCATGTTTTTCTCGAACACTCGTGAATTACATGTACTTGTGAAAATTCTTTTAGCACTGCAGATTGTCAAGATTATGACTTGAAAATTGAAAAGTATAAACAGGATCTAGCCACTATCTACACATAGGACCAGAAGACAGAAATTCCATACAGGGTGTTCGTTAAACATTAAAAAACTTCATGATTTTCCAAAGTCAAGTCAAGGTCAAAAGTAGATTTTTTTAAATGAAACACCCAGCATTTTTTTACATTTCTGAATTTTCCTGTCATTTCTATTTAGTTTACCTTAAACAAGTCCTATACCTAACCTTCCTGGTTTTCGAGTTATCTGACGTATTTGCAACTGCAGTAAAATATCATTTCCGGGTGTTTTTCTTCCTGCTCGTGACTGTTCACATACTTATATGCATTGACTGATAAATACCTGCATAAGTACAAGTACGTTGCACTTTTAAAGTGCAACGTTACAGTGTAAACATTCAGTCACAAAAAGCAATCATACCTCATACGTGCAATTATAGTAGAGTAGTTTCAAAATCTCCTGATAAGCAGCGAATTGCGCGAAAGGCGTGGCAGATCCACATTATTCTACTAATAAGCACGTTGTGAAAACATTGATTCAGAACTACACCACCAAATTTACGTAACGGATCAAAGGTTTGTTTACTACGAGAGCTCGAGATAAACTGTGAATAATAGGTCTAATGTTTTTAGGACCTAGGATAATTGAGGCAACGGCCGGAATTATGTTTCCGGAATCTCTGTTTTGTAAGACCATATATAAACCAAAAATGGTTTCTTATTAGACTTCGTGTTAACCCGTCTACAAGAAACATAAACCAGGGAAGAATTAAGAAACACGTAATGAGCAACAATGGGAATAATAACGGGAATAGTAAAAATCAATCTATCAGATAATGCTCATATGGTGCCTATATATATGGAACTTTTGTTTTGATCCTTCAGTGAAATACATACATAAATTCTTGTTTCCCGTAATTACAGTAAGAACATTTCTTTCATTTCAAGTTCTCGGAAGAGCTACTTATATAGAACGCATTTAGCCCATTTAACATATTACCGGTTTTGCATAGTAGGCATATACATGATTTAAGGAACAAAACGGTTGCATGCAGTGATAATCCACTCCTGCACACGCAAAGGGTTTTATGGGTCCTTAGAAAACAATATAAAAATTACAGTAACTGACTGTGAACTTATTATTTCCCAGCCAAAGGTAACTAATTTTACTGCGTCTGATAGTAAAAATATGGTGACGTCGGTTCCGTAAACTAGGAGCCTTATTAACATACATGTTTATCAGATAAAGTCAACTAATTAATCATGTACATACTTATGAATTTTTGAAATACTCATTTGTTTACTTTGATGCGAATTTTAGATTAGCATGCAATATTTACTGTGTGGAATTAGTAAAGAAAAATACAACAATTAATTCCACATGAATAATTAAATACGTCTTTACCTAATTTTGTTCATTATTCGATTCGTACATTTTCAGTACCAAATTTCTTTTACATAATAAATTAAGGTTTTCTTGAAAATACTTTTTGGAACTTATAGTATTAATATATTTTTAACGAGAAACTTTAAATCAATTGTGGCTATTTTTTGAACATTCTGATTATTATCTGAAACTTAAGTTCTTTCGACTTAAAGAATATTAAATTTGATAGTAGTTGTAATAGCATGAAATATTCTAGAAAATGATACTTTTTGGTTGTTTCAGGATATTTATTAAACTATATGAACTTCGTTAAATTACTGTATAGCCATAAATGAGAATAATACGTATTTTTCTGTTTCAACTGTCTCCTACCTATTCAAACTTTCCAGTGTTAAAGGGAGAAGTGATTACCTTGTATATTGAAATATTGAAATATTTTGATCAATTTAACTTAATTCTGAGATTAAAGGAAACTATTAATGAGTATATTGGCATTAAGGGTTACACACGTAAGAAACATAATATGTTTATTATTTGTAACTTACTGTAACTATTATTAAATGTTAGGAAAGTGTAAATGATAAAAAATTCATAAAAATGTGCTATTTTATTTACTAGGGCTATACAAGTAGGATTATTATAGAAATAGAACAAACCTTCCATAATTTTAGTCAACTAAGGACCTATACAATTTGTGGTGGAATCATATTATAAAAGAACCATTGCTAGTATGTCTACCTGAAAAATATGTACTAAAATGTCACTATTTTCTATGCACTTTTCTTGTTAAACGAAGTGTCACAGAAACTAACTGAGCGCATCTATTCTTTTACTGAATCATTAAAAGTTTGGTTGATTAAAATTAGTTATTACCCTCTTCCATATTACCAATGAAACTCCCAGAAATAAAAAAAGTTGTACAGATTAAAATGACGAGGGCCCCCCAGCAACCAGTTCTTGTGAATAATTATTTCATAGAAATTTGTTGCAACGTCAGCATATTCGAAATCACTTCAGCGAAATAACATTTTAGAGAAAGTACAAGATGGTTGAAATATTATTAATGAAATAAATACATTTGTCAATAGCATGTGTTTGAAGAAATAGCATATTTAAAGACATTTTACAATACCTATCTAATAAACGCAAAGCTGACGGCGGATGGGTAGATTGTTGATCAATTTTCTCCATGAGGCTCTCCACAAGAGTGCTTTACTCGATGCAGTGACTCTATAGTCACTGCTCGATGTATCTTGGGAAGTATTGTTGGGCACCTGTCGCTATATCGTAGTAATAGTGCAAGGTAGGGCAGGTTTTGGGGTGTGAATTTTTAGTTTTTTTATTGTTTTGGGTAGGATGTTGCCAGGCTTTGGTTGGGATTTTCTATTTTTGAAGGGCGCTTTTGTTTGAGGTAAGTTTTTAAATTGTTTTATTGTTTACGGTCTAGGACTAATTTTGCATTTTTTATGGATTATAGGGATGGTTTTTGGTTGAGGTAGTTTTTTGGATGTTTTATTGCTTAGTGGTAGTACAGATTTAGGGATGATTTCGGAAGTTTCTGTATCTTGGGAGTGGTTTCTTCGAATATTTTTATTGTTTAGTGGGGGGATGAATTTAGGATTGTAGATGTAATTGAGAGAGAGATGAGTTGGGTTGATTGCGAATTTAGGTGTTGAAATTATCTGTAAAGGAAAGATTTTTGTGTTCAAGGAGTTTTTGCGCGAACCTAGGAATTAATTTGCAGAGGATGAATTCTAATAGTGTGGGTGTGCCTGTCATGTTGTGTAGTATGGTGATTGGGGTTGCAAGGGGTAAATTGTTAGCAAGGCGTAGATTTATATTTTGTATGACCTGAAGAGTATTTTGATTTGATTTGCAGATGATAGGGAACCACCCGGGAGCGGCGTATTGACTGAATATAGGATTTATAAAGGAGGGTGGAAATATTAGGATGCCCATTTTTTATAACGCCCGCTATTTGAGAGAATCTCCGGTGTGCCTTTGCTCTTGTCCAGGATACATGGTTAGAAAATATTAAACCCTTGTCGAAAATCAGACCAAGGTATTTCAGATTGTCCCCGTTTACAACAGGCATATTGCTGACTCTTAAAGTTTTTATGGAATTTATTTTTCTTTTGTGGAATAGGGTGGATTATGTTTTAACAGGACTTACGTGGAGTTCCTAGTCTTTGTAAAAGTCGACGAGGTTGTCTGTTTGTTCCTGGATTTGTCTGTGTAGTAAGTTAGGGTCTCGCGAAGTAGTTATAACCACGGTGCCGTCGACGTATAGCGCTAGAGTGGGGCTGTGTTCGTCTCGGTCAGGGATATCGGAGGTATATAAGGTGAATAACACCAGTCCCAGTGAAGATCCCTGGTTAATTCCGGGTAGGACAGGGACAGGGATAGAGCTTTCTCCCTCGACTATTACTCAGAAGAAGCGGTTGGAAAGATATGCTTGTATTTTATTTATACTACTCGCTGAGTAACCCGCGAATTGGAGCTTGTCCAGATTGCAAGACTTTGTCGAAGGCTTTCTCGAGGTCCAGGGAGACAACCCCTGTATATAGATCTCGGATGTTGTTGGTGATGATAATTTCACATACTCTGAGGAGTGGTTGGATAGTGAAGTGGGATTTACGGAAGCCGAATAGGAAGGCACTGAGTACGTTGCCGTCATCATTGACCTCCAAGATAAGGGAATCGATAAGCGCAAACGTGTTAGAGTCTATTTATATTTTTTGATAACTAAAAATATTTGTGGACATAGGTGTTGTGGACATACATACATGGTATAATTTATAATCATGTAAAAACATGTAAAACAGTGAATGTTTCATTAAACATTCAGTCAACATTTTAGTATCAGAAAACTAAGCATGATTTACAAAAAGAAAAAAAATTTATCAAATAAGTTAAATGTATATCTAATTACCTAGGTATATGTTTGAGGTATGTAATTAATATTAAATCATATCCAGCAAAATATATAATATAATTTTCATTACCTAGGTTATTACTAAACTGTTCGTGGTTCTTGGTACTCAAATATAATCTTTTTTGGAACCTTATAACTAGTTTGTAAATCAATGTAAACAAAGACTGTGAAGCAACACTAACAACCAATACTTCATTTATTATATAGTTGTAATGAATTAGGATTTTGCCCTCACAGATATAATAGAACTAAGACACCCAAACGACATCACCTATCTACTTTGGACTATGCCAGAATAAATATAATTTCGTTAATATCAAATTACATTTTCTGTTTTCACTAAAAAAAAAAAAAAATAGTCTACCTAGACATATGGAAGATACTATAGAATATATTATATTCTTAACCGACGAAGGAACTATACTGTTTGCAAAAACAGAAGTGGATTGCATTAAAAATTGTAGAATGGTACTGAGTACCCCTATATTATGCTATTTTCTGGCAATAGATCAACTTAGCTTACAATATTTATATTTACTCTAATAGGTAAACCTATTTTTTTACAGTCAATAAACTATTCTATCGGTGTAGATGACTCGACTACAATCCGTTATATCATTATATTATTATTATTGTTATTGTTATTATCAAATTGTATAGTTTTATGTGACCCAGATCACCTTGTAGAGCTGTCGGATATGAAAGTGAACCTCACGATATATGCCTCTTGACAAAGAGATGTGCAGAGCGCTTTATTTGGAAATAAATTAGGGTAAACATTTATCGCGAACGGGTCTGCATGCATATGGGATGGCAGGGGCGTGTGCTGCCATGCCTGTCCTGAGGCTGTTCCTGACAATCCCGTATAAATGTGCCTTTAGAGATGGATGGTTGTTTGACCCATCTATCATTTTGATCAGTCTGGTCCTGATCGGAACGCGCACGCTGCCTAAGGCGTACATTATGCTGACCCCCTGTGATTTATTTCGCTTCGTACAAAAACTATTTTTAAACATCATAGCCTAGCGTATTTTTGAAGTCATTATTAGAGAATATCATATTTTTCACGTCCCAAGAATAAAAAATTCGAGCAAGTGGTAGCAAACATAAGTACTACTTAGTTTAGTAGTTCGTTTGATGACATTGGTATTTTATTTATATATAATTAATTCATTCACCCTACCAATCTGCGAAAATACACCACAAGTTTAATCAAACATTAGAACGGTATTATCTAAGCAAACTTTTGAAAATAGTGTATATGATAAAAACTATCTGAAATGTAATGATGAATTCAGTTATATCAGTAATTGTATAATTTAACACAAAAATAATATTTAAAACTGTAAATAAAGATAATTCACCGTAGCAAGCTTTTTCATTTACTCAACTCATGATTGAACATCAAATTCACTTAACCTTCACCATCAGTTATTACTTTCACAGATTATAGAATAGAAGAAATTACGGTGGATTTAACAATCTTATCTCTTACAATATGTATTTATAATTAGTCAAAGTATCACTCAAAGTGATTATAGAGAACTGTTTAATTGAAAGTTTAATATAAAACTGTAATTTCTCATGAGGTTTGAGTGAAAATGTCAAACTTGTACTTAAAAACAAAATATAATTGACCAATGAGCAGAAAACCAGTATGGATTTTAAACGTTTCAAATTATACCTAAAAAAAGCGTTTGTAACTTAAATATACTTAAAAGCAGAAAACAATTAACGGATAAGGATACGAGTTAGGTAAAAATTAATAACCAATACCCAGTTCTATTGAGTCATTTTAAGTAATGTCTGAATATTTAATTGATAAAAAAGTAAAAATCTTCTCCTATACTGAAATAATTAAGTATATTCGTGACACAAAGTGCTTGCTATGGCAAAAGTCAAAACTTTGCCTAGAAAGAAACTGCACTTCCGCATGGTCGAGTCTAATTTCAATCCACTCTCTACCTTTATCTCTTCTTTATTAAGATATTTTAAAATCTAAAGGAATGGAGCACCATGTATATTTTTTGGCTGATCTCTTGTACTCCTTGAGCTGATTATTAAAATGTATAATTAATATCGGTTCGTTAAAACGAATGATAAGAACTTTAAATATTTGTTTTCACTCCTTCCGTGTGGAATTGCTTTGTCACTTTTTCGTTTACTTTTAACTGTCAAAATAATTAGTAATAAATACGAAATACTCGAACTTTTCTCCGAAGTCAAACCATTTATACCTAGCGATTTAAACTTGAACCTATTTTTATAGAGGGAAGTTTGGATGACCAAAATTATCTAATTTTAAAATGTTGCTGGTAATGTAACAGATTTATAGTTATTCATATAACTGTACTTTTCCATGTGCACCATTGCTTTATTGGAATGGAAATTTATTTATTGAAAGAAAGACAAATTTGTAAAATAGTGACTATTGTGTGGTAAAAAGAGTTTTATACACAGTATATTAAAAAAAAACTTCAATATTTTTGTTCGTTTAAGTATCACGTAGTGTTTCACTTGCGGACGACTGTCGCTTTACTGAGGAAATTCAGTTGACCAAGCTATGATTTCCGATACCTGATTAGGGAAAACACTTACCTTAATAAGAGCAAATACGGAGCCAGCTCGACAGTAACTTACATAATACTCTGAAAATCGTTATAGCGTAGAGACACTTTGGGTCTTTCACGGAAGAGGCTAGAGCATTATATTCCACTCGAGTGAACCGAAGAGCTTTCCATTAGGCTGCAGTTTTCACATTTTGCTATAACTAGATCGCAGGTTAGTTGCAGAATGTTATTACCTCGGTCGGTAACGATGTTACCTCGCATATCGGCCGTCTCGTGACCCGCTGCATTAAGTTCTCAATGCAGCCGACCGTGCCTTCCTTCGCATTTATTGTTATTTGAGGATTCCCTGTTGCTTCGAAGATAGCCCACAATTATGTGGAAGTAAATGTTATTGCCGTTCTCTATCATGAATAACGAGATTTTGATGACGGCAATTAGGGCACACGGAAAACGTCTTATCTTGGTGTATTATTTTATGACCTCGAGGGAGTATATTATCCTATTAGTGTCAAGTATCTAGGGAAAAGTGTTCTAATATTGTCGATAACTGAACAGTCTCCAGGAAGTTCCTACCTATAAAGTATTCTTAAATATGTTTCAAATGTTGTTTTGAGAATAATGACTTTTGCAGATATTATTTACTAGGCACGATTTATGTCTAACACGTAGCCGAGCACATACCCAACATATAGGTACAACATATTTTTGTAACTATTTATATCAAATACAAAATTTTACGTTATAACAAAACTTAATGTCAACAAATTAAATGCTATTGAATTAATATAACAATATATTATATTCGGTTATTTTCTTATATCCTATATCCAAAATATATTTCATAATTTTATATTCGTTATACCAACATTGTTACAAAAATTGTTGTTTATTTTTGTTTAGATACAGTAGTTATTATCTCAATAAATCACTGCCTACTATACAGGGTGCACCATTTAAGTTGGCAAACTTAAATATCTTGAAAATGAGACATTTGAGAGAAAAATGTTTCAGATAAAAGTATCATCGTTTTACAAGCGGGATTTAATGGTTATATGTTAGGTTTGTTTGGTTTAGAGTTTCAAGGTTATTTGAAGGGTAACTTTTATTTTTTAAATAGGAACCCCTATTTTTTTAATGATTCGTATTCTTCGTAAAAAACCTAACAACTTTTGTTCTGTGGCATTCCGTGTTTAACCTTAGCGTTTACGAGTAATTACGCATTTAATGTAGAAGTACAGAACACTTCTGAAAAATGGAGAAATATTTGACTGGATACTAAAGGCAAGTTGAACCCCCCCGGAAAACCCCTGGAAAACTAATGTTATTTATGAGAGTAACAGAATTTTTATTGCGTACAAGTTACTAAGTACTAAGTTATTGCAAAAAGGAAGTATCATTTATTTGCGAGTTATTCCATCCGGAAACTAAAAGTTAATCAATTTAACAGATGTTCAAAGTGATGGCCTTCGACTGCAATACATCGTTCAATGCGTACTGCAAAATTGTCCACCGTTCTTACTAATATGCCTCTGTCAATATCGCGGCAAGCATTTCTAATGCGTTCTTACATATTTTCCGGTGTGGTTGGTACATCTTGGTAAACTTGTTGTTTAAGATATCCCCACAAAAAAAGTCTAGGGAAGTTAAATCAAGGGATCGGGCGGGCCAATGTACTGGACCACCTCGTCCAATCCATCGCCCAGGATAATCCCGGTCCAATATTGCACGTGACGTCCGTGCATAATGTGGTGGAAAACCATCGTGCTGATACCACATGTTCCTCCTGAGTTGTACTGGTATGTCTTCAAAAAGCTGTGGTAATTGATGGTCCAAAAACTCAGTGTACATTGCCCCCGTCAAAACACCATCAATAAAGACAGGCCCTATTAATTTATCGCCAACTATGCTACACCAAACATTTACCGTCCATCGTCTCTGCATTTGTACTTCACGCAACCATCTTGGATTTTCTGAAGACCAATAATGCATGTTGTGCCTGTTCACTTCTCCACAACTCATAAAATTTTACTCATCAGAAAATAGTACTGTGTGAAAAAAGTTTTCATCAGCTTGTAATTGTGCATGTGCCCATTGACAAAATGTGACTAGATTGTGAAAGTCATCGCCATGAAATTCCTGATGGAGAGATACGTGGTAGGGATGAAATTTATGACGTTTCAGTATTCTAAGAATGCTTGTTTGTGAGATGCCAAGATCATGAGAAATTCCACGAGAACTTGTGTGTGGAGTCATATTGACCGTAACTAATACTGCAATTTCATTTTCTTCTTCAGTTACTGTTCGTCGACGTTGTCTTTTCTTTGGTTGAATACTGCCATCTTCAGAAAACTGATGCACAACACGATAAAATGATCTACTGGATGGATGTCTTCTATGGGGAAAACGCTATGCATACAATTCGCGCGCGTTCTCAATGTTGCGACCGGCTTCTCCATAAATGAAAATCATTTCAATTTTTTCTTCGACTGTTAAGGTTTCCATCGGTAACATACTCGTTAACATACAACGCTTTATTAGTAACACACAGCTAAATAATAACTTCGTGAAATTTGAATTGATGCGATCTCGGAATCGGAATTTGAATTGATGTGTAGCTCGGACTCAACTTAACTCTTTAAGTCGTCAAATTACAAATTTGCTTTATATTGAGTCTAGATCAGCAACAAACATAGGGCAAAAAATTCTTTTTGGTCTAATAAAAACTTACAAGTTTGTAGTGATAGTAAATTTTTTGTAGCCTCTTCCCGCTTTTTGTAATATCTGATGAATCAGTAGCCAAACTAATAGCCAACGGTAGTGTTCATTGCAGGGATAACGGCTACTTTTACATTTTATTGTTACTGCTACGTTCAATGCTTAATTACTCGTAAACATTCAACTCGAAAAGTCAAAAAACAAAAGTTGTTAAGTTTTCACGAAGAATACGAATCATTAAAAAAATAGGGGTTCCTATTTAAAAAATCAAAGATACCCTTCAAATAACCTTGAAACTCTAAACCAAACGAATCAAATATATAACCATTAAACCCCGCTTGTAAAATGATGATACTTTTGTCTGAAACATTTTTCTCTCAAATGTTTCATTTTCAAGATATTCAAGTTTGCCAACTTAAATGGTGCACCCTGTATGTTTCGTTATCATTATGTTGTATTACTATTTTGGTGATTGTTTAATAATTATTCAGTATTTTAATTTTTTAATTAGTATTTCAAGTTAAAAAGGAAAATATTTCGAAAACTTTTAAAAATATTTTCAAAGAGGTGTATATTGTTGGACTGAGAAAGAACAGGCGATAAAACATATAGGGCGTACCATATAAAAGAATATGTCTGTGGCTGCTACCTGTGACATTCTACGTCTAACATCTTGTGAAGTTAATGATACATTTAAAAAATATAGGGCATATACATTACTTCAACTTTTTCCCAGATTTTTATCTCAAATAATAACGGAGATAGAGGTCGTGTCTTTTATACACCAATCATCCTGTAGTGTACTACTCTCTCTTGAACACAAACATAATTCCGTACACTTTTCCGTAATTTAGATGACACTAACTTTCGTAATAACTCACGCACGAAACCTCTTTCTTAATATCTAAACAAAGGATGTACCATTAAGAAAAAAACAGTTTTCAACACCCAATGTATAAATTAGAGAACATAGACCATATTTAACTTCTAGTAAGGAGCAATCACATGGGTACTATATTACATACGCTCGCCGCGTCGTTGTCGTCTCAATTAACAAATACGTGCATAAGTCCATTAGCGAAAACTCTGTTGATGCATTTGGGAGATTTCACTCAAAGTGGTCATAGTGCAACAAAGCACATGGCAGACGTGTTTATGTTGTGAAGGTATATTTGCTTAGTTGACTAGTTGGAGTGCCTGTTACAAAGATATTTCTATTAGTCTTAATATGGTAACTTATAACTAGTTTCTATTAGCACGTTTTAATAATTATCTAGTAGTCTCACAATTACTTGTTTTAAATCACATCCTACTTTAATAATCCTTTTTAGTGTTATCCTTAATTATTTGTCATTATCATTACTGCTAACGGTAATATATGGTATCACGGGCTACAAACTAAAATATCTTCAAATATACAGGCTGTTCCCCTTCTCGTGGCCAGACAAGAACTTTGATTTTTTAAATGGAAACATATTTTTTTATATTGTTTTTAGATTTTAGGAAGAAATTATTAGGAAAGGTGGTTCTTTACAATCCTATTTCATAAAGTGAACTTAATTGTGGAGGGTGTAAAAAAGTGACGACGAAATCTCGAAAAATCCAAATACAACTCCCTGTATTTTTTTACATCAAAAGATGCAGAATAAAATAATCACTCTTCTATATTATATAGTTGTAAAAAGTATATTTTCAATTTATTTAATATTATTCTATATGTTCCAAGATTTAGACATAAAGTATAAAACTATAAATGTAACTGAGTAGGTGGGTCGTAAAACCTACTCAAATTTATTAGTCTTATACGTAGGTTTTAATTCTGAATACCTGATAAAATGTTACAGACGAAGTCTAATCTTTGTAATTCATTTGAGTTACCTCACCCTGCAGTTTAATGCTCCATTCATAAATCTAGACGCTTTGTCGACATTGTCTTGAAATTATTTAGGCGTTGACCTAAATGTCAGGAAATGTTTTTGGTTGTCCTCAGCGGGTGTGCGTGTTAGATATCAAGCTACGCAAGGAATCCCGTTTAAAGTTGCGTCAACTGTTGCGGTTACCACGCTATTATGCCAATATAATTCACATCATTAATTTAATTATAATTATTGACGTCAGAGTTAGGTTGGGGAATTCGGTCAGCTCTCGGCGTTGTGCCTTGTGGTGGTTTTGAATATTCAATGCTGAAAGTTTCTGAACCTTTATAGCTCATAGCATAAGATACTAATGGAATACATAAATCAGGAGTTTGTGTTTTCACTGCGTTAGTTAAACCATACACATTATTTTTGTTATATTCAGTCATTATCGACCACTACTATTCAAAACATATTTAAGACATAAGATTTCAAAAGATTTTTTTATATTTTCTTTGCCTTTTTAGTTAAGTCTTGTCTGGGTGATTAATGCTCTTGTTTTGCTGAAAATAATTTTATGTGTAGGTATATCATTCTCTATCTTTCTGACAGATGACCTTCTACTGCACAAAAATTGTTGATGATCATTAATACAATACCTGTAATTCGTCCAAGCAATGTAATTAGGCGATATGACCTAATTAGGTGTATTTTCAATTGTGCTAGTTGTAAACATTTCGAAACATCGCTCGTTATGGAATCAGAAGTGTGAATTTTTAATGATAAACCGAAAGTTTCAAATTAGACAATATTTTATTTCTTAATAGGTTGTGGCCAGCATCAAACAACAAATGAATTGTGACGCAACGACATGTTCATATAAAATTGAGTTTACACTGGTGACTTTGTCCGAGCGTCTCTCCTTAGACCCACGTCCTTTTAATTTTTTTTCAGAAAGTTGTTCTTGCTGTTGCTGTACTTGCCAGAATCTTAACCTCGTCGACTTCCCAGACCTAATTTTGCAAAGAAAATTCCAATGTCTATACAATAATAAGATTTTGATTTTGGTATATTAAATGAAACTTAATTTAACCCATGATGTTTTAGTGATAAAGGCAGTTTCGCCGAATCACCTTGTATACATATTATCAAATATGATTTCAGGCTGCTGTGCTGAGTCTCATACTTAACTTTAAGTATTTCTTATACGATAGGATAAGGTTTTTGTGGGGATATTATTCCTTCTTTTTCTCCTATAAAATCAAAGTATTTGTAGTTTCGAATTGATTATTATTACAAATTATTAATAGTCAATATCAGAAGTAGTGGAAGAAATGTTTAAAGTGCGGTGGTTTTGTGTTTATTTTTGTGACAACAAAAAAAATGAGCTGACATCGAAAGAAATTGAGAAAGCATTATTGTTGCCAAGGGCAATCGAATGATGAAGACAATACAAAGCAAATTCGTAATAAAATGTAAAAGAAGCGACGCAAAGAAATTGTAAGGTACACACCCACTTCAAAGCTATGTAATGTACAGCCGATGGCAGAAGTAGGTCTAAGAATATTAACAACAATCCGTGAATTTCATCCGAAAATAAGGGCTGTTTATAACAGCTGTGAGTATGCCTAGAGGAAACAAACAGACAGAACGAATGAATAGAACAATCTTCGAGACACTCGACGCGTTAGGAGCAGATACAAATAAAAATAACTGAAACACAACAGTGAAACTAATCCAACAGAAACTATCTAAATAACACAAAACGCCGTATAATGCTCAATACTCGCGACTTGCATGATATTTCGGACGAGCAACAACTGAACGTTTCGAAAATCCGACGTCAAGTAGCACAAAGTGATTGCAACTGATCGCTATCTTATTGGGCACAAAGCATCTTAGGCACAAACTGATTGCCTTCTTAGGCACAAACTGATTGCCATCTTAGGTTGAAATTTAGTATCCTCTTTAGCACAAATTGATTGCCCCTATACTCAACTGCTTGCCACCTCAGGTTTAACTGCTGCCTTATTAGGCATCACTATTGAACAAAATGATTTTCAATGCTAACAACATTTTTCAGTGCCATAAACTCTTCTGTAATTTTAAAATTGCATGCAGTATGCTTTCGAGGACGAAAAATCTACAGGATAGCCGTGCTGATTATATCATAACAAGATATCATTGAGAGCAGCTTCGCCGAAGTACATTGTATACATATTAAGGAATATGATTTCAGGCTGCTGAGTCCCACTTAACTTTATACATTCCTTATACGATTTGATATGTTTTTGTGAGGATGTATTCATTCTTTTTCTCGTATAAAATCAAAGCAAATGTAGTTCTGAATTGATTATTATTACAAATTATTAATAGTCATCATTTGTCATTTGGTTGCCTTCTATTTGGAAATCCATAATGAAATGAATTTATAACTTGTCATTTTAAGGAATTTTTATGACTATCTACCTCGCGGGCTATGGAAATTACGTTTGTGGCACCTTTGATGACTCTAAAAAACGTAGTAAACTGATAAAACACAACGAAAAATATACACACAATATCCAGAAGAGCCACCCAACTGTAATTATTTAAACCGCTCTATATTTTGGAATTTCGACAAAAGTATTGGAACATTTCATTTCATTTGACAAGCTCAATACATTAATATATCAATAAAATTTAAAAATTCGTGTTTGAGTATTTTGCGCTCTTGTCTGTTTCCTTACGCATGTTACAGATACTTTCCTGCCATTATGTATATATAATATTGTCTTTAAATTTGCAGTAGTTGTTTCAGTATGACAGATTGAATTATTTGTTTCTAGTCCTGAAATAGATTTAAAAATAGAACGAATTCCTTTTATTATTCTGTTACCGTCGGAGATAGTTACAACGCCTTGTAAATGATTCAGGATTACGATTTACATACTATTGTCGCAACACTTGTATATCCCAAAATCCTTTTTGTTTATTACCTAAGCATTCTTGATTTACGCCCTGTCGGCACACCAGTAAACAGAAAATAGCTTCTCCAACAAAAGAGCCTTAGAACAATGTAATATTAGTTTATATGCTCAGCGAGGGGAGTCAAGAAAAGGCACGGGTTATAGCGTGGGCCACATATCTAAGTCTCCAAAATCCCTGGGGATTGTCTCTGTAGGTGTAAACTTCGGCGGACTGGTGTGATCCCAGGTGCGTCAGAGATACCTTAAAGTGGAGCGAACCAACTGATCCATTACCGAACAAATTATCGCTTTGCAGTCGATAGAAAATAGACACCGAATTAACTTAGACTTATTCTTATAAATGAATAGTCTACTATATCCACAGGGTGTTGTTTAGTTTCTATATTCAATATATCTATTCTGTACTATAATACAATTGGAATACATTTTATTTATATAAAATAGTTCTCCAACTTCCGGTTGTGCCAATGTGGAGAAGGTTCAAGTGCCACCAAGGTCGTTTTTATTAGTTATTTGTGCAGGAATTTAATTGATCAATGATAATAGTGATGCCTCTATCCTCCCTTCTAGTCATGAGGTTGTTATCGAAACTCTGTGACTTCTGGGAAAGATTTGCGGTATAGGTTTATTCTGTAGCCGGCATTGGTTCCTAGACACAACGATAAAGGGTAACCAACATTTAGTGCAAGAATGAGAGAAATACAGAACAAACATTTAATTAGTTGGCAGTCAAAAATGTATCAACGTTAATTTCCCTCATTAGCCCCTAGTACCGATTGTCAGACCTAGCCTTCTCGCAAAATAGTTCACCAATTATTATATCTCTAAGTAAATTGTATGAGACAACAATTAAAATTGTCGTGGTCGCAGTAAACTCTTCTAAACCAGCCACCTCTATTTCTACATAGAAAATATGGAGACCCTGAGCTATCGACTCTATGTACATAAACATACAATGCACAAAACATAATCCAAGGATGATACCTTCCGCTACTTGTCAATAGAATTTGAACCTTACTTATCACCTGCACATAGTAATTTCTTTTTAGAAAAAAATAAAATTAAATTTTGTCCGCCTAGAGCAGTGATTCTCAACGTTCACGACTTCGCCCACATGGCGCCCATAAGAAAAACAAAAGTTGAGTAGAGGAAAGTAGCCTAATTTCGGACAGGTTCCCATTTCGGATACCCATAATTCTACAAATTATCGCTATGTTACAGGCAATTTTCATTACTGTTGTGCGTATTTGGTTGCATAGTAATGATATGATATGATATGATATGATATGATAAATAATTGTGCTGACGCCCGATAGATGAACTGACAAATTCATTTGCGCAGCGGAGTATCAGAGATTTTTATGTGTGATATTTTGACAGTGGTGTTTTTGATATTTATTCTCATTTTAAAACTTTGGATAGATTGCTCAGTAAGCATAGGATATAATAGTTGTATGTTTATAAAGAAAAGTTATTTTCACCCATAGTTTTGACAAAAAAAGTAATTTAAGTTAAAACTAGATTTGCTCCTAATTGCGGATACTAAAATGCACCCAATTTCAGATATCCGAAATTAGGCAAATAGGTATCCGAAATTAGGAAATCTACAACTTTCTTAATTATAAAATTTTATTACATACAGAAAGATGCTCAAAGTGAGTGGCAAAAGCAAACAGTGGGTTCCCGTTAACATGAAACGGGCAATGGATGCTGTTAGAAAAAAAGAAATAATTTCAGATACCCTATCCGAAATTAGAACACCATTCTATTAACTGGCGAATTCGCTATTTTTTAGTTTTTAATGTTTAATTCCTTGCCTCTTTTCTAAACTATAATATTCACTTGAACTTGGCAAATTTTAGGTTAGAAGGAAAGTGTAACATCGAAACAAGCCACGCTGTTTAGTTCATTCCAGAATCTACGATTCTCTGAACATGATAAGGTCAAGCAGTATTCAAATATAGTCGACGGTATCAATACTACGTGACAGTATTAAAACAATGTACAGGGTGTCCAAAATAAGATCCTCTATCCTTTTATCTCAGAAAGTATAAAAGGTAGAGAAAAATGTTAAATACGAAAGTTTTTTGTTTTTACCTGAACTTTTCATTTTTATAACTTTCTTGAATACAGGTTGTTCAGTTTCTCTGATCCAGGCATCAACTTTCTTTTTTTAAATGGGACACCCTATATTCAATTATGTTTTTGAATTCTCCTTAAAATTCTAGGTCGACATTGTTAAGAGTACCCTATACCTTTGACTATATTACTAAGACTAGCCAAAGTAATGCGGGACTAGGTTGGCCGGTTTGGGAGACCATTTCTCGGCTGATGGGAGACCAACTCAAATAGTTGCGGTAAGCTTGGACCTCGCGCTAACAGATGGCATAATCACAGCATGCTGTGGCATAATGTTGCACAGAAATTCTGGTTCATAAAATCTAGGTTCCGCCTTTAAAATATGATTGGTTTGGAGCACAACATGTATTTTATAGCTCTATTTTATTACTTATTTACCCTAAAACCACTTAAATATTTTCCTAATTATAATTTGCGTTATCGTTGTGTTACCGTTGTCAGTGTGTGATACCTGTTGGCATATTATTAATTTTATATTATTCCTTAACTCGAGTGCTACTGTTAGTTATTTACTTACCATGTCTAGGCAATCGGGAAATAAATGTGTATATTTAAATTGCAATAAAACCAAGAGAAGCTCTCCAAGACTCAGACTTTTCCGTTTTCCATATAAAGATGAAAATCGATTAAGACAATGGGTTTTTGTACTAGGTATACAATATCTACATAATATCATATTTAAGTACCTAGGTATTTAATTATTTAATCAGATCGATATAAAATACATCAACCCTTTAGAATATTGTCCCATTACGCATTTTGGAAAAAGTAATGTAATTGTAGTATATTTCACTTGTGCATATTTTACACAAATTTGTATTATATAAATTTATCAAAATTATTTCTTTATTACCTATACAAAACTACCTATATTTTTAAAAATAATTAATTGCTGAAAACAGTTGGTTATAATTTTTAAACAAATTTTAACATAAATTAATCAATAGAGAAATTCCAGTTAAACATCTCCTTTTTAATCGAAAGAAAAATTCAAATAACAGTATTATTTAATGTACCTAATAGATAATAATTTGTCATTATTTAAAACTGTAAAAATCTGTTACTGTTACTTAGTAGGTAATGCAATATTTATTAACAGATAATAGTATGTAGGTACTTATCTGAGTAGGTACCTATAATTATATTTTTGAATTGAAAATATTAAATTAACAATGCATTCAGTACCTACTTCATTAAACAAAATAATAAAATTGGTAAATTTGTTCTTTACACGCAAATCATTATTTTGTTCATTAGTATAACTTATTTTACTTATTACTATGACAATGAACAAATTTTATTTTAGCTGAAATAGTTGCACATACATCTATATCTGTAATTTGTTTTAAGAATGTGGCGACGGCAACCTGAAGTAGGGTCAGTTTATTAGAAAAACAATAATTCCAATAGGTTCCAGGAAAAACAATAGGTTCCAACCCCTTTCATGAAAAACAATGAAAGCATCAGTTTTGATGATAATTTAATGGTACCAAAAAATATCTACCAATAATTATGTAATATGTAATATGTATCTCGAACACAGAATTGGTGGTAGTAATCTGATATCCTCAACATGATTCTTATAAAAATTTTTGATAAAGGCACTAGGTACCTACCTATACAAATATTTCAGATATTTAGACCAAATATAAACCAAATAGACTTTATTGCACTAACTACCCTGTGCATTTACGATAGGATGGTCAGTGAAACTTGGGAATTGTATGTGGCTGAAGACAGACACAGAATCAGATTCGAAAAACGGCAAATTAAAGCGGACCAGTTCGTTATTGGAAGTAATGCGAAATTATTTAAAAAACCAGTTATTTCCCATATGAGGACTTATTAAATAATTAGTACTTTACTAGTCACGTTTACTTAGATTACAAAAAATGTTTTTCAACCTCCAAAATCAATTTAAATAGCTTATACTTATATAACTATATAAAGATTAGAAAACTAATTACCAGTTAGGTAGGTATACCCATAGATTAAGGGTATACCTACTTACTTCCTTTAACAATTATCTCATTGACTCTCACTTCTTCAACATCGCAGGTTAAAGACGTACAGGCCTAGTGTTCTAAATAATAACAGCTAGGTAAAAACACCGAGTTTTTAGGAAGCGAGTGAAAATCATTTTTCAATGAGAAGTCAAAAATCGTGGATTTTACAAATAAAGGTGTTACACATTTTCATTTACAGGTTATCATTATAGACGTTCTACCATCAAGCTGGTAGACGGAAATTAGAAAATTCAGAGTTTAAGGGGATGGAATTCATTTTTCAATCCGAATTCATAAAAAAATCGCGGATTTTACAAATAAGGGTATTACACATTTTCGTTAACAGGTTGTCATTATAGACATTCTACCATCAAGCTGGTACACGGAAATTAGAAAATTCAGAGTTTAGGGGGATGAAAATAATTTTTCAATGAGAAATCATGAAAAAATCGCGGATTCCACAAATAAGGGTATTACACATTTTCATTAACCGTCTACCAGCATGATTGAAGAACGTCTATAATGTTAACCTGTTAATGAAAATGTGTAACAGCCTTATTTGTGGAGTCCGCGATTTTTTCATGATTTATCTCATTGAAAAATTATTTTCATCCCATTAAACTCTAAATTTTCTAATTTCCGCCTAGCAACATTATTGTAGAATGTTTATAATGATAACCTGTAAACGAAAATGTGTAACACCCTTTTTTGTAGAATCCGCGATTTTTTTATTATTTCAGATTGAATAATGAATTTCATCCCCTTAAACTCTGAATTTTCTAATTTCCGTCTACCAGTACGATTGTAGAACGTCTATAATGATAACCTGTAAACTAAAATGTGTAACACCTTTATTTGTAAAATCCACGATTTTTTTTTTGACTTCTCATTGAAAAATGATTTTCACTCCCTTAATTAAAATTATATCCCTTAAAATCTCGGTGTTTTTACCTAACTGTTATTATTTAGAACACCAGGCCTGTATGTCTGTAACCTGTGGTGTTGAAGAAGTGAGAGTCAATGAGAAAATTACATAGAAATAAGTAGGTATACCTACCTAACTGGTAATTAGTTTTCTGATCTTTATATATTTATATATAGGATATTTAAATTGCTTTTGGGGGTTGAAAAACATTTTTAGGAATTTAAGTAAACGTGACTAGTAAAATACTTAATTGTTTAATAAGTTCTCATATGGGAAATAACTGGTGTTTTAAATAATTTCGCATTATTTCCAACAACGAACTGGTCCGCTGTAATTTGCCGTTTTTCGAATCTGATTCTGTGTCTGTCTTCAGCCACATGGGAATCGTACATATTTATTATATTATACCTAAAATATATTGTTTGTTTAATACATTATTTTCACACCGTTTTGAATTGTTATAACTACCATTTATTTGATAAAAGTGCCTAAATAATTACATACCTATACCTATTATTTTTGCTTAATTAAATTAAAGCTACTAAAAGGAGGTACTTACTATATAAAATGAGAAATAGGTAATTTACAAATTATTATTGTAAAATATAAGGCACTTATTTTACAACATGTATCGAAAAAATATTTCTGCAACCCATAGAAATAAATTAAACAAAACATACCAAGAATTACTACTTATATTATTATTTAATTAATTATTATTTAGAAATAATTAATCATCCAAAATTATTCTATGGAAATATTCCACAAAATAATAAAAAGAAAATAAAACTGAAATTCTTGGAGATGTAGGTATAATAATGTGGGGTATAATAATGATTTTGATTTATCAAAAAATTACATAGTTTATCCGTGGTTTGTCAGTAGGTAATCATGATACATGATATTATAATAATTAATTATATTTACTTTTTTAATATGTATTTGGGATAAAAAATAATGTCTTTAAAACTACTTATAAATAATTATATTAATCCTACTATCAATTAAATTACGATAACCAAAATGCATATCAGAAATATCAAGACGTAATATGCTCACAAATTACCTACTTAAAAAAATACTTATTCTGTTACATTTTTCTAATAAAATTTTTGAGGCCCCATGAGATTATTCTATTCTATAAGAAACTGCACATATAAATTTCTATATTTGATTGACATCGAGAGATGGCTGGACGCTGAGCCTTGGTGGGATATCGACTCCGCCTTTCAGATCTCCTTATTAGTTTTTTGCCGGGCACAAGTTTTTTGTTTACTGGCGGAGGCTTGCGATTAATTTCTTTCGTTCAAATAAATTCGTAAATTGTACACAGGGAGACATCTGACCTACTTTGTGTCAACTATAAGTACATTTCTTAAGGACTGTCTCTCTTGGTTCATAAACTCAATGCCTATACCTATCATTTACCGTTACGAAGATATTAGCATTTAAAGAAAAAAATCTGTAAAAAACATCTGCTCAAAAAATCTCGGCAAAACAAATGAGACATCCAAAAAAAAGCTAAATAGGCTTTATTCCGTAGACAATTAGACTCAGAAATTACTTCTATGGATCGATATTACCTGATTAATATACAGGGTGTTTTTGACAGATGACTCTAACATGTATATGTTAAAACTTCAGAAATCGAAAATCTCTTATGGAACACCCTGTGTATTATTATATTTTTGGATTCTCTATTAAATTTTAACCATATTCTATATAACTTTCCCTATTCTTCTTTTGCTTAGTTTTCAAGATATTGACGAAAATGTGGAAAAATGTCAGCTATTAATCATTATCGGCTATTATTAAAAATATATCTACTATTATTTGGTATATTATAGTAAATGTGCCTTAATACTGATAGAGAATATATTCTATTAAAAACTAATATTTTTTTAAAATTATTTCATTAATTAATATAAACAAATCTGTTTGTAACTTGAACCACAAATAACTAACAATAATCAACAAACAACAATAAAAATAATAAATTAAATCAAGTGTCCTATATGTCCCCAATTTTCAGCTATGCATGTTGTGTACATAACTGCTAGTTTTCTTACAGCGCAGTCACTTTGATTGAGCGCTTCAATTTCCATCCTGATTTTAATCTTTAAATCATCATTATTACTCTGAATTTGATAAACTCAGGCTTTCAATGTACCCCATAAAAAGTTATCAAGTGGAGTTAAATCTGGAATCCTCGGTGGCCATGGGATATTCCTGTTTGGCCCTATCCATTCCACGAAATAGTTATTAATAAAATTCTTTACAACTGCAGTATTGTGGCATGGAACTCCATCCATCTGATAGATGATATGATTGGCATCTTCTTCGGCATCCAATAAAGGTAAAATGCAAGTTTGTAATGAATGCCATTTCCTGATATTTTACCTAAGGTACCTGGGACCATTTAAATATTGGCCAAGAAAGACAGGGCCTAAAATGTGTCTCTTATAAATAGCACACCAAACATTTTCGTCAATATCTTGAAAACTAAGCAAAATAAGAATAGGGAACGTTATATAGAGTAAGGTTAAAATTTAATAGAGAATCCAAAAATATAATAATACACAGGGTGTTCCATAAGAGATTTTCGATTTTCTGGAGTTTTAACATATACAGTTTTGAGCCATCTGTCAAAAACACCCTGTCTATTAATAAGGTAATATCGATTCATAGAAGTAATTTCTGAGTCTAATTTTCTACGAAATAAACCCTATTTACCTTTTTTTTGGATGTCTTATTTGTTTTGCCGAGATTTTTTGAGCAGATGTTTTTTAAAGATTTTTTTCTTTAAATGCTAATATCTTCGTAACGGTAAATGATAGGTATAGGGTACTATCGGTACTTAACAGTGTCGACCTAGTATTTTAAGGAGAGTTCAAAAACGTAATTGAATATAGGGTGTCCCATTTATAAAAAGAAAGTTGATCCCTGGATCAGAGAAACTGAACAACCTGTATTCAAGAAAGTTATAAAAATGAAAAATTCAGGTAAAAACAAAAAACTTTCGTATTTAAGTTTTTTCTCTACCATTTATACTTTCTGAGATAAGGGGATAGAGGATCTTATTTTGGACACCCTGTACAATTACTCACTAATAAATCTAAAAACACAACACTGTTTGTAGTTACCTGGTTATCATAAGACTTAAATAATTTAAAGTATAAGAGCTAATCTGTAAAATGATTGAAACAGGAATCTAGAGGTTTTTAAAATAAAGACACAAACATGTCACACCCTCTATTTATCTTGTGAAGATAATTTTAGTCTATGTTATTCAAAATATAGTAAGTGTTGAAAAAACTTCGAGAAGTTTCCTGGGAAAAATATATTTAAAAGTACAATGCATAGAGACAAATTTTCAGGAAGTAATAAAGATTTACATAACTTAAATAAGCCGTATAATTATTCATAATGCTGATCTGCACCCGGGCACGTACCAACGAAATTTAAGTGGCAACCATAAACTATTTTCAGCGCCACTATCTTAATTTTTTTTTTTTTGAAAACCGATAAAATGTGTACGCAGCTTTATATCTATGAAATGAACTTTACATCGGCATACTCCAAAGTAACCTTCTCATATCTTCTCTATCTGAAATGATGATAGTCACTTTAAAAAAGAAAAATACAAAAAAAAGATATAACTGTAAGGTTAGGTGAAAACATATTTTTTAGTACTAGTCGACTTCTAGTCTTCAGGGTACCTGTTCATTTTTTGGTAAATACCTGTATAAATATGTAAACAGATCTATTAAGATCAGTAAGTTTAGCAACAGACTTATAACACAATACACAATTTTAAACATAATAACATAAAAATAAATTATGTACTTGTAGTATTAACAATGTGTTTTAGTTCAAGTTACACAAATATGAGTATAGTAATAGTCAAAATATTCGTTACTACTACTCAGCAGAGAAAATTAACGATCATTTTGTGTCAAAATATAAAATTGAAGCTATGTCCTCGAAGTAAAAAATATGCAGAGGAAGCTCTCGTAGGCTGGAAAAATAAAGAGACGAATTAAAGGTACAACGACGGAAGATATTTATGAATTAAATTTTCGCAGGCGGATAAAGGAAATCACGGAAGTATGGAAATCTAATTGACAATTTGTAATATATCATCATTAATTTTGAAATGTAATTTATCATTAAAAATTCAGATGGCGAAATGAAAAATGTTCGGTCGCCGCATTCCTGAAAGCATTCCTCAAGCGGGATAACTTGAAGTTTTAATAACTTTGCATCTTAATTTAATTATGTGCTTTTTCACCACAATAGTACAATGTGCGAAAAACATTACGTAATTTATCATATAAAAAGTAGGAAAAGCAGAGTTGCTGGTTTCATTATTGAATTACACTTTATTTTATTGGTTCACGGGTTTCCTCTTGGTATATACTCTTTACTTTTCAACGCGCAAATTCCAGATTCGCATATTCGGCCTTCTAAATAATAATATGCCGACCCTCTTTACACAGGTCTCAGACTTTTAGGATAATCCTTGTGATTAGAATGAAGGGTAGAGATATTATTATTATACAAAGTTACTTTTAATGTAGAGACATTCTATTCAAAATAACACTTTATCTTTCGGTCCAATAACAAATGAAAGATGTGATTACTTTGGCTATACACCGTATGCCACTTGTTTATTACATAGACGAAATTTTGCGCAAACTCAGCTGTATACGTATTGAAGGTGTAGGACTAGTAACCTTGTGTTAGACTCTTGGATTTGTATTCATTTGAACTACTCTCTGAGCTTATTAACAAAAGAAAAACATTTTTTGCGGCTTCTCCTTAATACTTTAGAAGATTTGAATATCAATGGAATTTACTTTTGTAGTTAATTAGCTTAGATAAAAATAATACACCTATACAGACTGTCCAAAATTCGAGTCTCTACATAGGGATCTCAGTTATTATAAAAGATAGGAAAACGCTCAAATGGGGAAAGTTTTAGAGAATTTTATGCTGATTTCAAATCTGCACTGAAAGTTATCGTGAGTCAATTGTTTTTCGAGATATTTGAAAAAAACGAAGAACCGAAGAATTTGTTTTTGGCCAGTAACTCGCTTTAATCTGACACTTCTAAAAATTTTACATTATTAGTACACTTTTTAAAGACGAACATTTTGGCATAAACAAAAATTACAAGGCACTCTTTGTTTTTCTGTTGTGAACCACAACTTTGCTATTTCTTATGGTCGCCATATTGGATTTTTATATCATATTTTAAAGCCAAAAATTCTCTTTCCAACGATGTATCATAAGCTTATAAAAGAATTTTTTAAATTTGTGAAATATTGAAAAAATCATTTTTTTACAAGTTTACTTTAGAAGTAGGCTGTGCCATGAAATGTTTTCTGTCACAAGTGTCAAATAAAACTGCTTAGAAAGGTTAACGTGTCAGTGTTTTTATAAAGTGAAAATATGGAAAGAGTTCACAAATTGTCAAATGAAGAAAAGTTTGACATGCTTACGCTTTATTTACAAGCTCACCGTAATGCGGAAATTGCATCTACCAGATATTTGGAATTATATCCAGAAAGACAGCAGCCGCATAAAACATATTACAGGAGAATTGTTACCAATTTATTGAATTATGGTGCATTTGAGAATAAGAGGAACCACTATGAAAAATATAACCATGATCGTGACGTAAACGTTCTTAATATAATAACTGAAAGTCCGTCAACATCTGTAAGATCTGTTCAGCATCAAAGTAACATCCCGAAGTCTACCGTTCATCAAATTTTCAAAAAACATGGATATCATCCTTACAAGCCTACTATTGTCCAAGGTCTTCGCGAAGGTGAATTATGATAGGAGATTGCAATTTTGCCAGTGGTACATAGAAAAATGCAGAGAAGTTCCTGAGTTCCCTAATTTGGTCATATGGTCCGACGAGACCCGTTTTACTAATTGTGCGGTATTTAAGAAACATAACAGACATCATTGGAGTATCCAAAATCCCCATGTGATGGAACGGCGACGATTGCAGTCTAGATTTGGATTTAACGTTTGGTGTGGTCTTTTAGGTATTTTTATCTTCATTAATGATATTGTCAATAAATAAGCTAGTCATTAATGTATCATGTTAATGTATAATTATTTTAGGAAATCGTTTGGTTGGCCCGTTTCTTTTCGATTACAACCTTAATGGGGAACGATATCTAAACCTATTAAGAGAAGAAATAATTCCAACAATTAGAAGGCTTGTACCCAATGCAGCTGAATTTCAAAGATTGTGGTTTCAGCAGGATGGTTGTCCGGCACATAATACTGTAGAAGTTAGAACATGTTTTGGGCAAAATGTTATTGCGAACAATGGACCAGTTATGTGGCCGGCAAGATCCCCAGATCTTACGCCACTCGATTTTTATTTGTGGGGACAAATTAAAAATGAAATTTACGAATTTGAACCACCCGTTAATAGAAATGAATTAGAAGCTAGAATTAGAGAAGCGTTTAACTTGTTAAACGGAAACACATTAGGAAGAGTTATGAGAAAGATTTTAAAGAACTGTGAAATGTGTCGTAATGTAAATGGACGTCACTTTGAGCATTTGCCTAATAATGCTTAATTATGGATGCTTCATTTTTTAGTTCTGGTTGTTTTTAATACTTACTAATATTAAACTAAAGATATTCATATCAATATCATGGTTATCTTTTTCATAGTTGTTCCTCTTATTCTCAAATGCACCATAATTCAATAAAGTAGTAATAATTCTCCTGTAATTATGTTTTGTAAGGTTGCTGCCTCTGGATACAATTCCAAATAATATCTAGTAGATGCAACTTTCGCAATACTGTGAGTTTGTAAATAAAGTGTAAGCATATCAAACTTTTCTTCATTTGAGAAATTGTGAGCCCCATATTTTCATTTAACGCAATTCATAAGTCATTTGGTATGACACTTGTGACAGAACGGGAAATATTTACATTTCACGGCACTGCCAACTTCTAAAGTAAACTTGTAAAAAAACCATTTTTTCAATATTACACGAATTTTAAAAATTCTTTTATAGGCTTATGATACATCGTTGGAAAGAGAATTTTTGGCTTTAAAATATGATATAAAAATCCAATATGGCGACCATAAGAAATAGCAAAGTTGTGGTTCATAACAGAAAAACAAAGAGTGCCTTGTAATTTTTGTTTATGCCAAAATGTTCGTCTTTAAAAAGTGTACTAATAATGTAAAATAAGTGTCAGATTAACCATTAGCGAGTTATTGACCAAAAACAAATTCTTCGGTTTTTCGTTTTTTTCAAATATCTCGAAAAACAATTGACTCACGATAACTTTCAAAGCAGATTTGAAATCAGCTTAAAATTCTCTAAAAGTTTCCCCATTTGAGCGTTTTCCTATCTTTTATAATAACTGAGATCCCTATGTAGAGACTCGAATTTTGGAGAGTCTGTATATTACCTGACAATATAGGGCTTAACGAGCAACTTGAAAGAGTATAAATGAGGTTTAGACTCGTTTGATGTTTATCATTGGATTTGCAATATGTGGGTGGTTTGTTATACCAGAGCAAATTAAAGTTGTCTAAACATAGTGGATCTATTGATTTTAGCATGTATATACAATTATTAATGCTTAATATGACTATATAATCTGCTACAAATTCCGCATATAATATGGAAATATTTATATGCTTAAGAGAGAGAAATTTGATTGAAATTTAAAGATTAGAAATGAAGAAAGCTGTTCGTGGTCAAGATACTTTATATCTGATCAAATGCGTCTAAAATAATTTTTTTGAAGATGTTGAAAAGTTATAACTCTCACGTCAACCTTTTGTATTCTATATAATATTTCGTTTCTTCAGGATTATTCATCCAAATGTTAGTCTTGCAAACACGTTTCAGACAGGTTCCAATAAAGAGCGACAGCCTAGCTAGCAAGCGATACTGTAGATATAAATGTTTCTTTATATTGAATTCCCCGTCACTGTAACCAGACTATGTAACCAGAGAACATTAAAATCTTACTCTATCTGACCAGATCGAATGCTTATGATTATATTTTATATTTTAAATGGAACCAGCGTTTCAAATTTTAGTGAAACGTTCATAAATATATTGGTAAGCAGTTAGTCGGTCTATCTCTAGTAATAAGGGAGGTGTAGGTAACCAAAATAGTACATTATAAAATCAATGTGTTACTGACTATCTCCCGGTGCAAAATATGATCCAGAAGTCTGGAAACTTCAGAAATATATTTTAATGATGTTCAGAATTTTATATCTATAGAAAATTATATGTTCTCTTAATATATGATTATTTAAGTTTTCACATTATGAACTACCGCAATGTATATTTCATAATAATAAATCACACCCAAAAAAGAGATTTTCTAGATTATCTTTGATTTTGCATTTCATTACAATATGAAGAAAAAGGAAACCGATTCCAAAATGTCAATATTTGTACGACATAGTCTATGGATCCAGCTAGTCGAAAGTCCGGTCAATGAAGTAATTTATTATTTGCAGTATTTATAACTGGAACGAAACAATTCAGACTCGTGGTTTATGGCCAGTGGATACTTTAGATTTAATGATATTTATAAGAGACTATCGTATTATTTATTAACTGCTGGATATATGAAAACTGGCTCATCTATCATAGTGAAGCCAATTCTAGTTTTGTATTTAATAATTGATTGGTAGTAAATTAGTTTAGTGTTTAGGGTGTTTTTACAAACAAATGTAATATTTGACATTAATAATGAAAACCTTGGATCGTGCAATCGAAGATATAGTTCCGATAAATTGTATCGTTCATTCTGTCTATCTATTTGAAATTAACTCTAATCTAATCTCTTTAACTATTTGAAATTAGTATGAAGCAATAATTAATCCTAGTAATTAATGATGGTTGATGGTTTAGAGCATCCAGTACTTATAGCAGCCATCCTTGAGGTACTGAATTCTAATCCTGATTTTTTGCACAGATTTATATAAAAAAATTGTGATAGAAATTCACATAACCACACATTCATTTTTTCAGCAGTTTTATTTAATACGTTAAAGATTTAGCAACTAGTGGATATTTTTTGGTTAAAATATAGAAACAAAATTTCTGTATGAAATAGACTTTCTGAATGTTTTTATTGTCTCTATACAGAATCGTAGACAATTCATATATATCACATTTAAATACCTATTACGTACTATTTTTTATTCATCAATGTACTATCGCTACAATAGGTGTGTGTTATTGTATGAATGTACTTTTTGGGCCTTCTTATACAATTATTTTATGTTCTTGCCAGTTCGACCATCTCATTCTTTCGTTGCGGTCTCTATTCAAAAATGCCTGGACTACTTTGTCATTCATTCCCCAGTAGTAAACTTTATTTTATGTGACTTTAGTGACTGAATTTGAAGTTCATTGATAACTAAGTGCAAGCTGACATGCACGACTATTTTTAAGTGTACCCTTATTCTCCATAAAACATCCAACATGGTATTTGATTCTTATCAATTATAGGTAAAGGATTAACTTAGGTGAAAATGATATCTACTTCCTATATTCTTTAAATATGAAAAATTTATTGCGGAAGTTTATGTTAAGTCCCCTATAAAAGGATATATAGAAGGATATGTATAGTTTTCAATTGTAGGTATATCTAAAATCCTTTTGATTATAAATATCAGTAGCAATACCTTCCCTTCAAAAGTGTAAATCTATACTTTCTAGGCATGTGTCATTTGTTAATATTAATTTAGCATAGTTAAAATTTATAACCTACATGTTACATTGACATGTCAATATTTTATACTACCTATCAATGACAAATATGATGAAAGAGAGATTTCGTCAAAGAGATTGGCATAAACAAAAGTTTTATATGTCCAATGCAGTATACGCAGTTCTCTTTAATTAAAAATCATAATTCTTGAAAGGCTACCAAATAACTCAATAAAACTTTCTTTACATTCTAGCCAAACAGTTGATGTAAATGGAAACCCCTCGCGTATTGAATTTCAAGTCCTCTGTAATTTCTAATTCTAGCTTCCATATGGCTAAATTTGGTACGACTGTAGAACCCCCTTTGCGCAGCCCGGATTATTTATTACTCTTACAACATAAACATCTATATATTACCCAGGGTTAACCCTCAGAATCTCCCTTTGCTATCGGGGTAGCGTATTTGTCTTGTATTGTGCAATCTGTCGAATAGGTAAATCAAACTACGCCAGATAGGTTTTTATTTCCTATGCTTCCCCTCCTGTAAAGAAAAAAAGTTGCAGTAATATAGGTTTATCACATTTTTTAAAATAAATTATAAGACTGTTTTTAAAATAAACTGATTGCACAGAATATTTATATTAATTATTTATGAAATCTTTATAGCACAGTCAATCATTGACATTTAATAATCAAAGAAAATAGCTTAAATCAGATTTATGCAGATTGATTTCTCTAATAAAGCCGCTAGGGAAGAGTAGTAGGCTAGAGCCTGTTGTAGCGGCATTGCTCTATCCAACTGTCTATTATTGTCTGGGATCGACACTGGCAATGCCAGTGGGTAGGTATATATAGGGTGTTTATCTACGTTTTTTAAATTTTATGTGGTGTTTAAATTTTAATTTAATAAACTCCATATATAAGTAGATGTAGTAGATGCTGAACTAGGTTGAGTAACGAGTAACCAATTTTTAAGTTAATTATGATATTCGAAAATATCTAACGGAGATTTGACAGTAACTAATAATTGATGAAGAAAGGCGCAGAAATATAGAGAAATACTGAAGAAGTGACTGCTGAGCGAAGATCCTTTCTATAAAATCTAAAAACGCAAACTTTAAATGGAATAAACGGACAAATAATCGCAATAAATTACACCAAACGTTAAGATGCCTTAACATCAATTAAGCTACGCAATTAATAAACGTAAGGAATATTTATATGGTATTTATTTGCAACATATATACAAAGGAAGCCATCGACAACATGATCGGGCGAGCGCCAACTTAGACTTCAACTGAATAAACCATAAATAAGGCATCCACTGATTAAAGGCTCCCCCAAACCAGAGCGGTACGGCGGGAGCGGGATCGAGAGCGACTGCAACGCGGGACCAAAGTATGTGGCGGGATATCTAAGCGCCTACATGAAAGCGACGTCCTGCCCAGATATCCCGCCACATACTTCGGTCCCGCGTTGCAGTCGCTCCCGATCCCGCTCCCGCCGTACCGCTCTGATTTGAGGGATCCTTTATATGAAGTTTTGATTGGGTTTGTGTAAAAATTAATTAAAAACATTTGACAGAAACATAATGATTTTTTAATTGAATTTACATTTATACTGCTGATTTTATCTTGGCCATAAACAAATTTAACTAGAATTTCTCCGATGCTAATTTATGCCTTCTGTCGGTGTTTTCTTATATAGCCAATAATTTACTTAAAACACATCAGTGGACCAGCCAAAAATGAGAATAAACGATTGAAAAGTAAAGAAAGACTTTAAAACTACCTCTGATAAAATAAAACATATTTGACGTATATAAACAAGTCCTGATTAATAAAAATTAAAACAATAAAACATATCCAAACATGATGTGAAAAAGGTAAAATCACAAAAATAAGGATAAAAGCATAGTCGAAAAAAAAAATATTTTAACTGAAAAATAATGCCTCAGGAATACTGAAATTTCCATGTATCATAAAAGTAAGAAATATCATAAGTATAAACATAGTATATAAACCATGGCATATTTCTATAATGCAACGGTCCAGAAAAATTAATTACATGGAATATGTTGTGTAAATATAAATAAAATTTTGTATTTCATTCTCCCTTTTACTAAAGGAGAGCAAATTAATCATAATAGAAGTAGTTTTTATACGGAGCAATAACGTCACAAAATGTGCACATCTGTCTAACTTTCTTACAAATAAAAGAACCTCAGTCACAATGTGCGACATCCGTAACTAAGTAGACATTCATATACTTTTCGTGTCTACTTATTTCAAGTAAAATATATGAGTTCTTTATTCCCCAAATAACTAGATGTTCCTTGCATACAGACGAAACAAGCATTGATAAATTAACCCTCTAACTTTTACAAACACCTTATACGACAGAGGAAATGGTAAATTGTAGTATTTCCTATACTGGAGTACATTTTATAATTTTATGTTATGTGTACGTACCCAACTAACATTTCATTTCTTTATAAGAATTGTGAGAATGTTTATACAGCAAATATAATTAGTATTAAAGTTGTATACATTGCTCTCTCAAACGTTCTTACAACGTCTGTAAGATTTCTATAAGCGAAAGAAAGGCACCATTTTATCGAGCAAATTTGCTCCATAAATTCTCTTATAAATATTTCATTACTTCCAAATGACTTCCAAAACGATTGTGTATCGAGCAAGTATAGAAATATGAACTACCAAGCTGCCACGATCAACACTATATATGTAAGGGAAGTATTTAAAAAACATTTAGAAAAGAGAACAGTAAGGAATTTTTACGTCCCTCACTAACTTTAAGATTATTATAAGTTATTAGATAATTCTGGTCTGCAATAAATATTTGATACTTGCACTGTGAAAAATACCAGGACATGTTTTATGCCAGTTTATCTTTTAATAAGCATCAATATCATAAAATGCCCGTCATAATCAGAGCGGTTCAGTTTTCCAAGGAGCCAAGTGAAAATTGTTCCAATGGTGTAGCAAGGAGCGGTTGGAAAGTGTTGAATATGCAATGCATGTGCATGTATTGACATGTTATTCCTATTTCCCTAATTTTATAAGTTCGCAGTCCAAAGTTTTATCATTAAGAAGGTGTAATCTTAAGAGTTGAACTTATTCCAATAGGCAGATTTTATAAAAACAGTTTTCTTATCATTTATATATGTTGCCTATCAACGTTTGTGATATCCAATTGGCCAGTAATATAAATTGGAAATTTATTGTAGTAACTCTATGAGCCTCACAGTTTCATTGAATTAACTAAAAACGGCAAATTTCCTAGATAAATCGTCAACATGTATAATACGGCGAACATAAAAGTTAATGTCTACGTTTGTGATCTTTTACAGTTATAGATCCACAATTTACACCTTTACACCTTCACACAAAGCAATTCGATTATTACCACTTAAGGGAAACTTTAATGAAGCGTTCTTTAATCTAGAAACATTTATAATTTTGTCTGTTACAATAAAGAAATATATTATTAATGTTTTGCATAGCAATATTTGCCAGCTCGTATTGCTTCTGGTGTAAGACTTACCTTAAATTTATTTCAATTGCAGTATTCTTACAGTATTAAGATGAGAATTGAAGACTTATTAATATCACACATTAACTTAATAAAAATTCTGTAGCAGGATCAATAGATCTACTTCAAGTAAGCTATACAGCCATTTTGCCATATAATAGATGTATAGATAGTCTTTATAAAAATTGTTTCAAATAGTCTTTAAAATAGCTTTAATAAGGCAGATTTACAATTTGGTTGTTAGAATATATTTGCTTAGGTTTCAAACTTAATGAGCTGCACAAAAAATTGCGGCTTTTCTACCAAAAGGAAGAAAGATTTCCCATAAGCTTTACAACAAATCCACAACTTCTATACAGCTCTTATACATTGTAATTTTTTCTTAACCTAAAACTGGAAAGGCCAGTTTGCTACTTGCGTATTAAGTAATTGCGGACTCAATCAAATTGCATCCTAGATTTCTTGAAATTTTGTTGTTATGAGCTCTCTTTTAAAACACGTTAATTTGGAAGTTTCACTAAAGGCGCAGTGACAGCTCCAACCTAAAGGAAGCAAAACGAGCATTAAATGCTACTCCAAATAAGGAAAATCTAGAAAGAGTATGTAGACCACTCCATGGACAAGCGCATCGATCAGTATTGATTTACACTGGGAAATAGTAAAAGAGCGAGGTAAAGTTAGTATTGCTCAAGATTTTTTTCATTAAAAACTACTAGACAAAATAACATTTAGTTATTACACACATATCCAAATTGCCTCACAGAGTTTATATATGAAATACAACTGCATAATGTATTATAGTCAATTAAGTATAGTTGACAAATACTTATTTGATACGTAAAAATTTTTAAATTATTACTGCTTGGCTAGTCCTCCACAGGGAAAAGAACATTAGATAATAATTGATTAGAGCAGCTAAATTTTCGTGCAAGCGGTGCCCCTGTTGCATTTAACTGCTGAAAACTGAGTTTACAACCGCCACGTGATGCTAACTTTACACATTTAACAAACTTGTTAAAATCACTCTTGTTACAATGTGGGGAAAATGAGTACTATGATGGCAAGGCGAAATTCGACTAGCTCGCCTGTACTTGTAATGAACAATATATTTTGTTTGTCGGAAATTACGCTACGGGATTTGGGAATCAAAAACTATTATGTTGAAATCATGAGTCAACTAGATTATAAAGCATGAAGGCACTATTAAATCACAGAAATAAATACCTACACATATACATACAGGATGTTTCCTAAATAATCTTAAATATTGAAAGATACATTCCTCCGATGATTTCATGAGGAAAAGAACATTATATCGTAAGTGGCTTAATTTCACACATTGTTCGTCGCGCGTCATAAACAACATGTTTCCTGAACTCTAAACACGAAAAAAAAGCAATAACCAACACGAATAATGTCTGAGCATACGAATGTATTTAAAAAAAGTTATATCTTACAAAACAAAGAGAGTAATTAAATTTTATTAGATACAATATATATAAATTGGAAAAAGAAAAACAAAATAATATATATCTATGTACAGTATAAAATATTGAAGAAATAAATTAGATATGGGGTGATCTATATGTATTAGATACACTTGATAATGTTTCCAAAAATATCAATCTGTGATTGTGTTCTAAGACAACTTCTTGAATAGTGAAAACAATATTATTGTATTATTTGTTTGATGTTATGTTATGTTTCAAAATTTAAATTAAAACCTTAGAAACTGTGCGAGGCAGAATAGATTAAAAATGAAAATAGAAATTCTGATATATAATAAGGTATACGAAACTTATTTTTCATATACAGCGTATTTCATATATATTTCCAGTGGTTCTATCGTATTTTGATAAAAATTAGTACAATGTGACGTATTGGCTTATGTGACAATTTATTTCTACATAACCTTAATTATAATTATATATATTCTTACTCTTAATTATAATAGGTAATTAATTATTCTTAATTATTATTATTTCAATAATAAAAAATACTGAAAATTATATATGCAAGAAAAGGAAAATTAATCTAAGTACTTACAAAAAGTCTGTAGGGAAAATTAAATTAACATAATGTCACTTAATCATAATTATTTGAAATTCGAAATTTATAAAATTGAACATCCATGAAATGAAGAATAGTAGTACTTAAGTAACGAAATTAAAAAAAATAAAAAGCAGTATTATCGGCATTTACTATAATCACATATTATCATTAGCATATTATGCTAATGGGAAAGGAAGCCAGTTTGAGTGATGTCCTTTTTTGTTTATTTTGTTGATTTGCTGATGTTTGTTTTCTTATTTGTTTTTGGTATTTATAACTGCTTTTTAAGTCAATAATAAAAAAACTATTATATCTAATATTTTTAACTTTCTCATTTACTTTTCCATTCACTATTTACAGTGATTAATAACATTATGATACAATTATTATTAAAAGTTTAGAGTACTTTTAAAAGCTAAGTAAAAATATCCCAATACCCTGGACAACAGTTTTTTTAATAAAAATATACCTTATTTAAATCTGCAATCTCATATTTGTATACATAACTGATATACTGGATATCACTGGAACAAAAAAAAATGTTTTGGTGGACCATATTCAAAACTGTGAAAATATGTAAGTTTTCGTCATGGCTCCGTAACGATCAGATACTGACAAACTAATGATACACCCAAATTCAATTCAATTTTACACCCAAAATTTGATCGAGCGTAGTTTTAACTTTAAACATTTTGATTTGAAATGTGTGTTTTTTGATGGAGTTATTTAGTGATTTCTGCAATATTTGTAATTTCCTTAAATTTGTTCTGTTCAAAGCATTCACAATATTAAAATAAATAAATTCTATCTTTTGCAGTATATTGGAACCCAAGTAGTCGCATTCATATTTGGTCTGGCTGGCACGGCTGTGCTATTGGATAACAGCGCCAGAGATTCCCAACTTCAGCCGAGAATCAAGGAAAGCATGCGTCGCCTTATCATGAATTCCCATCACGAGGAATCCAGGCAAACCCTGGCCATCATTCAGGAAAGTGTAAGTGCTAATTTGGAATTTATTGGGGAAATTTCTTAGTTAAATAATGATAATGCTGAAATAATATACGTGTAGCTCCGCGAAAAAACCATTTTACATACAGGGTGATTCAGAAGTTCATACTGTGAGTAGAACATTGTGAAGTAATTAATTTTTCTATCAACTTCATTTTTCAGTTCTATAGATGATCTATTAATAAAATAATACAATAGTAATATCCTATCTATATCGTTATTTGAAAATAATGGAGCAAACTTCATGATTATATTCCCAAATCAATTATTAATAACGAGTATAGGTACTTCCTAGAAAAGTTTTAGATTTGTTGTAAATTCCTCATTTCTGGGGTGCAGAGTTTTTAAGTTGAAATAATAAAAATTTTTAGCTATATTTTTGGCACAAATTGAGTGTATTTAAGTATTATCTAATGACCGGTACTACTACTACGAACCTGCCGCCGTTTAATTTTAGTTAAAAAATAGGAACCAACCAGTGGCTTCAATTGCCGTGGTTGTTCTTTAAAATCAAATAATGTTGTAATAGTATGTAAAATAAAAATATTATTTTTAAAACCATTTTTCAACAGAAAATTTTTTTGTACCTAGTTCGGAAAGGATGACAGTAATTTTGCTGGGCTACCTAATTAACTTTTTAATAGGTATCACAAAACATGTAAGGATACAAAGTTTTTATAATAAAAAATATATAACTTTTGTAATTATACCTATGTATAATGAAAAATTCTTATAACCTACTTAACGCAGCAGTCATTAATTTGACTGCTTATTTATTTAATAACAAATTATTATAATCTACAAATTATGAGGGAGTTTCATAATTTTTATTTTGTTTGTTTATTTTGATATAGCTTTATACCTAGTTTTGTTATCTCAAAAGGGTACATATCTATGCAAAATTTAAATTATGATACATAATATGCAATTTAATTTGAAAAAGTGACAAACATTTTATATATATTTAAGGTATTACAGAAAACAATAATTTGGTTCTTAATAGATCATATCACTATTTTATTGGTAAAATATTTATAATTTTTTATATATAGTTTTATATTTTAACTATATTTATATTTAAAAAGCAGTAAAAAATTACTTAAGCTGGTTGTACCCAATCCATAAAAAAAGTGATGAAAAATGTAATGAAAAGATAATTTGTATGAAAACTAAAAATATAAAAATTTTAGTTACCAAACTATTAAATTTAATCCATGATTAAATTAACATATAAGTTGAACAGGAATCAACGGTTAATATGATTAAATATATAATAAGAATACAGTATAAAATACACGTAAAATTATAATAAGTATTGTAAGTTACATACTTAATTTTTGGCATTAACATTTTCCACTTTCATGGGCCATCCTGCGTGCAATTATAATATTGCACCCTTCTTTTAAGCAATGCATTACCACTTTAGGGTGTAGTATTATTTTTTCCTATCATGACCTATTTTCTCATGAAAACAATCATGAAATTGTTATACATCTTTGCAATCATGAAGTAGTTGAACACTTTGAAAATTATATAGGTTGCACCTAATGTTTATAATTTGCCACATAATAACTAAAAATAATAATAATTTGGAATTTTCAATTTATGAGCCATACACTAACAACTACATTGTAAATGTTTTAAGATAAAGCTGGAAGATATTTACCGGTAAAGTCAAAATAATTTAAAAAATCTATTCAACGGCAAGGAAAAAGAAATAAAAGATGTGAATTTGTGCACTGTAATATAGTAGGTTTCAATAAATAAACCTAGTATGGAAATCGTCATAAAAAACTTAAGGATGATATTTAGAAGTATCCATTATGTTTAATTGATTTATTGAAATTTCTTTACTGCCATTAGCATAATTAAACAATAATTTGTTAGTTAAGTCTTGAATGTTTTATTGCGAAATGTACTTCATTTTCTATTTGTAATGCTACTAATGTTAGGAATTACTTCAATTTCGTTTATTATTTAGTTCCACTACTTCACTCGTCTAATTCATTAAGGTACAATTAAATTATATACTTATACAAAAGAGTGTTTAATTGCATACACTTTAGTTTCAGAAGCTATTCATTGCAAACTTCTTCAGATACTCTTAATAAAAATTCTTATATATGGGTATAATTTTAAATTAAACCAAGCTAAATCAATAAAATACATATTTAACAATATTATGATTGTGCTTAAATTTTCTTCCGTAGAAAATTATAATAAGAATAAATTTATGTCTGTCTATCATATTTATTTTTATTATTTTTATTTATTTTCTTTTTAATCATATTTCCTTCAGGTAATAAGTACGATTGTCTTCCTCAAAGACAATAGAGGTCACTGCTATGATGGCATTTGCGGAAAAGCAGGTCGCTATCTGTCTGTCAATTTGACAAGAAATCTTGTCGCCTATTTGTCCGGCACGGTTCGGCACAGCACGGTCGGTCAAAATACGAATAGATTGCAAACAGCACAAATGAATGAAGTTCATGAGCGGTAGTCGTTTGCATTATATCCGTATTTTAACGGGCCGTGCCGTGACGTGCCGGAAAAATTGGCGACAAGCTTAATTATTGTCAAACGGATACTAGCAAAGACCAAAAGATGGCACTACTGTGTGTTTCTAACCCCTACTACCATTCTATCATTTTAACGTGATAGAAATTTTTGAGAAAAATCTATGACGGAAATAATGATAAGTATTTAACGAAACCTAATAAATACGTATTTATCTAAACGCCAAACACCCTATCAAAACAATGTAAAATGTTAAATTTATCGAAAAAAGAAGTTTTTGAAAAAATAGAAGAAAAAATTCAATAAAAATATTCATAATAATATAAATAACCATAATAATTCTACAAAAATAAAATGTCAAATGAAAACGTATAGAAAATACTCTTCAGTTGATTAGGCGAAAGTTTACATTCCAACTGAATGTTGAGACATATTTTCTAATTTTCCATTATTTCATGGTTTCTGAGAAAATTATTCCTTACGTCATTCCTGCCTTCAATATTGTGCTCTATGCTGCGATTTATGTTCCACCATCTGTGTTGATATAATTTGTCGTTACTTTTCACTTAGGTATTATTTACATAACCCATAGTGCTTGTTTGTTAACCTAAATTTTTACTACTTATGGGTTCTGAAGCATGTCACTGTTTAGAAATTAAAAAACTTCTCCTCGTATATCTGTTCCCTGATATATACTGCATAAACCATATTACTGTGGGTTCATCTCTAATATAGCCCCAAAGCTCTGCATTTGATCTAAGCCTATTGAGTATTCCAATTTGATAGATTCGTTCTTTTGATGTACCTCTATGAGCACGTTTTGGTTATTTTACGTATTACCGTTAGGAAATTTCAGTAAACTATTTTTTCAGTCAATATTACAGCAGTAATCTCGCTAAAACTTATATTTTATTTTTTGCAAATGTTTCATCTTCTAAAGGAAAGAAATATGTCAATCCATGCAATACAATGTATATGTTCTTATATACTAAGGGTATTATTGCAAATTCTAGTGACCATAACTGAAATGGATTATAGGAAAAAATGTCACACCCTTCGTACAGTGATAAATAGAATTTATTAAATTAAAAATGTGTCCTGAGCATCATCGTCATTTACTTTTTTTATGGCATAAGAGCGAAAGTGCAATTTACAAGGTGTTTGCACTATATATTTTTATTCGAAATGATGTAAGAACTAGAAAATTATATGCACATTTAAAAAAATGAATCCTTCTCTAATAGCTATTAGAGAGTTTTTGAACCCCTTAAAATTTACGTTATCGTTATGGTTATGGTTATTCTGAGCATGCGCAGTGCCAAAATTGATACTATTTTCGGCTCTGCACATGCGCACAATAACGATAACGATAACGGACTGCCAAAATTTAAGGGGTTCAAAAACTCTCTATTTATGATATGAGTGTTAAAAGTAATGTTTTATTTTGTGAGTGAAAAAGTTTGCGAAACGAGCGAAGCGAGTGAAGCAATTTCGCGAACAAAATAAAACTTACTTTTAATACAAATATCATACAAAGTTTTTTGTATAACTGTCCTATTTTGATAATAAAATAGATAAATTTAATAAAATCACATTTTGACATCTCTTGCCAGTTTATTATATTTTGACGTTTCAATAATTATTATCGCATTTGCTGTGAAGTGGCTGTGTTAGGTGGCGCCGAATCACCTTAGTTACCAATAAAGAATATTGTTTATTTTACTACTATTTGGTTCAAAAGCAAGATAGTATTAAAAATTAAAAATGTTCAGTGTTAAAAATATTTTTAACACGCTACTTTGTAAACATCAACTTTTAACACTTTTGACAGCCATTAAAAATGTCACTTTTAATGACAGTTGTACAAAAAAATTATTTAAATTAATTGTCTAAACATATGCACGCTTACTTGCTGACATAACTGTAACGTTTTATAAAAAATATTTTTTATGTTAATTTACACAGGCCTGTGTATTCCTTACCTGCCTTCACATTAATTTATTATAATAAAAACCTTTTAAAAAACCTGCAGTGAACATTTATCTATGTCTGCTGGTTGAACCCGTTATATAACCTTGTTATATAATTTTCAGAAAATGTTTACCCGAAAATATGTAGTCGTAACATAAAAATCATATTGAGAGGACATAAAATTAGTTAAATCGAATATCTAAAACTATTTTGATATCTCAATATTGAAAAGAATAGATAGAGAAGAAATTATTTGAGGTTATTTCTTGTAAGCTGGTATAATGCAATACTAGAGGAGAGACTTAGTCGTTAGCAGAGTAATTATTGTTTCCAACATTTTCTTTCAAAATAGGTTATTTTCTTTGTATACCTAGATTTTAAATAACAATAATTTCATATGAATAATAATAATAATAATAATAATAACAATAATAATAATAATAACAATAATATTATTCACCACCAACTATAATAAAAACAAATATTAAAATTCTACTAGGACCTAACTGGGATATAATAGACCATATATAACACTGTGGCAATACCATCTGATCAAAACATAGTCAGATTAAAAAATATACAGAAAAGAGAGAAAAATATTAGCGACTAGAAATAGAAGTTGAAAGAATATGGAAGCAGAAAGAAATTCATATCATCCCATTCATTTGGCACTTCTGTGACGGCTGTGACTCCATACTTATTCATAAATCATATCACTGAACTTAGCCTGGAATAAATTGAATATACCCAGTCACAAAAAGCAGCCATACTTATACATTCAATATAGTAAGATGGTTTCTAAACCAAAAATAATAATTTTTCATTAGACTTGGTATTAACCCGTCTACAAGAAACATAAACCAGCGAAGAACTAAGAATTGCATAATGAGCAAAAAGATGATAATAATAATATAAAGGATTATCTCTAAAGTCTGAGGCTTACGTGGAAGAGAGAGCTGCAAACTATTATTCAGGAGACCGCAATTGCCCGTCAGGAACGTTGGTAGGCCCTATCCACTATTCAGTGCTGAAATAAGAGAATCCTGACAAACCTCATTAGTTAGGCTGACAGTCAAACATCAACCGATGTATTAACCGATCTCATATTAAGATCAAGCTGATATTCTTCCCATCCTAAGTACGTACGTCAGGATGGTTTTCATCCATCCTGCGAACTGGCCTTACACGAGTAGACAACTTAATTATTAGACGAAATAGGGATTCGAATTAATGTCCGAATTAACGAATCGGTTTAGCGATCTGAGCCACCGACTCGACGTAAACATATAATATGTTTAAATATTTTCATTTTATATTACTTTTACAATACTTCATAACATATCCTTTAAAATATCTACGTCTCACATTTTCATCAATATGACGCAATGCAAAAATCTAATAAGATCTACTTATTGCTTAAATGCATTTATAAATTTATAATATAGAAATGAAATAATCCTGCACAGCAAGTTTTTAATTTCAGTGCTTGAAAACAAATTGATCGTGAAGAAAATGAGAATTTCAGAGCTCCAGACATTCTTCCTTGATATTATGTATTAATATTAAAACAGGGCATATTTTATTCTAACGTTAAACCTCATTTGCTGATTTCCATTTCCATTTTATTTTTAATTTCCCTTTTCGTTTCCAATTTTCCCTGAAAGATTACACCATCTCTATTTTTGAAGTGCAGTCAGCGCTTCCTACTGTCGTGTTCGCTTTTCAATAAATATTAATTTATACGAGAATTTTAACAATTGCAAAATGAATACATTTATATGCAGGTTTCTGTGGACCATTCAATTACTCAATTTTTTACTAAATCAGAGTCAGTCAACATAACCAGTTCGGCTTTAGTCGCCAGATTTGGTTCTGTTCTAAATCAACAGAAATTTGTATCTTTTCTGGTTGCCCAGATCAGTGAATACAAGAGACACGATAAGACGGACTGAAACGAGATGAGATGAAAGAAGATGAAAGAAAACGAGACTTCTCTTCTTACCTCGCGGGCAGGAGATTTAGAAATAAAACATGCTGAAGGATTTTACACACAGGCACATACAATTTGAGTGCAAAATAATGGGCTCGATACAGGATATAGTAGTAGTAGTAGTAGCAGTCTTGCACCCCAGAAATGAGGAATTTATCAAAAATCTAAAACTTTTCTAAGAAGTACCTACTTCTTAATAATTGATTTGAGAATATAATCATGAAGTTTGATCCACTAGTAGTAGTAGTAGCAGTGGGGCGGCCAAGACCTGGCAAGTAGGCCACAAGCGGGCCCTTTTTACCTACCCCTGACTTCCCTATCTAGCTTCATCACCTCATCCCTCATTGAACCTACCCAACCTTCTAATGTAGGTCAGAATGTCGGTCCATTCAAGGGAACTAACCTCTTCCCCTTGCATCTCCCCGGCCCCCCAGACGTTGTGTCTCAGTCTGCCGAATGCCGCGCACTCTGCCAAGAAGGAAGTGGGAAGGCGTTTCATCGCCCTCCCCACACTTTGGGCAGATAGGGTCTCCCTCAACACCCATCAATGATAGATGTCTTCTAAGCCTACAATGACCCGTTAAAACTCCCACCAACTGGTTTTGAGCCTTCCGGCTACGACTTAACAGCCAGGCCGTCTTGGTCTTGCTTGGCTCCACTATAAAGTTGCGAGCCTGTCTTCAGCCCCCACTCGTTCTCCACTGTTTACTTAGTGTCTCATGAGCCCAATCGTTAATAGCTATATTGACCTGCCTCCGTGTAATGCCTAAAATCGGTTCTGGTCCCTGGCCGGGTCCCTGAGATCCGAGTCGAGCCAGTTCATCGGCCCTTTCGTTCCCCGGGATTCCACTATGACCTGGTACCAATACCAATTTGACCTCTTTTCCTCTGGCCAGCTCCTCCAGGGTATCTCCGCACTCTTGGACAAGGGCGGATCTTGTCCTTGGAGATGCTAAAGCCTTTAACGCTACCTGACTGTCCGAGTAGAAGTAAATATTCTGCTCCGGACAGTTCCTTACTTCCTCCTTGTTTGCTGCCATTAGGATAGCAAAGACTTCAGCCTGGAAGACTGTGGCATACGAACCCAGTGCAAAGCTTTGCTGCACGCCCCTGTCCTCCACATAAATTCCTGCCCCCGAGAACCTGTCCGCCACACGAGAACCATCTGTGTAGCAGACCAGAGAATCAGGGGGAAATTTAAACTGATCCTGCTTCCATTCCTCCCTCTCTGGAAATATGACGGCATATTTCCTCTTTAATCTGAGACGGTTTTTTTGCTTCAGTTACTCTGATGGCAGATATAGGTATTTCCCTCTCCGCCATCTGTGCGACTGCCGCGTGACCGGTATTTCTTCCTTTCGCCTGTCAGATTTCTGAGTCCCGCATTCTTAAGTAGGCCGCCATTGTCTCCCTCATTATCCATGTGGATAGGCTTGGCAGCCCTAGCAGGACTTCCAGGGCAGCTGTAGGTGTCGTTCTCATAGCACCTGTAATTCCTATGCAGGCAAGTCTTTGGACCTTTGTCAGTTTCTTGGACACCGTTACCCGGCCGACGCTTGGCCACCAGACCAGGGCACCGTATTGGATCCTCGGTCTAATTACCGTAGCGTTGAGTGAGCAAATTATAAAGAGACGCAAGCCTAATGGCACAATGCGTATTCATACAGGTCCCCACGCCATTCTACCCCTGGTACCGCACCGTCCACAAACTGCAACGCTGTACTGAAGCGCCGCCAACGAGAGAAGATAGAAACATGTATTTATAACATGATTTTTAGGGAGCACGAACTGGAGTCAGAAAATACATTATATTTTATATTATAATAAAGTTGAAAGGCGCGCGGTGCAGCAGCTTTCGGAAAATTTGGCTTCAATTTGTTTCGTTTTATTTTTAATGAAGCAGGTATTACATTTATATCATATATCGTGCATTTGTATGCTTAATACCTCAATTACTATTCATTGAAGTAAAACAATAATTAATGATAACTATTATTTTACCGATTTTGTTTAATTTTTGATGTTTGATTACCTACTTTACATTATATGAAAGGAAAGCAATATTATTTTGTTCTGTATTTTACTACCATTTATTTTCTTATGTACCTACCTATTTATTATGTATACCTACCAATAAAAAATAGTTTTGCCAAGCTTATTATTTGCCCAATAAAATAATATTTAATTTTTTTTATATCCAAGGTAGTAGGTAATTAACGAACATATCTAACGTGTAAGTACCTACCTAACAATGAAAATGTAAAAACTAAAGAAATAAAATATTTCCAATTTTTAATACTCATGGAACCCTTACTATTATAACATAGTCTGTAAAATTGGTAGTAAAAAATTAATGTAACTAGGTAGGTACCCAAAATTATAAATTTAAGGGAACAACGTTTATTATTCACAGTGATCCTAGAATTGCATGCGGAAAACGTTCAAATATATGCAGGGTGTTTATTTAAAACAAAAAGGTTGACTTATTAATCTACTTGTCTAGTTGATATAAAAAAAATCTTTATAAAAGTTAATCTAGAACCAACAGAAATGTGAAAATATTTTACTTGGACACTAGAAATAAGAGTGTACACTTACTAGATAACAAATTCACAGAAATCCTATCAGTATATAGGTACATTCTTAAATTACACTCTCGGTGGGTACCTTTTCGTTTTTTAGTAAATTAAAAACTTATACAGGGTGGTCCGCCATTACTGCGTCGACGGAGTATAGCTCCTACAATAAAATACAAAAAATGAAAAATAAAATTGTCGGATATTGCAGTGGCGTATACCAAAAGGGGACATATTTTAAAATTATTTTCGCTGTCATGCCATGGTCATATTATACAGGGTGCTAAACTTCAGCTGAAATAAACTTATAGTTTTTTAAATGGAGCACCCCAATTTTCTTTGGATAGCCCTGTCGATCTGATCTGTCAATCTGTATATCAGTTTGCCGATTAGTTGAATATACAGGGTGTTAATGATTTAATACAAAATATTTGAAGGGTAGCAGAACAGAGAAAGATTTGTAGGATATTAACCAAATTATTCTCAAATATATTATATTTTAAATTATTTCAGCATAATGTGCAATCATGAAAAAGATTTATGTTTATCGAAGTGTTTATGTTAATATGAAAATGTAGAAAATATTCGATATAAAAGAAATATTAATCGGCAAACATAATACTGCAAAGGAGGAAAATTGACAGTTACTTCAGGTATAACCGGAAGTGCAAGGACAAATATAATTAATATTCGAAAGAAAGTTAAAACGCGAACACCACAAATTTAATGAAGCAAATTTATATATTTTATTTGGTATAAAACATTACAAAAAAAGTAAATAATCATTAACAGATTTGTTATTCGGTAGATATTTAGGGATATTTAGGGATTACGTAATATTTTCACATAACTTGAAATAATAAAATATTTGGGACTTTCGTAGCCTTCATTACAAATACTACAGCCCTACAGTATATAGACATACAGGGTGATTTTGAAAGTGAGGTATTAATTTTAACAGATGGTAGTAGTAATTAAAAAAAAACATTTTTCAGAAAGTTGCTCTAATAAAAGTTTTTTTATAACCAAGATAACTGAGCTTAATGTTATTGGAAATGCTGAAGACGGCTCTGTAAATCCCTTTTAAATTGTGGTGATACTGACCTATGCTAACTATAAAACATGATGTTTACATAAGTTTTTATGACAATAAGCTTAACTGAACTAATAAAAAATGCACAAAAAAGTGGCTATTGACCGCATTGCACAATTGTGTTCTATGACTGTTTGGGAATTGCATTTTTAGTTAACAATTTTCTCTTATTGTTTGTTATAATACAGTCCTGAGAAAATGCACCTCACAAATTAACTTATATTTTAAGTCGGGAATATCCATCAAGGCAATATTTACATTACCGCAATTTTTTTGCCACTCCTGGGCACGTTTACCGTCGGTAATTGGAAATTTAAAAAAACTGATTCCTTTATTTCGCCTTTTATTATTTAAACAGTTTTTATACACACAGTTGTGATTAGCTGTTGTCATGATTACCACAAAATTGTTATAATAGATTATAAAAAAACAACTAGGTAGGTAGACTTTAAATAGAACTACAGATCACGCAAAACCATTTGCCAAGAAAATCGTACACAGACGAGCGCTCGATGTTACGTCTACAACGGTTCGAAGCAAACTGAGAAATCTCGGGCCCAATTCTGCGGCAACGCCATCCCAATCTCGAGCCCAGCATAGTGCACGTTTATTTGTACACGGCTGCGTCTCTTTATAATTTGCTCACTCAACGACCGTAGCGTATAGCCAGTACAGCATCCTAGGACTGAGATCCCAACTCCTGCCTACTGTTCATCTTAGTTGCCAGAAGGTGGCCGTTGACTTATGAATAATTTTGTTAACATGTGGTACAGGATATATTATTTTACTATACAGGATATAGTAAATTTATGGGACTGGTTTAATCGTCATATCGTACATCTAGTTATCTTTATCACTGACATGCAGACAAGTCAAATGGAAAATAAGCGAACATCTACACTAGTTGCACATCTCGCCGCCTGGTCGGGGAATCCTTTTTCGTGTTACTTTGTTACTTCAATTTTGTTTTTGTTGTTATCTGTTTCATTGAATCATTGGGAAACTTCGAGTGTTCCAGCGTTTGAGTGCTTGTGTTGATTATATTATAACAGTTATCTTGCGTTATAAAAGTTATAAAAATATTGTATTAGTGCCAGACATGGCGTAGCCGGTCCTGTGTTCTTGCAACAACATCGGTGTTGTTGAATCTCGTCCTATTCGAAAGGCAATGTCAGAGGTTCGTTTTAATGAATGTATTCACACAGATACCACAAAAAAAAAACGAAATTTGGGAGATAGGAAATTGTATTAAATGAATGATCTTATTAGTTAATTCTCTTTGCGATATCGCCAATTATCCCATCACAATTGGGACACCCGGTATACGGAGTGGAATGTTTAATATTTATATTTGGATAGTCCAGCTGCACATTTTTAAATAATATATTGGGTTAAAGTTAGATATGTGGTGCTAGAATTCATTAATTATAGAAACAAATTTCAGAGTGAAAGGCAACAAAACCGTCTAGTTTTAAACCCAAATCCGAAAATCCCAAATATAACGTCATTAAACTCGGGATGAAACAGGTAGCTACAAGCTTCACGGCCATGTAATTCCGCAACATCACTCACAAATTGAACGTTGATTGGAGGGATAATAACCCCAGGAGACAAAATCAGAACGAAAAGTGGTTCGGAGGATGATGATATAACGACAAATAGGTACGCGCGTAAATCCTTCGAGAATTGAAATCGTATTAAGCGGGGGTTTGTAATATCAGTTTTAATTTATTTAGGTAGTGCTTGACTTTCGATCGAGCGGAAATCGTCTGTGTGTTTTGCATATGCAGACTGAATGTTCTATAAATTTATACACAGAGCAATAAAATTGGATTGAATAATGGTTACTGTGATTTATTTAAATAATAAATTAATAAATATTTAAAAATATGAAATAATTACTTATCTATTCTTTGGAATAGATTATCTATAAAATAAAACCATGACTCACAACAAGTATTCAAAAATTGTACACTGTAATGAAGGCAAGCCTTGGAATGTGATAAATATAATTATTTAATAAATTAACTAAATTTTATCAGTGTTTCTTTAGTTTATCTAAAAAAATTATACAGGGATCGGCAGAATATCTTTACAATTTAAAATTGCTCTAAAATCAATACACATTTTTTAAACATAAGACTTTTCGATCCATTAAATAAAGCATGCTTTGAAATTTCTTTGACTGCTGTCAAAATCACTGACTGCCGTACAGATCAACAAATTTTTTGTGTGAAGATTTTATCAAAAATAATAGTATTATTCAAGTGCAACATGAGTTTTTAGAAGAACATTTGGCATGAGAAATGTTCTGTCGCGTCCAACAATTATGTGGTGGGTCAGAAAATTGCGAACTGGAGGATCTGTTATCAACGCTAAACATTCAGGTCGTCTGCGATCAGTAAACACGCAAGAAAATCATAGGCGAGTTCGTGATGAAATTACAGCAAGCCCTACAAGATAAATTAAGCAACATGTCTAAGACTTGGGTATATCCGATCCGTTTTGGAGATTGCTTCATAACATAAAATTTCACCCTTACAAAATTGTATGTAACTATACAAAAACTATGTAATCGAGACAAACTAAGTCGAATACAGATCTGTGTAAGATTCCAAGAATTACGACAACAGCATCCAGACATTGAACACTGTCTGTTGATACCCGATGAAGCTCCACACTGTCGAACATTGGGCCATAGAAAATCCACTTGAACTCCATCAACGACCTCTACATTCGCAAAGAGTTACTATTTGTTGTGCCTTATCTTCAACGAGAATAATTGGGTCATATTTTTTTGAGGAAGATGGAAGTGCAGTGACTGTCACGTCTAGGAGATATGCAGATATGATAACATTGTTTGAGCCTGAGCTTTACGACGATGAACGCCAATATTTGTTTCAACAGGTACTACCGGTCATACCGCAAATGTGGGTTTAACTGCCTGTAGAAAACTTTTTCCTTTACATCTAATCTCACGCCACGCCGTGGTAACATAAACTAGCTCGCCAGATCACCCGATTTGACTGCACCCGATTATTTGTTGGAGGTTTTCTCAAAAGTAGGATATTTCGACGAAAATCACGAAACATCGACCAACTAAAAGAAGCGTTTCGCCACGAAACTAACACGATTTCTGTTAGCAGCTGTAATGAGTCATTTCGTTCATCGGTTAGAAGAATATATGGAGATGGAGAAGCGCCATTTAACTCACACAATTTTTTCTTAAAAATAATTGGTGATCCCCGTATAAAAATGTATTTTTTCTTTCAGGCATTTCAAACCGATACCTATTGCCGGTAAATTCCGGAACTCTTGCCGGTAAATTTCTTATTGATTTGTCAACTTCAAATGTCAATTGTTATATCTCCTCAAATCTGTCCTTAAAATATCACTATTTTATTTTTAGCTTTCCATAGATTGCTTCCTGTAAAAAAAGGGAGCCACTTTTAACCATATTTTTTCGGAGGATATTCAAAACAATCATTCAATTTTACTTCTTTTGATGTTCTCTCTCACATGTTTTAAACGGATGTTCAGTTAAGCAGTGGTGAATTCTTTTTTGATTTTGAAATATAAGTTTGACATTTTGGCTGACACTTCATCACGTGATATAGAATGCCTGCCGTTGTCTTATGACAAGGATTGTTAACTGTTTACAGGATTGCTCGATCGCTCAATTTTGTCATCCGCCTATGTGACGTCATCGAAGATATAATGTAATCGAATTGTCAAAATATACCTATTTTGTGTTTGTTATATTTCACATTTGCAAGAGAATTTTCGTATTTGAATGATTATTAATATTATTATCTATTAAAGTTTGTAATAACAGTATAAAGTGTACCTATTTCTACAAGTTCGAGATCTTTGGATCTTTGATGACGTCACAATTATGGATTACATTGTAGTATAGGGATGAGCAATCCTGTAAACAGTTAACAATCCTTGGTCTTATTATAACGTACAATCAAATATCTGAATAAAAGGAATAATATGTCTTAAAGCCACTTGTCAATAAACTTGTAATTTTTAGTTTGTAAAAAAATGTACCCAAAATTGTGGAAATAGTTAACAGATTAATGTTCTCCTGAAAAAATTTCAATATTAAAACAGAATTCCTGAAACATTACTAAATGTACAAATGAATTTTATCACGACAGTTAAACCTTATGTTAATTAAATATTTACATCTAAATCACTACAGAGAAAGAAGGTCAAATTATTTATAAATTATTATTCCAATATCAAGATTTTTAAGTATGTAGTTAGGTACGACTAAATAAATACCTACAAATCATTCCTAAATCTATTTCCATAGAAATGGAAATGACCTATTATTATTGTGGATGTTTGAATACATCTTAAAATAAGAATAGGGCTTTTAGCTAGTTCATAGAGAAATTTTGATGTCTGAAAATATTAGATAGTAGATCCCCTTGATGCTAACCCAAAGCGGACTTAAAAAGTCAAATATATACTGAGGAGAGTGGTTGGTCAATATAATAATATACCTCCTTTTACCGAATTTTTTATCGGAATAAAACAAATTGGGGAATAGTAATCTCATGAACAAACAATATAATATTTATGGAGAAATAATAGATATAATAAATAGATAGAGTATACTGTAAAAGTTTGATATCTTAAATATAGTGGTTTAGTTTTGATTAAAATTAGTGTTAAGAAATTGACAATATGTACAAAAATATACCTTATCGTTATTTTAATCTCTTATTATTAATTTTATTATTAAACCTATATTACTTAAAAGATACTAATATCTATATAGAAAAAAAGATGCACAGACTTTTAATATGTTAGAAATAAATTATGCAAACTTTTCCTGAAGGAGTAACTTTTAAAACTTTAAAACTTGTTGAGTTTTTAAAATCGTTATTGAAATATTTTAATAATTATTTGTTAATTATTAATTAATTCTAATAGGCACTAGATTAGGTCTAATAAATATAGTAGCTTTACTACTGAAAACATTTTGATGAAAAATATCTTGGATAACTTTAATAAATCTCAGGAAGCTGATAACGCATACTGCAGAAAGAACTTAACTGAATTTTACTTAAAACGACTTTATTCGATTTAATGCTAAATAATTGAATTTTAAGAGCTTTATTCCTAAAATAATGAAATCCGGGTGTGTCAGGATGAATTTGCGTTACTATAATCTTTAGGGGAAGTAACTTCAACTAAAAAGGCTAAGTATTTAAGAATCCAATATATCAGAGAGAAATCAAGTTAGACAACATTCTGAAAACGAGAATTGAGGACGCTACGAATAATTATTAATGCAATTATTTAATAATGTAACCAAACAATATTAATTAATTACTGTTTCTAATCAAATATTTAATCGATTATATCAACCGATGCAATTTCTTGCACCGTTTCGTATAAGAAAGAAAAATATAGAAAATAGTAACTGCACCTCATTTTTCTTGTTTTATTTTTTCTTTTTCATTGACGAAAATTCGAGTGTAGAAATATTGTATTTTTTTTATTTGACAACAAACATTAAAAGTCATACTACGTAATAGTAACAGTAACATGAAATTCCTTTTGTTAGAAGCAGGGTGCAATGTGCAGTTCTAACAAGGATAATATAATTTAGAAATGTTTTTGAAAATTTAATTTCAGTGTAAAAGATTTCTACATTAAATAGGGGCAATAGAATACAATAATATCTAAAGTATTATTTAACAATTTGATTATTATAACACCACCTGAGGCTCTCTTCCTAATTTGTTTTCACTGAATGCTCTAAAATATTTGTTGTACCTTTAATTTAAACTGACTTTCCCTAAAATTTTAAAAATATTAGGAAATTATAGTATTCATTATAGTGGTGAAATTTATTTTATTGAATTTACATTGAACCTAGTAGGGTATTAACAAATAATTAAATACTAACAAGTTATTTTATATTTATAGTTTATATAAATTGTAGTTTATTTTGTAATTACACTACCTGCAAAATAATAAATAAAAAACAGTATTCAAAATAAATATCGAAAGTGTAGAAACAAGGTAGTGTATCAAGTGTAGTAGTATAAGTAGTAAAACCATATGCAATAAAATAAATATATGACGAATTAACTAAATTTCATCAGTGTTTTTTTTATATATAACATTCTATAATATCAGAAATGGTAGTAGTCGTGAGAAACACACCTTAGTGTGATACTATCTGTCTGACAATTATTGTCAAATTAACAGACAGATAACGACCTGCTTTTCCGCAGGGGCCATTATAGCAGTGACCTCTGCTGTACCTTTGAGGAAGACAATCCTACTTATTTATTTGAAGGATATGCCGAAAATCACTTCTCCATGGGTTATGTGACCTGACTGGCATTAACTCCTCTCGAAGTAATGCCAGTCAGGTCACATTGTTCGTAGAGTAGTTGTGGCATCTCCTTCAAATAAATAAGTGATTGTCTAAGTGATTGTGTATGATTGTCGGTATTTGATTCAAATAAATTACAAATGCTATTGTTTATGATGTCTAAACAAAACAAATGATAATAAAGTTTAAAAAAAACCTTTAATTAGCTTTGTTCTATACGTTTCAAGTCGATCCTCGACTGGTCGTCAGTAGTAGCAGTTTAATGGAACAGTACATACCTATAATGCCTTCAATTGTACCTAAATATTTGACATTGTTCTTTATACATTTGGATCATATAAAAAAGCTGAGCTGATAAATTAGCTGAGATGAATACTGACTATAATTTATCAGTATACTTATACTTTTTCACACAAGAATTCTTACATTAGTTTAATAGTATACAGTCGAAAATTCAGTTCTTCTTTGGATTAATTTTATTGCATACCTTAAAAATATACAACTAGGTAGACTCCATTGTTAATTTTGTTCGACAAATGTATTCATTTGTTTTATTACATGCAATATATTCAGTTATGACGTAATCTCATTGACCCTTGTTGGCTAACCGATGAAATAATCAGTTTCAATAGCAGCCTGGAGAGTATTAGTTGGATTGTATGTAACTTTCCCAAATAACTAAATTAAATACCGATAGGAAACAATGAAATGGCGATTATTATGCGACTCACCTTTGTAGTTCCGTGGAGAAGACGCTTCCAGCCTGTTGTTCTGGAGAGGGCCCTGCTCCTGTTGTCAGCGGTACGTGGGATGGCACTTGCACAATCGAAAGCTCGACACAATAATCAATAATGCAGTATGTACTAAATCAGAGTGTGATTTTAGTAGCGAATAATGTTTGATAACAATGTTAAGAAGTTAGTTATATCAAGGAACAGTTAAAAAAGCGGTCGAATTCGTCTATGCGGGCACGCGTATATATCCCAATTGTTCTCTCAAATCCATCGTTTTCGAGGTAAGTGGCCGCAAAAACCATTTCATTGCTGAGCGCGCAAATAAAACAAAAAATTTGAAAAAGACTATTCAGGTAAACAGGCATGTATTATATTAATCTAAGTTTACTAATATTATTTAAAACTAAGACAATTAAAATTAAAATTAAAGTATTTCAAATTATTGAAAACTCAACAACCCTCATATCCTGGAATTGGTTTTCTTTACGTTAACTTGTAGTATTCCAACAAATATATCCCTTTTATATCCCAATCTATTAAATTAACTTTGATACGAACCCTCTTGTGTTAAGGTTCACGTTATAACGGCCAGCCGTAATGGCAATTCCTATTGCTCATATTAAATCTGTTCCCTAGGGAATGGGATTATTGGTATAGGTGATGAGGTATTTCAGCGTATAATATATTGCCCTGGAAATCGAATGCTCTCTCTATTGAATGTCGTACCTTAGAAATTCCTTCTGATCTCTCACTTTTATTTTTAATTCCATTGCAAAAAATCAGTTCTAAGTAAAATTTCTTCTTATATTGTTTTTGAGATATAAGCTGCTGGCAGTCATCATACACAATTTATTATTGCCTTATTAATTAGTCATTATACAAGCTGTTTCATAATTGAATGTCAATATTTAAGGAGGTTAATCTGTGCATGATTTTAGGAACAAAAAAGTCATGTAAACATAGGTCCGTTTTCGCTTTATTTTTGATGTACACGGTGTTAAAGATTTTTTGAAAAATAATTTTTCTTTAATAACTTGGAAACTATATTAGATATTTTTATAAAACTTCGTGGGTGTAAACTAAGTGTAGAGACAGGTCTTTCAAGAAAAAAAAAACGAATTTTCAGTTTTAACCAGTGGTGTCCCAATTAATATGACCCTGAATATTTTAAATGAAAAAAAGTTATACCTACACCACTGTCGACTTTTTCTCCTATCTTGAACTGTTTTTCAGTAGAAAAAAATAAATCACAATTGCATGTACGTCCCTAAACCGCTATGAAAATAAAATATTTTTACACTTAAAGCACTTTTTACACTTTTTATTGAAATAAGATAAAATTCTTTAACAGCTGGATAACTAATAACAATTTCTGAGTAAAGAATTATGCTATTAATAATTTAACAAAGTATCAATTGATTGTTAACAAATTAATAACGTTGTGAAGAACAACTTTGAAGAATAACTTTCAAAAGAACTGAAGAAAGAACAAAAATTAGATAAATTGTTGAAAATGCCCTCTACCAACAATGATACTATTTTTCTCATATTATTGCGCACTTTTTGAAGAATATCTTCAGTATTCCTTGTTAGATCACAGGAAGCTCTTATGCGATTCTTGTGTCACAAGAGCAATGTCTAGAAAGAAAATATCGATTCGTTGCTAGGCACAGTCTTTCTGTAACACATCGCTTTTATGACATACTTTTTTGGGCATATCTCTCTTATTATTAGATATAGACCCTTAAAACCTTAAATGACCGTATTCGTAAAAAGTATTCTTTACAAATATATAATACAGTACTGGGTGTTCCATTTAAAATATTAAAGTTTATATCGACATAACTTCATTGAGTCGCCCTATAAAAAATTAATATATGTGAAAAAAGTATAAAAAGAAAAGGAAATCGACGAGACCGAGCAATTTTTCAAAAACTTTACAATTTTCAAAATAATGGATTTATGACTTTATAAACCCACTGTATATTTGGCTTTACAAAATTTTATGTTTACAGACGGCAGTTAAAAGACAATACTTACATAAATAAAACAGACTCGCATGAAAAAAATGACAATAATTAATAAAAATATCCAATGAGTTTTGATTAAATTGGACTAAGGCAGACTAAGCAGATTTTTTGTTTTTCAATATTGTCATCACTGTTTATTTTCATAAAAACAACTACTTATATAGAATGTAGAATGTAATGTAACCATAATTAATGTTATATCGATATTTCTTATTTTTAGTTTGCCGATTTGATTTGTTATTTTTCAGCAGATGTCAACGGAATTATCTCTTGTTTTCCGGAAAGCGCAATTATTGAACATCAAGTTTCTAGGAGACGTAGTTGTTTCTTTAAGAATTATCACGTTTCCTTATTATCAGTTTGTTATATTTTCCCTTTTTACATCTAAGCCATGTGTGAACTTCATTTGGCATTTCTGAGAGGTTTTAGCTAAAGTAAACAACATGCTTCCGGTATATCAGAGACTGTCAGAAGTCTAAGCTGTAGATAAATATTGGTTTTCATCGGATATTGTGACAGGGGTTGGTGAAGCCTGTTTTTGTGCCTATTGGAAAGAGCATTTGCCGAAGACTTCCCAATACAAATATGGACGTTATTACACCACACGTAGTTCGCTATATTTACGAGGATATAGTAGTCCCGAAGTCATAACACCACTTACATTTTCATGTTATTTCATTTCCCTGGAGACTTTATTAGGTAAATTTCTTTCTGTGTGGATATATTTCAGGGTTAGTACACTTTTATGAAAGATGCGAAGTAGGAGCGCTTACTTCGGCTGCAAGTATAGTAAATTACTTTTCGATTTTATTTTCATCTCAATGCCCGACCCACACTTGTTTTATTCGTGTATTTTTCAGTGCACAGGGTCTGGGAGTTGCAGTAATCGCATTGTTTTCGAGTAAGTTTTTACTCTGTTGCACAATCTTTCTGAAACAGGATACGAATAGTTCCCATAATTCAATTCTTTAAAAGAAATTATGTTACACTGAGTACACCTGAAATATATTTAAAGTCTTCTTATTTGAACAGAGTTCTACCCACAAATAAAAAAGCATTTTATTAATAATAATGGCATCAGTGAAGTAGTTTATTCTTATTTTATTAACAATTTGCATTCAGCAGTTTTCCGAACATGTATTAGCGTTGAAAATGCTTATAGGATAGCAAAGGTATATGGGTATGTTTCGACGAAAAGTGTAACGCGATGAACATGTCACACCGACATGGTTAGGTAGTGGGGGATCGAGTAGAGCAGGCGGTGTTGCCCATAGTTTGGCATTCGTATTCGTATATTGCAAATTGAAAAATCTGAGAATCTGAGCTCTCATGTGAATGTGATATGCAAGATCGCAAAGTCTGTCAATCGCAAATGGTAGGTTCTCAAATTAGAAGGTAACTTTTGCAAGCTTTCTATAGTTCCAAATTTCTTTAATTCATTTTTAGTGCACTCCGATGGTTGCAATAATTGCGAAATCTGTGAATTTTATGTTTTGAAGCGCCGTTTATATAAAATTGTCCCTTTTCATGTCGAATACACTTTTGGTATATATTAACCTTTCAAGTTGACAGCAAATAATCAAGTAGAATTAAATATGGGCTTTGATTAGGCCAAATTGTTGTTCGTTGACTATCTATTACAAACAGAATAACATAATTAGTTTGTATACCATCATAGTTCCCTACATAACTGGTACATACAATATTCCTTCATGATTATCTTCATTAAGTTTGTCCACATTGATGGACAAATAGATGAAGAAAAATAGAATGGCATTTTTAATTTAATTTCAAAGTTTCCGTATTAACACACTGCAGTGTATTAGACTTCCTTGTTCCAAACCTCATTAAAATAATGCTTCCGCTGGTTGATATATACTCTCCAAGTTTGGATGACCGAAAAACGTGAAATATAAATCATCTGAACTAATGAAAAGAAGTTGGTAGGGAGCGTAACATTTATCAGAGAAACGTACCAAGTGGTGGAAAACAATGAATTACTACAATTTAAACTTGTTGACAGATCGCTTGCTGCGGAGCTGACGGTGCAGACGATTACTTGTCTTTGCAACAGCCACTACCCTCCGAATGCAGAGACACAGTCACGGGGAATCCATTCTATCATGGGTGCGTTGATGAGTTGACATGGTTCTTCGAACAGAAGTGCGCCTGGGTCGCGGGATTAGCAATGACAGTCTGCTTCTTACACGTAAGTAATGTAATGTTTTTTATTATCATTAGAATAGATGTACTGTGAGAATAGAGTAGAAGAAACTGTTCCAGTCCGTATTGCAACATCCGTCAAAAAATTACGAAACATGTTCACTATAATTATTATGCTTATTTTTTGCTTTCAAGTGTTATACCACTTCGACCAATGGTAAATCATAATAGCCATAGGTACCAACTATAACTAATATAACGGGTGAGTTTTTTAACCTGAAACATTCAAATATCTCGAGAAATAAGCACTCTAAGAAAAAATACCTATAACCAAAATTTAGTCATTTAGAGGGGAAATGCATAGTACTTAGTCCCGGTCGGAGGCAACTTTAGGTAGTAGCTTTAGGTGGTAACTTTAGGTAACTGTAGCTGGAGGGTAATTTGAGATCTTAAATAGGAATCTATATTTTCGAAATTGAACAAAAGTTTCAGATAAATCTTAAGTATTTTTAGCCGTAGAATCCGAATCTGCAATAAAAAATATAGGTTTCAATTTAAGATTTCAAAGTTTATTACCTACCTCAAATTTTTTACCTACTTGGCCTAAAATTTCTCAGTTAAGCAAACGCATTTTTGATATTCCCTGTTACATTGAAACAATTTTCGCAGTGACATGACATAAATGGTAAAGTCACGCAAATATCAAACATTAACAAACAGTATAGAGATAGCTTTGTAGAACACTTTTTGAAAATTTTTTTTCATATGTTGCAAACATTCTAGTGAACACTTCTTTTTTATATTAGAAAAATGTGTCCCAGCTTAGTTAATGCAGCGTTAAGGAGATCCCCTTACTATCGCAGCAGACGAATATTCAGTTTAAAAGGCCTTAATACCTCGTGAGGTCGTAAACCGAAATTTATTCGTTGCATTCGTTTGTTTGCTTCCCTACGTGCTAAGTGATTGTTCTCCATAGAGAATTAAGATCTCATCGTAACAACGACTGAGGATGTTTAGATTTAGAAATTATCAGCTAATAGCGTGAATAAGTTAATAGTTGATTTAGTTCTTTTAAATAATATTTTATTATATTGAAATTCTTACGTCACCTTTTGGACATAAATTTTAGATCTACCTTTATTTTCTCCTGTATGATACCCAACATGTTCTTTTTTGACCCAATTAATCAGTGTTTTAATGACGTTACAGGAGTGAACCAAATTTAATAGCAGTTAATACATATTTTATGGCAATTTGAAATTTACAATTAGTTTTTAATTCTGTATTCCCAACAAGGCGACATATTTTATTACAAAATAAAATAAGACATAAATAATTATGAGTATATTTAACAACAGCTGCCGTACAAATAAAAGTTAATCATATAATTAATAAAATACCTGCTTTTATATTTGACTCATTAAATCAAGCAGAAAAGCAATCAAGCATTAAGTCAAGCAGAAGCCAATACTATCGGACAATATGACATCATTAGAGCACCTCACAATATGATCAAAGGGTGATTTTGTATTTATCGGTGACCAAGATATATAAAAAATTGTACTAAATCTCATCAATTTACCAGGTACTCTTAAGCTTAAAGAGACTAAGATTTTATTGTCATTAATTATATGATTATTCCAAATTAATAAATTATAATTTAATAAATTCACCAATATAGGGTTAAGTAGTATTATACAGAGTAGTTCAGAAGATATGAGCATTTTTGTATCGTAATCACAATTAATTGAACACCCTGTATCTTTTTTAAGAAAATAAATACTAGAAATTTTTTAGCTCCATTAATTATGTTATATGGTCTAATTTATTTTCTATAGAATTTCTTGTAAAATAGCTTTACTTGTATACTAGGCGAATCAAAACTCGCAACCACAGTTTTCTTAATTTTTATAAATGAAACACCCTATCTTTTTTATATCATTTCATGAAGATCTCTCACGATTCTTTTTATTCTATAAAGAATTCTCTATTCCTAATTGCAATGGTTTTTGATATATTTGGGATTAAAAATTAGTTAATTAATTTTGTATTGTAATCTTCTGCACCAAGTATAATATTAAAAAAATATTTCTTACTGAAGATCACTCTCCGCTCCTAATTCAATAAGAGGCGAGATTTAACATTTTTCCTTTTTCACTAAAATTGACGAAGGCGCAGTTCTGAGATGCAGTCTTTTAAAAAGGACAAAAAAGTTAGCTGTCAATTAATTTTGTGAGCAGTTTATTAGCGAAATTCACGGTTCATTAAAAATCAGTAAAAAAAAAATGTGAAAATGATATATGGTTTATTTGAACTGTTTTCTTTTGTAGTTCAATTGGTACTTACATTAGTTATACTGACAAACAGTTATTACTTCTAAATATACTTATGACTTCTAAGCAATAGAGAATTTAGAGTATAAAACTTCAAATTTATGAATAACTGTTGCAATTAGCTATCGGGAATGCTTCGTATATTAGATATAGGATCTAGGATGTGGTTGCGAGTTTTGATTCACCCTGTAAAACTATTTTGAAGGAAATTCTATAGAAAGTAAAACTAGCCCATATAGCATAATTAATCGAGCCAAAAATGTGCTAGTATTAATTTTCTTAAAAAAGATACAGTGTGTTCAATTCATTGCGATTAAGATACAAAAATGCTCATATCTTCTGAACCACTCTGTGCAATACAAGTAAACCCTATAAGTATTGGCGAATTCGGAAAAATAATCCGAATTCAAATTCATTTAATTCAAATATGAAATAAAAACACGTATCAGCCCATTTGAAAAAAACATAGGTTTGATATTGCTTCGGTTTATGCACCTTATATGACTAAGTAGACAAATTTTTAAAATATATATAATAATAATATTATTATTAGGCCACCCTGTACATATTATGTTAACTTTTGTTGTTTTCAAAATAATAGGCAATTATTTACTTCAACAATTAGGTATCACAGCGGGCCCTATAAAACGTACAGAAATACTCACTTTAAATGCCCCTAATAGCTTGTGAAGTCATAAATCGAAATTTATTCATTGCCCGGTTTTATTTGCTTTCCTATGTGCGATGCGATTGTTCTCTATAAACGGAAGAGAAGATTTCAGAGTAACAATGGCCAGAGATATTCCGAAATGTATATCCTTTACGTGCTTTAATCAAGGGATTCCTGGCCAGAGAGGATATTACTTGACGATATTGTCTATACGGCGCTAGTAGACGGTGAACATTAAATCAATATGAGAATTTATGAAATGAATTGAATGGTAACCGAAGTAGGACAATAACAGGGAAGTGGGGTATTGTTTAAGTTATAACCAATAGTGTTCCAAGGCGGTAAAGTTTCTAGCCTTCAAAAGAAACCAATTTGAACTTCGACGGTCGAAGCGACTATTGGTGACTTAAGTTTCCCAGACACCAGCATATTGATATTTTACTTAAATATACCAAGATTCATTAAAGTAGTTAACCATATAGGATTCCTTGAACAAATTTAAAAAATGTAGCAGCAGTAGACTAAATGTTCGTTCCCTGGAGTAATTGTAAGAAACGTTACCCTAACGATTAAAATATCGTAATTTCTAATTAATTCAATTAACAATAGTAATTTATCAATATCAAATTATCAAATTTATCAAATAGGTAACTTCTCACCACTGAATGAAAAAATATGCTTTTGAGTTTACTTCATTCAATAATCTTAAATTTATTCATTCACTCAGAGCTTTCAGGAATCTGAAAACAATATGAGAAAATTGTATAAAAAAATTAGACTTCGACAAAAGATTTACAAAGGTTTATTGGACGGGATGAACATGTTCTGAAATTTATGTTTTACTTATTATTATTTAAAAGCGAATAATTTCTTAATTTGAGAAAAAGGGAAGGCTGCTGGAACATTTCACTGATAAAATAGCTAAATGAGTTGTTGTTGGATATCATAAAACCTCTTAGAGTTACACTTCGGTAAAATAATAAAAACAGCAAAGCAGAAATACAAAGATTAAGTTTCGACATCAGCTTTAGTACAGGTAGGATGAAATTACTTTCTACTTCCAAGCAAGTTTCGTAATGTAAATAACTATATAATTAATAATTTATTTATAAATCATCATCACCTACAACTCTAATCTGTTAATATACTTTAGGTATATAAAAATATATATAGGTATATATTAATATAGTTTAGGATATATAAAATATAACTTCTCATATTTCAAAAATGTATTTATATTAACTGTTAGTGTGTGTCGTGAAAATTATAAATTATCAATAATTATTTGCACTGGCATTTTTTCTTGTGTCAAGGATATTTTCCTTATCAGAAAGTTTCCCGAGATTACGAATTTCTTTGTTAGTCCCGGATTTATGTCCTTCTTTATCTCTAAGCTGCACAATCCTTGCAAAGTTTATATACTTTCCAGTGATTAATTGGTGCGGATTAAGAATTGTCGTAAAACTATTCCAAACTGAAGCGAGGGACTTGCTCTGAATTCGATATATGTGCGGAATGAGAACACTACCGGATAAAAGATACGGTTCGAGTTTTATTTTTGTGTTCACCCACAAACAAGACGACAGTCAGTTCATTAAGTGTGAACTGAATTTAATTTCATCTAGATATAACTTGTATTAAGAAGGAAAATTTATTTTGTGAAGATAAATTATTAATTTCCTTAACTACTAATCTACTACTACTAATCGTCGGAGCCGGGGGAGAGTCGGATTCTCTCTCCCCCAGCTGATATATTTGTCTGCAATAATACATTTTATTACAGACATCGTCCAATTTTTCAGCTCAAGTAAAAGAGTAGCTTATTACTTAGCTGAAGTAAATTAAAACAAGGGAAATAGCTTACGTTATACCTAAATGTAAACAACATTGTTTGTAAATACAGACATCGATGTTTCAGAGTTTTTGCTGTTCTTCAGTGTAGTGTAGCTTCGGGAAATTATCTAGCATTGTAAAGATCTGGAACAGAATTCATTGCTATAGTTCATATTTATGTATCATATCTTTTTAATTCAATACCACACAGATATATTAATATATTGAATCATTTCAACGACTACAGGTATCTACGTAACACCAAAACACTATACTGTACTCGACGCGCGTTTCTCCAACTAATTTGACATTATCTGGAGATGATTAAAACTACAGTTCAGTTTTAGTTATCTCCAGATGATGCCAACTTGGTTAGCGAGACTCGCGTCGAGTGCAGTATACTCTTTTGGTGTTATGTGGCAAACTACGTCAGTGTTGTCTTCATAGCAAAGGTTCCAACCCCTTTCAAGATTACAGGCATCTAATAATCATGTCGTTTTGATAGAATATACGCTTTTAAAATAATAAGTAGGCACTTATTTCGATAACAAATAAATCATTTTCTCAGTAGAAGAATCGCAACGTACTCGCAACTTTTGGCGTGTCATGCAGCGTCTATGTAGTTTAAAGGTTACTAAGACGCATATTAATATTATAAAGGTTTAAAGGTTGAAAACATAAATAAAATTGTACCGAATTTAATGTGCAAATAATAATAATAAGGGATTACAATACAATAACGGAATGTAGAAATAAGTTCTATTACTTGATACATGGGATGCACATAACTACGAATAGTATGAATAGTACGAATATACTTTATATTCACCATCCGTAAAAACCTTATTTAAATAAGGACTAAAAAAATTAAGCCAAAATAACTATTCTCCTAGCTATATATGTTTTGCATTTAGTGACATCCTAGGATGTGAGATCCAACGTATTTCCTCATAGTTCTCGTTGAAATCAGAATTTTTGTATTTTGAATCTAACTGTATTAGACAAAATGCAGCAAATTTTTGTTTGGCAATTCAGCGCTCGGCGAGGCATATAGCCAGGAGAAAAGCTGTTTTGGCTTAATTTTTTTTAGTCCTTATTTAAAAAAGCGTTTACAGATGGTGGATATAAAGTTGATTCGTACTATTTGTAGCTATGTGTTATGTACATCCCATCTGTCACCTAGTAGAACTTGTTTCTACATCCTGTTATTGGATTGAATTCTCAAAAGATTAGGTTGCAAGAACTACCAAGTGGTGGCACTATGATATAGGGTTTGCAGAATTGGGTCTTCGCATGTTTAGGTACGATCATTTATATATAATATCACTGAAGAGATCATAAAAAGGTCGAATCTGGTCTGCAGTTAGTGACATCCTACGATGTGAGGTCCAACGTATTTCCTCATAGTTTTCGTTGTAATCCGAATCCTTGTATTTTGATTCTAACTGTATCAGACAAAATACGGCAAACTTTTGCTTTGTACTTCAGCGCTCGGCGTGGCGTATAACCAGAATAATAGCTGTTTTGCCTTAATTTGTTTTAGTCCTTATTTTAAATAAAGCGTTTACAGATGGTGGATATAAAGTAGATTCGAACTATTCGTAGTTATGTATTAGGGACTATTTAATCCCTGCTGAAACTGTATTTGGCTTCTCAGTATACACAACCTGTGCTGAAATGACAGCAGGTGGTGCAATCGGCGAACAATCGGATTCCTACTAAAAAATTCATTACTTGGTACTTTCGCGAGATTACTGGAATAGCTTGTTTCATATTTCAGTGACATTTCACATTAGTTTTAAAGTTTATCATGAAATGACATTGTCTAAAACTACTTATTCATTGCCATGTCTAGCAATTAGCCATTTGTTAGAAGCTGGAACATTGTACAATTCCTTTTAATTCTTGGTTGCGCCCTCATGGCAAAATTCCCGAACGAAAGTTTATACAACATGACCGTCACGTGATATCCATTTTGTCAAAAGATGTCGTTCGAATAAAAATAATATTTTATAGTTTATATTATTGTAACCATCAATATGATACAGTGTAATTTATTACCGCTTTAAAACAAATGGGGAACACATTAAATGTCTACGTTATGATGGATAGTACAATAAATGGTGCCTTATTTTTATGGATGATGTGCATATAAAATAGATCTAAACTTGAACCAGCATGAAATTATACGATTTCTGCCATGTGCATACATATAGTGGATCCAGTTTACACTAAGAAAATTATTCCATTTTACACTTTGTTGTACAAAAAAATCCCTATTTCACGACAAACGAGTGGTTCATGAAAATTTACAGGTTTGTTCAACCCCTGTCGTCGGTGATTGGTCTCATTTGAAGTAAAATAGGCCGAAGTTAAATAAAAAAATTGGATAAACCATCAAATATCACGAATTGGTATTAAAGCGGCTGATTCTTTGAAAGGTTGGGTGCGGTTTGGAAGGCGCTAATAGAGTAAGGATTTCAAGTCCTACACGTCATGACTATTTGTAAATAAATTGTAAGAATAATAAAAATATATAAAGACGAATCCACTTTTAAGCACTGTTATTTAAATTGGTGTACAGGATGTCTACTTCTAATCCATTAAATAACTTAAAAATAAGTTGCCAACGACAAGGGTTTCATAGCTTCACTCATGACGTGTACGACTTGAAATCTTGACTGAACCATATTTGTATAGTCCCTATAAAAATGTCGATGTCAGCAAATTAGTATGAAATACTAAATAGTTTTTTAGTTAAACTTCCATTTAAATTTACCGATGTTAAAGATGTCTAAACTAAACTAAACTAAGATAAAATCCACAAAATACTACTTCTCCCCATTAAAGTCGAAAGAAAAAATATAAGGAGGCTGTCTTCTATCTGTCTTATGTCCATACTGGAGAAACATGTAAATCACAAAAATGAAGACCTGTGCAGTGATAAATACATTTATTTCACTATATAGAATATGAAACTGATAAATATGGATGCTGACTGGTGGTTTAGTAATAAGATCGAGTTTATAGTCAGGTGAATTTCTCCGATATTATTACAGATTTCCAAACAAAATTTATTATTAGGTAATCACTTGATCTCGGTCTAAATTCGACGTATTTCTTAAAACATACAATGTAAAAAGTTTCAATTCCACTCAGTTGCAGCAACTTATTATGCAGTAAACAATATGAATGAAGCTGCTCAAATACTTTGACATTCAATATTAAAATATTCCCCAAATATTTTTATTAAGGGAGTGAATATTATTAGATCAGTACAAAATTATGACACAAAATGTGCTTTATTTACTTTGGCGCCGATAAACAGAACTGTCTAAACAAGATCTTGTTAGATAATCGATAAATGTAAACTGATACTAATTGGCGATTATCATGTTCCTTTTACAAGGAACTGAGCTTCATGTTTGTTCCAGAATAACTGAAAATATTCGTTATTCCCTACCTGCGGGGGAGAGTTACACACGCTTAACGTAAAAATGAGATAAACTGAAATCACGCAAAATGAAACCTGTGCCTGGCAATTTTTATAGGACGTCAGCTTTGAATAATAATGTCTTTTACAATTACTGAAATTCCAGAACACCAAATTCGTTTCGCAATTACGATACTTTACTACTGCTATATAGATAATAGAGAAAACGTTTAAGAAATCTTCGGCATATACGTATCGTAACATAACCATTGACAATATCCAACTTATTGCTTCTTAATTTACAAAGAAACTTACAAAGAAGGAAAACCAACCAGACAGGTCTACTAGTTATGAGATCGATGAGAACCCTCTTGAAATAAAAGCATTATTCATAATATTCCTTCATTAATCATAGCATTATTCTACAATAAATAAATAAAGAATACTTCTTCACTTAAAAAAAATGTTTATAATGTTAAGCGTACTGCAAAGTTTATCTTATAGAAACTGTGACTCTTAGTTATGCTAGTTAACTATAACATTGCTGCACTTAAAACTAGCCCCATTAATACGAGCCGAGCATATTCTTTATTGCATGTTGTGCTCATCAGCAATAAAACATTTAAGCTAGAGAATCTTATTTCAAGCCATATCCATCTCACTAAGTTAGATTGTGTTGTGTGCTCAATTTAGTTTATAGACTTAATTTGAAGGAAAAAGTATGAAGACTTTTTATTTCCTAATAAAACTACAATGCTTTGTAGCTGTCAATCGCGGATGGGAATCATAAAACTCCTATCTTACTTGCCAATTTAGTGTTAACTGTAGAAACGATAAAAATGTTAAATATTGGTATCTACAAAAGAGCTGTGCCAAAAGCAATGCTAATGCTTTTGAATGCACTCAATATGTATTCGTCGATATTATATTATTTATATGTATAATGATACATAACATTTTGTGAGTCCCACGCGTACACTGTACCATCGAAGAGACGGTGAGGGATTTACGGACTAAGTTTCTTCATATTCACCATGTTATATTTAATTTTGGCCACCACTATGAATGAAATAGCGGCACATTATCTACCATACTATGTACCCGTTCGTGAGTTACTTATCGGGGAAAAAACGAAAACTGCCGATTTACAAAATGTTAACTATCTCAAATATAAAGAAAGATAGAAACCTCAAACTTGAAACTTACACATTATTGATAATGGCGAGTCCAAAAATTCAGGAAAATTAAATTTTCTCTAAGCACTCTAGATTTTGAAATGCAATAGTCAACTTTTTTATTTCTTATGGACGCCACATTGGATTTTTGTGTCATCAGATGAAGCGTTTTCATATCTTTTCAACGATGCTTTATATGCCACATTAAAATTTTTAATATGAGGAGAAATAAAAAATAATGTTTATTTTATAGTTATAGGCAGTGGAAACAAAATACATATTAACGACATTATAGTTGATATTGTAGATGTATAGAATTAAGAGCCTACTTCATATTAAGCAAGAACCGAGATATTTCATTTTCGTGGAGAAGTTTTTAGTTAGGTACACAGTTAATTTTATTATGACATATGTGAATTAATAATATAAATAGTTAAGTAACGAAAACTAAACTAACCTTAAACATTAGTTAATTTCAATAAATGACGTTTTAAAATAGTTTAAATAATACCAACCCCAAATTACCTACAAGTACCTTATTAAAAAATACTTTCACATAGAAACAGGTAGTGTAGGTAAATGAAGAAAACTTTTAGTTTTCTTCATTTTCAGCTGACAAATTTATAAAATCTAAGTATAAAGTCTTGTGTGTTGCCTGTACGAGATACAGGGTTTTGTTATTTTACAGAATTAAAATATTAATATATGTAATATAAACGTATAATTAAAAAATTGAAAGTAATGAATAAATACATTTTGTGTTGGTTACTCAAAACAATTAAAAATCAAAATACGAATCTACAAGCTTATTTACCGTATTGTGAAGGATATTGATTGTCCACTATCCATCACAGAGGATTAATTATTATAGAAATGATAAGCCAAAGTAATAATTCTTGCCGCATATTGACGTTTATCGTATCTTAGTGAAGATATAAACCTCAGTGTCTTTTCGAATTCAGGGAGAATTTCCCAGGAGATGTGGTGTGTGACAGAAAGTAAGGTGTCTCCTTTACACCCCCTATCTTCCACTGCATCCACTAAGGGCGGGTATGAAAATGTATTAAGGTCTCGGTAAAGTTTACTGCCTGGTACATTTAGGAGATATTACCGAAAGCCGTTCTCTTACATTAATTGCTATTAATTTTCTCGAATACGTAGCTAACGGCCAATTAGATTTATTCAACTAAAACAAAGGGCGCAAATATTTATATGTCGCGCATTTTAGGCCAACACAAACTCATTTCCGTTGCTAGGAGTAATTAACGTTTTATTGCAACACACAATTAGGTATTGCTTTCATTTAGTCGTAAATATAACGATGCATTGACTTGATACATATACTACTAATTTATTTTCCTGAAACCCTAAATAAATGTAAAAATTTGAAACTCGAAAGAAACTAGTTTGTGAACCTAGCCTAGAATATATAGCATATAATATGTGGTGAACATAACAAATCTGCGATGTATCATTAATTATTAGTAATTCTTTCAGTTACTTTTACAATTTTGGAGAAAATTCATTGATAACACATGTACTACTTCTATGTTACAATTATTCAAGTGAATATTTAGTACTTTTTATGAAAGAGTACCACAAAAACGTATAGCTTGTTGCTTTTATAGGGACCGAGATAGGGACTGATTCCGCTCATCCAATAAATTCGATTATTGAGTACCAAATATTTATGATGTACTACTTTGACTTCAACTTCTAATGCAGCAGTTGCATTTTTATTAAATGATTCTCACAACTTCATAGTTGGTTGATCACGAAAGCTGTTTATTTAATGCACCACTTTAATGCACCACTTATCACTAAGCCTCAACCAATAGAAGCTCGTATACCTTAAGAATAATTGGTGGAACCACTACTTTGTACTATAATGATTAATCAGAGAACCCAATGTCGGTTTTCCATGGTCAGTAAGCGCCTCTAGAAATGGAGTTAGCAAAAATGTCTGCTCTCGATTTTCAGCAATGCCTACACGTTATTCTCTTCAGTTTACGAAGCAACTTTGAAACACATTTGGAGACTCCTGCACCTTCTAGTTTTAATATTTAATGAGTAAATACTTCGCAAAGTTATTATTTTGATATGGAATTAAATAGTACTCGCTTCAAACTTTTCAATCTTATGTTTTTTAAATGGAATCATGATTAATCGTTGATACAAAAACAATTCTTTGCTTTCCAACAATTTATATATTAAAATAATTTACACAGTCATCACAAGTTTAGCATATTTTACAAATAAATCCTCTATATTATTTTGTAGTTGAAACTAAAGAATACAGATCATGGCCGGCATAAAATATGGCAGTTAGTAATTCCATATTATATTTTTGTACAACATACAAAAATGTAAAAGTTATATAATATGTTGTAATGGTTTATTGATGCATGTTATTAATGCATTCATACGTTTTTATATATTCTGAATGTTAATTTAATTTAGAATTTGAGAATAGACACATTATGTTTTATTTTTGACACAGTTATCCATTTCTATATGTATAAAATTATTGACAAATATTCTCATGGAAAATAAAAATTTGTATTTCAGCAAAAACCCTCAGAATTGGTAAACATATAGTTTTATGGAACCATATTGTTTAGATGAAAACGTAAACGAGCATTGATATCGAAATGTCTTCTGACATAGAGATAGTTCTACCACAGAATGGTCTAATAAATTTCTGCTCAATAGTTGTGTTTTCGTTTCTGCATCTACAATAAAGGAAAGCTAATCCAGATAAGTGGCAAAGAAATATCATAGCGTTTGTTTGTCTTATAAAATGTATGATGTTTATTGGTAAAATTACATTAAATGTTAAAAATATTCCTTCCTGAACTTCTGGTTCCCCTTCGGATTACTTTTTATTTAATTGAAAATCTTGAAAAATGTCAGTGTACAAACGTTGGTGGTTATATTTTCTGTTGCATTTTGCAATTCCTATTTTTCATCTACATAAGTGCACATAGGAATTTTGTGTTAATATAGAGATCTTACGACTTGAATATATAGGTACAAGATGATTTCTATTCTAAAAGTATTGAAACATTTAGTTATTCAGTATACTTGGTGGTAGAAACTTGATGCTCGCAATAATTGGGATAATGTAAATTGTATTAGATGCAAAACCGACAAAATATTCATTTAGATTTTAAGATACTTGAAAATAAAAAAATGAACTTAAAATATTAATTTTATATGTATCAAGATTGCAGTTGAATCTATTACATGTCCAAGCATACCTACTTAGAAGAAGCGACTTTATACCCACTAAACTAGTTCTTATTTAAATAAAAGTCATCTGAATCCGGATTTGTATATTTTCATCAACACACAAAAAAGACAAATGGTAAAATTACTAAATGGTAATCGTAATTTGCTGCAGTGTTATTTTTAACACCCACTGGGTAGTATAATAACTAAACCTTTAGAACTTATATTACACGAACGATATACCCGCCAAGTTTGTAGAAGTACTCATAAATTGTAGTAAAATTTACAAAAACCTGTGTTAAAAATGTACCAATCCGCCATAAAAACCGAATAATTACACGGTGAATAATTAACTATTACACATTATCTTGTAAAATCTACTGTGTTAAATTACTTTTATGTAATGTAATAATACACCGATATGTCTAACACTGCCAAGTGTGGACTATATACACACTGATGAGTGTGGATTCAGTGTTAAAATCAGTCGGATTTTTTTACTGTGAATGAAAACAATCATTTAGTTATATCAGTGAAAAATTACAAGCTATGGTAAACGTGGTTCATATAACATATGGTTAATGTCTGTCTTGTGGTGCGTTTTCATAATTCATTGTAGTTCCTTTTGGGATTACACCACCTGTAAAATAATAAAAAACAGGAAACCAGAAGTATTCAAATTAAATATTCAAAGTATAGAATCAAGGCAAACTTTTAAAGTTTTCCCCCAAAAAAACACTATAAATTGCAATAAAATAAATATTTCATAAATATTTTATTTGGTTTATTTGGGGCAACTTTAAAAGTTTGCCTTGATTCTATACTTTGAATATTTAATTTGAATATTTCTGGTTTCCTATTTTTTTTAATATTTTACAGGTGGTGTAATCCCAAAAAAAAGACTGGGGGTCAGAAAACCCAAGAATACAGTGTCAAAAAAATAAAAACAAGACAGCTTAAAGGCAAAAGGACAATATCATTAGTTTTCTGGAGCAAATACATTTATATAAGGTTTAAATATTTTCTACTGAAATATACAAACTCGTTTTTAATAACATGATGTTGGAAAGTTAACAAAATAAATGGTAAAATAAGCATAATACCGCCAAAATAAACATATAAAAAAAGTAATTAAAATAATTTTTAGAGTGGCACATAACCGATACATGAAAGTAAAAAAATTGGTTTGCATTTGGTATTTGCATTGTGATGTGGATATATTAGTTGCATTGGCGTTCTTCAATCTTGTGAAGGTACCTACACTAAGAGGCTATGTGATCAAAGTCTATCCTCCATAGGAATATTAAAATATATGTATATTTTTTATTTTCTGAAATATTACGATTTGCCATTTCGAAATTTCTTAGCTGTAACTATAATGAACGTTTCTTATGGGACCTTATGGGGCTATATGCCAATTAGAAACATCCTTCCTTATTAAAGAAACAACTTTTAAACTTCTGATAATTTTTTTTTACTACCTATTATAAAGTACCTACTGAATTTATACATTTCAAATTGTGTGAAAATAAATAAAAATTAGCGCCACTTAATCAGCAACATAATTTAACGACATACTAAGTAACTGTTACCTAGAAAATTGGGGAAAATATTTTTTAAGTACGCAACTGAAAAACGCTGCTCCCTCATTTGAGGTCTTTATAATACAAAATTAAATTTTATGTAACGTTTCCCGTCTTTTGTTTCAGGTTATAAACATCGTCCTGGCAACGGTCCTTATGCAGGCATTAAAGAAGGAGGAGGAGCAGGCAGATTCTTACAGAAAATAATGACATCATTCTAAAGTACCTAATTGTAAAATTACATTATTAAATTATAAGTATTCATAGAATTATCCTTACCAAAATGTTAAGGTTTTATCAGATAAAAGTTTATCTACATTTTTTCGTATATTTCTTTAAAAAATTTTACAATATATGACTTCCCATCTTACTGTTATCAAATTATTTTTTTTTATTAGAAAATGTTTGATATAATTACAAATATTACACGATACACTTTTGTTTCAAAATTATATCCTTATTTAGAGCAACATTATTAAGTACATTATATGTTTATACATTATGTGTACATTATAAAATTTTAGTATTAGTATTAGTTAAAATAATTAACATTTGTAATATACTTACCTAATTATATCCAAACCATTTCGAAACATATTTATTTACATTCATTTTATACGGTACAAGTTGTCTGATATAAAATATGGAGGCTCTCACGTTACAGGAACTTATCCTTCAAAAAGTTGTAAAAAACATATTTGTTTGACGCTGTACTTCAAGTCAAAGGTGTATATTAAAGATGTAACAGAGTCTAACCGTGGAAAGAAGTTGCGTGGACACTGAAAATTGCATTATTATACATACGCCCTTAGTATTTTAAAAGAATGAAGAGTTTTTTTTGTAATATTACGTTATATATTTGCCAGTATTACATGAAACCTCTATATATTATATATGAAAAGTTTGTTACAGTATTCTGCAGCATTAAGTCATCATTATTCATGTAAAGGTCTACATTATTTTAGTTAATAAAATTAAATTTTTCATACGTTTATGTTTGTTGATAAACACATCCATGTTGTAACAGTAATATGACAATGTTTGTAATCAATTTTATAAGAATAAACACAATTCAAAACTTTTTTCTTAGTCTTATTTATGTCTATACTATTTCAATTTATTTAGAAAGAACTATAACTACCAATTTATTTAAATATATAGGTCAACGAAACAATATCTTATATGATTATATGTTATGATATATTTAAAAATATATCAGCACAAAAAGCACAAAAAGTGAGGTTATAAGAGAAACTTTTTAAATTTCAGAAAAACATGAAACAGGTAACAAGAAACACAAAATAGATGTTTAGGTATTGTCTGTTTATGTATTTAGGTATTGTTTAGATGTTCAGGTATCGATGAAATAGGTATTGTCTACATTATATTTTATACAATAGTTGCAACTATTACAACATCAGAAAACCAATACAAGAAAATTGCCCACATGTTGCCATACATGCAATACGTATTTAAAGGAGCAAAAGAGACTGACAATAGCTTAAATTTTTAATCTGAGAATGTAGGAAGTTATTGGTTACTATTACAGTATCAACTATGAATATTAAAAATACTAGAAAAATAAATTTCTGCCCTTCTTCATAGTGTAGACCTTAGTATCCAACCTAAGAAAAGATTCACTTATTATTTCTCTTACAGGGGATGTTTAGGAATTGACCTCCCTGAAGATTTCTCTATTGTTCCTCTAGTATTCCTTTTGCTTCACTACAAGACTTGTTTACCCGATTTATATAATCTGGATCTTTTCTATATTCAGGGTGGCCCTAACAATAGTGTGGCAAAGTTCCATAATTCCTATAGCGTAATAAACAAAACAAATATAGGATGTTAGAATCTCATGGAGCCTAAAAGGAGGCACATTTTAAAAATATGTACGGTCGTATAGGGTGCTCTATGAACCGGGGTCATACCAAACTTTTATTTTTTTTTTTAATGGAATTATATAGGTATTGTTTATTTTCATTTCATATTTGAATTCGGATAATTTTTCCGAAATCGCCAATATAGGGTTTCCTAGTATTATAGCGCGGCGATAGCTCAGTCTGTTAGGTGCTGGGTAGTAGCTTGTAGCGGCGCGAGTTCGAATCTCGCCAGGGGAGAAATGGCACCTCTCCCATGGAATGGTTGTATGTCTGCGTTTTTTTCATGTGTACCCTCCCTTTACACAAGCCTGAGGCTTTCAGAAGGGAGGTTGTCCATTTCTGTGGTGTGTTTTATGTTTATACAGAGTGGTTCAGAAGATAAGTGATTTTTGTATCTTAATCTCAATCAATTGAGCACCCTGTATCTCATTAAGAAAATAAATAAATAATATTTAGCTCCATTAATTCTACTACATGGTCTAGTTTTACTTTCTATAGAATTTCCATCAAAATAGCTTCACTTATATCAGGGCGAATCAAAACTGCAACCACAGTTTTCTCAATTTTTGTAAATGAAACACTCTATATTTTATATCATTTTCAGTAGGGTCTCTCACAACTCTTTCTATTCTATGAAGCATTTCCTATATCTAATTGCACAGGTTTTTGAGATATTTGAGGTAATAATTAATTAATTAATGTAGCTAATATGTATTTTGATGTGTTTAGTAATTAACAATTTCCAAGTACAGTTATCAATAAATTGAATTAATAATTATTGTAATAGTGTGTAGTACAGCGTTTTTAAAAATATTTGAATAACGAGAAAATAAATTATAAGCTGCACTTTGTAACTGAAACCTCCTGCATATCGATATAATCCATTAAAAATCTGCACACGAATTTCTAACAGAAAAGGTTCCGTCTCCCGTGGTATCGAATTACGTCCAAGAAACGTATTTAATCATAGAAATGGAGCTCTGGAATCAAATTAAAATAAATAATGGCCAAGTATGGCCCCAGAGTCGTACCCACTAACTGAAATAATATATTTGAACTGTAACTTTAATATTCCAAAGCGCGGTAATTGGATTACATCTGCACCTTTGTTTAGGCGAAACAGACAGGAGCGCCACTCTAAGAAAATGAAATATTCAAGAACGCGGTTTTGCAGATGCTGCTGTTTTTAATTTCCTTCATTTTTTATCGCCAGAAATATTAATGCGTTTTCGACATAAAAAATTAAGGGCGGCATTTCCATGAATGATTCAACGCACAGAATTTATTACAAACACAATTGCTTTCTCCCTTCTAGGGTGAAAATGTTATCAGGATTAGTTTGATTGAAGCTAAGCGTTAGCTCTATTTTATGTACAAATAGACTATCTTTTAAAATCTAATATGCATAATACCTATATATTTATATTATATTTAGCTAATGATTTATTAGTGACATTATCTAGTGCGTTAATTAACAAATATCAAAACAAATCACGATATTTATGTACTAAAAAACGATGTGAAGTGAGTATTTTTAGGCACCGTGAGTGGTAACCTTAATAGTATATTAATATTTTCAGTACTAAATAACCATTCTGTTATTTAGTACTGAAAACATACCTGTAAATATACAGGTATTTTAACGAATAATTTGTGAGGCACTACAAAATCTACAAAAAAATGTCACTAATCTGAAAGAAACAAAAGATGTAAGTGCCAACTTCGCCGTAAAGCTTTATAGGGTCAACTTCTTTGCATTCCTCTTTACGGAACCTAAACACGTGTAAGGCGTTTTCCCCAACAATTTTCTCGAGCTTTCCAATCTGCCCTCCTTCCATAATCTTTTCTTTTTCGACAACGTTGACTCAATTCCATCGCATAAAAGTGATTTCCATGTTATCATTGAAAATGGTGAATATCTGCCTAAGTGCATTTCCCGCCAACGCCTTGAGATATAAATCCTCGGGAAGGGTTCAGAAACTGTTTTAGAAATAGAAAATATAGTGTTGCAAATTGTGTCTGGGTAATGCTGTATTGAAGGTGGTATAAAAATATGTCTACTGTGTATCCATAGTACTTTAGTAATATGACATACAGAATGGTATTGTATGGAAATTATGTGGGAAACATCAATTTATTTAAATTTAATTTGGAAAAGGTAATAAAATTTGCTATCAATTAGGATCAACTGTATACTTAAACCTCTTTGCTATTCTTCACTGAATTCAAATGACGATCTCAATAACTAATTTGACAACAATAGTGTAACAATAGAAAGATATTCTCTGACGTTTCGTATCATAGTAATACCATTCGTCTTATTATTGTTTAAATAATAAATAAAAATGTTCGCAGAAGATCCCTGTGGAATAGTCTCTATTTTAGTGACATACTGCAGGACAGGTTAGTTTTCAACAGTGAGATATAAAGGGAATAAAGTTTAATAAAATCACATTTATTTATTTTATCTTTACACCCTGCGGGATCCATTTCGTGTAATACTAAATATATGTAGTTTCATTTCGTCTAGGTGACTGTTTAGCTTATTCATCATCACGTCTAGGCTTCATTATTTTTCCCTTAATCTTAGTGAGAAAGCAAAATATATTAAATACTATTTATGTGGATATTTTTCGTCAATTTGATTTCAAGTTGTCTAAATCTAGTTGAAATTTAAATTTATAAGCGCTGATAAAACTCAATGCATATGTAATAAAAGTGAGTAAAATTTTAAGAATTTTCGGTGTATATTCGTTTGTCAAGGTGAAATTTATAGTTCCTAAAAAAAATACCTAGTGTGAATGTTATCGCAGGTTATTTAAAACAGTTCATAAATTTCTAATGACTTTAATAACAGTTTACTAAAAGCTGGTAATGCGTCGTTATGGATTGCTGCAGACAATCAAAATGTAAAAAATGCGATGTCCTTTCAATTCAAGAGCGGCCTTCATCATTTATTCCTTCACAATATCAATGCAAAGAAAAATAATAGTTCTCGACTGTATGATTTAAATTCAAAATATTGCAAAAAGAAAGCATATAGCTTTTCACTGATTAATTGCAACATGCCAACTTAGAATGTAATGACCTGGAGAAAAGCCGCATATTTCCGACGCCAAGACGACCATGTTATAGAGATATAGTTATAGAACCTGCTATATTCCGTGTATACAAAATAGATACTATATAAGCTTGTTGGAAGACATTATGAGTATTGCAGCGTTTTTATATTTAAAATAATGAATCTATAAAATAATGTGAGAAACAAGAAAAGTCAAATAGGCCAAGTTTTCTTATGATTTTTTTATAAAAAACATTTGTAGTGTAATTATTTTATTATTTTTTTTATAAATATATACCGGATTTAGCGATTCTAATTGATTTCAAATATGTTTTGTGCAGAGTCAACTTAGCGCCTGTTTTTTATAGAGAATATGTTATTCGTGGGGATTATTTAATACAAACTGATACAACACATTCTGTAGTGACATGTTTAACATATTTTTCTAAATCTAATAAAGACGACATTTTATTCTACAGGCTGTCGAGGTAATTTTTTTATATTTTTTGATACTTATTTAAATACAGATCACACCAAAAAGAACACTGCATCTAAGGTAGTAAGAGGCGTCCCGGAAATATTAAAATAACAGCTTGCGCTGCTCCATTTTCCAGAAATTGAAAGGCTTTGCACGTTGATTATCTACGTTTCCCATCCAGTGCAGTCTGGCCGCGGCATAGTAATGTGGACGGTGTCTGTTAACAGCAAGTTGCTTTTAAATGAAGCGTCGTCCGTAAGTAATATCCTGCTCGTAAAGTCCTGATGTCGTCCTAGTCATGTATCCAATTAGTAAAATTAGTTTTTCGTAGAAGCTTCTACTAGAATGTATAGAGCATAGTGGCTTGGATCGTTACACTTTACCTCTGTATCACATTGTATAGGATGTAGTCTAGTCCTAGTCAAGTCTAGGATGAAAAATCTATACTTATAGAAGAACTAATTAAATAGGTAGAAGCGGATATTAACAACGGATTATTTTTAATTAAATGAGGAAACAAATAATTCAAGCGAACAAAATAACAATTTTTATGTAAATTTTGTTGGTTACTACATTATTTTTTGTGTTCTTCGACATAGAATGTCGTGAACCAGCTAAAATGTTTGGTTTAAGTTAATGCTGGAAACGTTTGAACCTCCTAAAATTCATTTTTTACAATTATCTGGAATTCTATAATATAATTTTTGTCGGGACCCCGGATTTTTTATATGGTGCCTTGGTGGAGCTTAAGGAGTATTCGAAAAATTAACATGTTTGCCAATAAAAGTAAATACCTATTACCAGGTAACTTTAAGAGATTAGAAAATTTTGTTCTTAACAAGTTAATCATGTCTTACAAATCGAATTCCAAAATACAGAAATCTGGTATTATTATTATTATTAAGATTTAAGATAAATCGTCAGTAGGTAATAACAATTGCCTAGAATCGATGTTATTGCCCTGTAGACTACTCTTTTGATTTCTATGGCACTTTATATCCATTTTGTTCTTATATTCTTATAATATCCAATCAGTCTCCCTGATTGGCATTTGTGATACAACAGAAGGAGGGATGGCATACTCTCCTGTACAGTATGACATCCCAAATATTTAAATATTTATCATGCATTAAAAATGTGTGGTTTGGTTTAAAAGATGTAACTAATCGACATATTAACACCGATGTAGTTTTCCACATAACACCAAAACACTATACTGCACTCAGTGGTCGAGTGCAGTATAGTGTTTTGGTGTTATGTGGAAAACTACGTCAGTGCTATCTTCACACCAAAGGTTCCAACCCCGTTCAAGAAAATCGAGATATTATTTTTATAATTTACCAAATAATATTTGGCAAATAATTTGGGAATTTGCTTCACGTAAAATAAAAAAAGGGAGCAAAAATTATGCTGAAGATAACAAGGGCAGTATAAAGTTGTTGTCAAAATGAATGGAATGGAATATAATCGCCATAATTTAAACTTTCACCAGTGGTGCTTTAGTTTGACACAAATAAAAATAAATACATTATTACATATCACAAGTAACTCATGCTTCCACTTTTACAGAGCCCTGTTTTATTTTTAAGAGTCAGGACTAGCTCGGAAATCTGAAAGTTGTCGGAGAGAGGGACCGGCAATTTATCATCTAGTAGGCACCTTAGTAACGACTTAACGACCAAAACCCTAACCACCATTCAGTGCTGGATTGAGGGAAACTTGGAAAACCTCATTAGTGAGGGGGGACAGTCAAATATAAACCAATGCTTAAACCCCTCACATTAACACCAAACTAATATTCCTCCTATTCTAGACACGCATACCTAGAATTCCCATTCTAGGGGTGGTTGCCAACCCACCCTGCGAACACGCCTTTATATACGAGTAGACATTTTAAATAAAAATTATTTGGTGAGATGGCGAATCAAACTCACGACCTCTGGGTTATAATTATTTAAATAATGATAATGCATAATATACAATATTGGTACAGCGGTAATAAGATATTTATAATAATAAAACAGGTATTGAGGTGCATTGTCAAATATGAAAAACACTGTATTTATCGAAAAGTCTCGTCTCGTTATTGCCTCGACGAATTTTATTACGTCTTGAAAATTGAAATTAAAATTTTGTTGATACGAGATAAAGTTCAAGCCACAAAAGACGAGGTTATAATTGGGCTCGTCTCTATATGGAATACTATATAGTTATTAGTGCACCGAAAGAATGCACTCTTTAGAATACATATACTGCCAATTATACATTGATAAAAACCAGCCACTTTATAACTGCCACTAACTGAAACGATGTTATGGAACACCTTATTTGTTTTAGAAAACAAATTACATACAGTTCGAAGTTGAAAATAAATTTACTTTCTTTGCCTTGCTCAAGACGTAAAATGGCGAAAATATCTCAATGGCGGCTACCATTACTTTGGTTTTCATGTATCCTTGCCACATTAGTTTCCAAAAGGAGTTCCATTGATTTCATGCCCCTTTAAAGTTCTTGAATATAAAGTCCAACTTGAAATAATAAATAGTTTTCTACTGTATACAATTTGCAAGTCAAATAAACGTTCTCGTATACTTTCGTCTAGAGTTTTGCAAGTAGACGAAAGACAAGCAAAAGTTTATATAAGTTCAACGTTATCTGCCTAGTCTAATCCAAATATTTAAAATGTTTACTGTCAGTATAATATAGGCGGTTTTATCACCAATACTTTCACCATATATGCACACCAATATAGGCACCAATATTTTCAAGATATTGAAAGCAGATACTAAAATAATAAAAACAATAGATATTAATTTCATTTTGCGAATTGGTAAAAATAAATCAAATAAAAAATCAACATTGATTGACTTCATTAAATAAACTGTTCTTTCTTGCATACCTAGTTTATAGATAACCTTATAAACCTACTATTAAACCCAGACTAAAACAAAAAATGTCTGTAGGATCAGTATATATAGTCTAGACCTATATGTCTATTTATGTCTGTCTATATAAGAGTATATAATAGAAACTACAACGCTACTTGCGTCAAATAAAAATTTTCATTAATTTTTAATTTTTGCCGTTGTTTGAGTTAGTTTTAAATGAATGAGGTAATGACGTCTTGAATAAATATTTATTTAATGCTTCTTATTTATTGTTGAAATCACAAGAATAAATAAAAACCAGAAGCATTTCTCCCTATTGCACACTCTATTGCTTCCCCTAATGCTCGGTTAACCTGAGATTCTATCCTGAAACGGCCAATGCTGTAGTATCCCGAGTATCAGAATGCTCGCAGCGAATTGTTTCTGACGGATTTAATAAGATATTTTATCTAGTTTTTTAATTATAGTTTCATTAACTCTACTTTCTCAGTTTTTAGTTAAAATCAAATTGTAAAAAAAGCATGGCATAAACGAATTTTGTGAGGTATTTTGCAGGGTATTTAATAAAAAGATTCTCACTAAACATGCTTGCAATGTTTATTAATAATATTGTAAAGCCCAACCAGATTTGGATAAATCGGCTTTATTTTCTTACTATAATGCTTAGGAAAATGCTAATTTGAATTTATTTGACAATTTACTTGGCTTCACAATGATTTTGTAAGCTTTATATCGTTGCTTGAAGTTTCATTTCAATTAAACTTTGAGAGTATTGTTTTACAAAACAGGGTTATTAAAAGTTTTGAAAACATTTGTGTAAACACATTAAATTTGTTTACCCATGGAAAAATTTTCCTCAAAATTATATAATAAAACTGTTTGGTAGAGTGAAACTATATTATACACTTAAATGTCCAAACAGAAACTTTAGAACGACAAAAAACAAAATACTTATAATTTGGAAAAATCAATAAAATATGTTTTATTTAAAAAAGTAGGTACTTATTTTATTTCATCTAAAAAATTGTGATTTATATGATATTGAAATATTTTTTAAAACAAATAATTTCTAAAATAATTGTTGCGTTCTTTACCTCTTATCTGTATTAGTCTAGATGTCTGATCCATATAGTAGTGATTTCCACATTCATATAATAATTAATTAAAACAATTAGAGTCAATCTGATAATAATGACGGAAATAATATTTGTTTGGCGAATATGTGGCTCAAATTTTATCAAATTGTTCCTAAAATGAAAGGAATGGTGACGATTGTTATAGGAAACCATTAACAACTGCATACATTTATGAAATCTTATCATCCGTATATACTTTTATTATTATATATCAGGGAATTTCATACTCAGACTCCTCAAAAATTAAATGTTTGGTCCGGAGTTTTAGGCAACCATCTTGTTAGACCGTTTTTGATTTAAGGAAATCTCACCTTGGTGATTGGCACCTTGGCGCACCTCCATCATCACTGTGCTGTTGTTGTGCACCAATTTTTGGATGCCATTTCCCAGGGCATTGGATTGGTGGAAAAGATCCCGTCGAATTTCCATCAAGATTACTAGATCTATCCCATTTGGACTTTTTCCTGTGGGGCCATTTGAAATCGCGCGTGTATGCCACGCAGCATTAAACACTAGAGGTGTTTTATTTGAGGAAATAACTTAAGTAATGTTCAAACAGAATTTTAAAACAGACTGTATTATTGTTTACAAGTTGACGGCGGTCATTTTGAGCAAGACATTAAATAAAAGTTGTTTTTGTTTTGCTTCAGCTTTTTTGATTTGAGACTATTTTTTTGTAAACTGATCGACACATCAAAAAAGGTAATGTGGCTGTGTAGTAGATAAAAAGCATATTATTCTTGGTGTGTATTTCTGTAGAAATGAGTATGCGAATATCAGTTTGCCAATTTTTCGTTTTTAGCCAAAAACTCTGTCAAATCTCAGCCGATTCTCAAAAACGATGCACCAGTGTATTCGTAATGGGAAGGGATTTAAAATGATGTGTTACATTTGAAATTTTAAAGTTTTGCTTGCTAGGGGTTAGAGGGATGAACATATCAAGTTGACTTGACTGTCAAAAATGCACAGAAATCGATGGGTCTCAGCGAATTCAAATTTTCGACTGAATATTTCAATTTTATATGTTTCAAATTGAGTAAATGAAGGTATATTGAAATCAATATTACAGCTAAGAAATTCCCGCCGTTTGAAAGAACAATAGATGTTGTGCTTTGATGTAATTATATACGAAGGAGATTTCAAATTAAAATTAATACAACTTTAGATGGCGGCTTGAAATTGCTTAATATTTCAGACTTACTAATTGAATTTTGCGGGACCTATTAATAAGTTGGAGAAATTTGTATGTTACATTCATTTGGTTTTAGTAATTCAGACTTGATTAAAATCGCCCTTCATTTTACAAGAGGCATGTCTCTAAGCTATTCCAGATTAAATTTAAAACTGAATAAAATAAATCAACCCTATCTTGCATTTTAAATGCACACTTTTGCATGTTTATTACACCTCGTCTGCAGAATATCTTACATTTTTTTCCGTGACGCATTAAATTACGCATTTCATTGCAGTTTTATACACTTGCATAGGCAAATCTGCTTAGCATTCTTGCTCGTAAACTGGTGCATTTAATTTAATTTATTATATGAAATGCTCCACAAGTTGGTGGTGTTTGATTTTCATTTATTAATTGCAGAGAAAAGCCAAACAACTAAATAAAGTTCCTTTTACATCAAAGTTAATTAATAAGTTTTTAATTGCTAAACTTTCCTTTTGAATTAAAATTTCGCCCATAAATATAAGAAATAATTAAATTAAATTACATTAGTTTTTATTTTATCCTTTTACGTTTACGCTTTTAAGAGTCCATTCACTAGGTCGAAATAAGCCCTAAATCGGCATTCGTCTCGTGTCTAATTATAAAAAAAAAACTATAAAAGATAGCGACTTTTAGTAAAAAAGTATTGAAAGATAAGATTTTAATCTAAGTCCCTATAGTAGTAATTTTTGGTATTTCTTTTTATTTTTAAAATTCCAGGCAAACAATCTTGTACTAAAATAGCGTATTTTCGAAAATTATTTTCTCTAAAATACATGTATCAAACAAAAATTTGCTACTATAGGGATCTAGTTTATCTTTTGATCTTTCCGGTGATATATAATTTATAACACTAAAAAGAAATTTTGTTGCAATTATAAGACAAATCCGGTACCCTTGCAATGAGGGCTAACTTTATTTCCGTGTGCCTTTTTACTTCGGCTTTACGTGCACCTACGAAATCTTAATAATTCGATAGTTGGAATATATAAGTCTCCACCGGCCACCCATCCTCTCAATCCGACCCAACATTCATGCCTGTCAAATCTACAGAGAATGGACCCTTAAGTTACAGGACATTTACTTCAATAGACAATTAGCTGTAGGCATAAAAAGGGGTCCTACTAGGCGTAGTATTTAATCAAAAAATATTGTTGGTTTAGTATTATTTACTTAATTTTTAAGCGAAGTTAGTGTTTGGTGAACTAGGATTACAAAATAATAAGCTGTAACAAGAATACGTGTATTTTGATGAGCTATGTTTGTTGGAATAGTAAGTATATAATAATAGAATAATGATGTTACGAAGATGTTTCCAACAAAAAAGGAAACAGGCTACTTTTGACAGCTGGTTCTTAAGGTTCAACAGAGGAAATGCAAATCGCTTTATAGTATTTTGCTTGGTGTTGGAACCGTAAAAACAATAGTTGGAGCCTTGTCATTCATTAAATGGTCATTAAAATGGAAGTATGTTTGTATTACCTGGGTATATTTAATAACATACTGACGATACTTATCTGCCAGTAGGAGATACTGGCAAAATATTAACTACTACGGTAGGGTAGCGTTTGGGGTAGTATTAATTTGTTTTGTGTTCCTGTATATCTCCTGAAATGAAGCAAACACTATGCACATAAAAGTACACTACAACGTAAATGCTTATTTAACATTCCCTCTTTTATAGTTTTTCATACGTTGCTACGTTGTGTTGCGTTGCGTTTCCATACGTTGTTCTTTTAGTACAGTTTTGGGTCATATGACTGAATAGTTCATCTAATACATGCCTAAATATTTCTTTTAGTAATTGATTAATTGATAAATTAAAACTATACACTACATTAACACTACCAAGTTTAACTTGTAATCCAATTTAACAACTTTGTGTGTTTTAAACTGGGAAAATATTATTTCTACCAAGTTTTAACTCGAGAAAGTCTCCAGAAGATAAGTGGCAGATTCTTCTCTCTATTATAAAGTGTACAGTACGTGCAAACTATAATAATCTAATCAAAGAGGTATTTACTGTACTGTAGTAAGTACAAAGTATATACGTTGAGTGACCAAGTTTTTCCTTTACATCTATTAGAAAATTTCTGCATCAAAGGCCCATCATAACATGAATCAAGATCGGTAATATACAGTTTTTCTTTGATTTCCGTATATTTTAAAAATGTTTATAAATAAAATACATTACATGTTACCTCAGGAACAATCTATTTATGTTTTGAGGATAAAATTTTTTATTGAGGTGAGTTCGGAAGCCCTTTCTTCACATATACCTACAGCGTGTATCAGTAGTGCGCGGAAGTCCAATATCTAGGTGAAAAGAGGGATATATCAATGTTTCTGTTTACTACGTTGCCAAGTTGGTCAAAGGCTGGAAACTAAAAATATTTTCAAATATACGGAGTTTTCCACTTCCCGTGGCCAGATACGAACTTTAATTTTTTAAATAGAAACATATATTTTTTATGTTTGTAGTGGCGAGATACAGTGAAATACACTGTGCCCTCTATGGGTCTTTGCTACTACCTGTCTGACAATTATTATCTAATTGACAGACAGATAACGATCTGCTTTTATGCAGATGCCATTACAGCGACCTCTATTGTCTTTGAGGAAGACAATCCTACTTAATTATTGGTAGGAGATGCCGAAAACAACTACTCCACGGGCAATATGCCCCGACTGGCGTTGCATTACATCAACATCTCCATGGATGTCGCCACATCCTTCATCAAGACCAAATACCAGACAATGACCGGTTTCGATCTTATGTTATGATCTCATCAGATTGCCATAGGTATCGGAATCGATGAATGATCTGGCGACATGATTGCCTAAGGGGCATATGTGAATGTTTGTAGTGGCGAGATACAGTGAAATACACTGTGCCCTCTATGGGTCTTTGCTACTACCTGTCTGACAATTATTGTCTAATTGAAACCGGTCATTGTCTGGTATTTGGTCTTGATGAAGGATGTGGCGACACCCCCATGGAGATGTTGATGTAATGCAACGCCAGTCGGGGCATATTGCCCGTGGAGTAGTTGTTGTCGGCATCTCCTACCAATAATATATATTTTTTATATTGTTTTTAGATTATATGTGAATATTAGAATAGATGAAGAATTTCTTTTAAGAATATATTAGATGCAAATAAAAGTTATTCTAAAGAATTATGGAAAGATTTAAAAAGTTTGTTAACAAATAAAAAGAATAATTTATTCCAGGGAAAAGTTAAATTTAGTGATAATAATATTGTATGTGACTAAGATAAAATTGCAAGAAAATCTAAATGGATGGTAGATGTAATAAATTAATCATTGAGTTCTGGCAAATTTCCTGAAAATTGGAAAATATCAACTGTGGTTCTGGTGCCTAAAATTGAAAATACATTTAATTGTGAAGAATTTCGCCCTATAAACACGGTTCTACCTAATGAGAAATTATTAGAACTGATGGTAAGAGAAGAGTTAATTAAATACTGTGACAGGAGCTCCATGATAGTAGCAAATCAATCAGGTCTCATATCCAAGTGTTCTTGTTAATCGGTGGTAATAAATGTTTGTGACAATTGTGACAAAATCGATGGAAAGAGCAGAAATAGTGGCAGTGTTTTTAGATTTTCGAAGGGCTTCTGAAACAGTAAACAGACGTGTTACTGAAGAAATTGTTTAAAATGGCTTTTTGTGGTTATGTATTGGAATGGTTTAGATATTGATTTAACAGGAAGCAAAATGTAAAATATAAAAATATAGTATGTGAAGGCATTGTAAATGTTTTCGGAATTCCACAAGGGACGGTTCATGGACCTCTCCTCTTTATTTTGTATGTAAATGATATTATTAACTTTGTTAAATATTGTAGTATTTGCATTTTTGCAGATGGCACAATGTTGTAAGTTTCTGGAACGAACATACCAGATATGATGTTACATAAATTGAATAAGGATCTTGACACAATTGATTTAACACTGGAAGTTAAAAACAGTGAAAATTTTATTATTTTATGATTATATAAAAAATAAATATTAACTTTATTTTATACCATGTAAAAAATTGATTCACACAAATTTGGTATTGAGGTAATATTGAAAAATATCTTTATATCATTGTACACAGACATATACGCTACCTATTTTTATATTTTATTTTTATTTTCACACTATTATTATATTATATTTATATTTAAATTAATGTTAGGTATTTGTAAAACAGCTTTATGCTAGATAAATGGTTTTTTATTAATTTATTTATTTATCTGTAGAGTTTTATCTGTTTATTTCCCAGTTTTGAGATTCATGTTGATCATTCCTACCTTCCACATCACAATACATGTAGCTAGTATTTTTACGCCACATACTATCTATTATTCACTTATAAACTCAATTTTTAAGCCAATTACTAAATATATAGCTTTTGAGTATTTAGGGAATATATCCGAGATAACGTTTTATAAAATGCTTTAGAATTTGTTATAAATTTCTCTCATCATTTTAACGCTTTGTACACACTTTGGATGTAATTAATTAAGACAAGCTTAACACCAGGAGAAGACAGGGGGTTTAAAATACACAAAATATTTTCATGTCAAATGGAATTCAGCACGACCTTCATGCTAACGCAGGACAAGGAATATAGCAAAGTATACAAGTAACGGAATACCTTGGGAAAACTACACGCTGTTGATTTTGTATTAATCCATCGGAGCGTTAAAATATTTTAAAGCTCTCGTTATACTTAAGTACACACACATACCCACATAATTTCCCTCTTGTGCTTTGCAGGGATAACAGTAAGTACCTTTATAAAATTTGAATATATTTGAATAAGTAATTTGACCCACAGTTTGCTCGTGTTAAATAACATTCAATTAGGGTTAATTTATCTAACGACTATTCAATTTATTTTGATTTTCATGTCATTATGTGGTTTATATTTAATTTATAGTGTCTGAAAATATGTTAACTTTATCACACTTCAAGAAATTTATACTTCCACTTATATATTTATGCTTATTTTTAAACGAATATTTATAAGATTTCCCGGTAATAAATAACTTAAGCTCATAACTTGCCTTTTATTAAATTAATTGATTGACTTTTTCATAGACATTCTAGTTGCTAACGATTTTATTTATTATTTTGAAGTTTAAGAAAAAATAATTAATCAAGCCATTAAATATTTCAACACTAAACTCTGGATTAACTAACATTCTTAAAGAGATTGTTCTCACAACGGTAGATATATTCTAAAAAGCGATAGTGACTGTATTAGAATATTTCTTCTAGAATTTCAAAATAAAGACTCGATTTTTTTACTTTTTACATACAAACGCTAATACTGTTCCTTATTAACTCTGTCAGAATAGTAAACATAGTAAAAAAACATTTTTATATTTGTTAGTGTACAATATTTAGTTGATAAATATTAGCAGTCAAAAAGAATAAACTTACGGGCGATTCTACTTGAATTTTCACCGGCCTAATTTAAGGTAGGCGCCTTATTCTTGAAATGAACAGATTCACATTTTTTAAAGAAAGATTTCACTGAAAATTCAATCACACACTTTCATTTCGAATCATTACCTCATTACCAATAACAACGATAAAATTTTCCGGAAAAATTCATCCTCCTACGACTTCCCACAAAATTAATCTGGAAATGTTTCCTTTGTTTTAAATGTCACAATAATGACGTGGGAATTACAGAGTACCTAGCCTTCGAATTTAAAGTTATTTGTCGATGTGAAAATCATATTTGGTGCACAAAGTAATATGTTAAAGGTAATATTTTTATTGCTTATACAAATAAATTTGTTGTATTCTAAATTTTATTTGATGTTTACTGAGCAGTAACAAATTTCCGTAGGTAACTAAATTCAAGTAGCTTTGAAATCATAGCAAGAATTCTTCTCGTTTTAGTGGGGAATAAAAAATAGGAGTGAAAACTGAACTTTTTAAATTAATTATTTTTATTTTTAAATTAAAATATTTTTCATTCGTAATAAAAATGTTCAATATTTCTAAAATTATAGTAGGTTCGAAATTTTCTTACCGAATTCCCCTTCTGATTGAATTTATACAGGAAATTTTTCCTCGGTCAAGAATATTTTCTGAAAATATTATTGGCGAGGTCTAAAAAATTATATCTCCGGCTATAATTTGACCTCTAGTGGTATTACAAGTGAAAATCAAACTGTGATGAATGGATACATATCAACTGGTTAAAAAAACAAGATGTATAATTTCAGTAAAGGAAAGAGTAATCTGCTATATTATGAAAGTGTTCAAGAACAGGTAACACAATATATAAAAATTGATATTAATTTTGTGTGGTGTTTCACAGATGCGTAAAAATTAAAAGACATTTCGTTGTAAATTGAAAGTGAAATATTCAGTGTCTCTTGCTTAAAACTTAGGCAGGTATTTTTTCAGTTTCCCTTAGAGATAAAAGAACAGTCACGCAAATTCTTATTTCCTTTATTTCTTTTACCACAATGGAATAATTAAGGCTTTTCGTGGGGAGTCTCAGAAGTTCCACATTTCACACCAACTGTAACTTCATTTTAATCCACTTAAAAGTTAACCTGTTCGGTTGCGGTGGCCCAGATTACTTGAATTAGATTTATAGCCGTATCAGTTTGCTACCTTGCTCTTTGCAACAATACGTGAAATTTCCCGAAGTTGACATTTGCCACGCTATAGTCAAGCGTACTATTGCATGTTGTGTGGATTTGTACAGCTTTAACAGAGTAGTTACTATGGTTTTATTTAATACAACCAACATAAATAAACCTTTTCTATAAACTTTAAATCTACACCTAATTACATTATACCTGCATGGAACAGACTGACTCGGTATTATTGTTATTTGGTATTGCAGCGAAATAAATGACAATGCTCTTCAGAGCTCTATCTTAATTATATGGAATTATTATGTAAGCTCTAACTAGACTGCCAGATTTTCATTAGAAACTGCTATGAATGTAATATTTAAGTAAAAGCTGGTTAAATTTAACAATTAATTTATAATTAATAAAAACTATTCTCTAGAGGCGAAAATTTTTATATTTGCAATATAAGCAATTGACATATTTGTATACACAAACCATGTTTGAAAACTTGAAAGCAAAAGTTTTTTGCATTCAATTTTGAACTTTAATTTGAAGTATTTTTATAAACACTACCTCACTTTATACAAAAGTCATATAAGTAGATAGGCCATGGATGTACGGGGCCGCCCTAAGTAAATCTCCATAAGAGCAAACTTATTATGATTATTTTGAGGAATTTAACCCCCTCCACTTTTTTCTGGGTGGATCACGTGACAATCGCCAGCCAACAAGAGCGCGGTATAGATATGCGGGGGTGGTTGGGAGTTCATGATCACATCATCCGGTTGACAGGTACTCATATCTATACCGCGCCCTGATTGGCTGGCGATTGTTACGGGGTCCACCCAGAAAGAAGGTGGCGGGAAAAAATTCATCAAAAAGGTCCCAAAGTTTCTGTAGTCTATCTACTTATATAAAATCGAGTTATAGAGAGTGACACAGAACTATATAGTGTTTTATAAACAAAAATACAACAAACTAATACCATTCTTTGAATTGCAATACATATATGCACAGCGTTGTTATAAAAGCTTGATAAGTACCATCTTTTTTTTATATAAAACACCTTGTACAGTTTCAGATTTTGCATAAAATCCAGAATAAAAAAATTCACATGTTTTCATAATCTTCAATAAAATAATTGTGCCCACTTGTTAATACACAATAATTATTATCATTTTGTTACATTGTATAATAAAACTACTTAATTAAGTATTGGCACAAATAACTGAAAAATATATTTCGATGTATAATTTTTAATATTAAGTTGTGAATAGGCGGATTTCTAGAAACGGAAGATATTTAGCAATAAGAGTAGATCCTCCACCGTAACAGGCGGTTAATTAAGACATCTTCACGTTCTTTATCTTCATCTTATCATCATATCTTGTTACAATATTTTTAAAAAAATTGTAAAATAATTAATAGCATTTCAAATATCCTGAGTAAATGTAAAGCGCTTTTTTTTCTTTAATAAATTGTATGTTGATCAATCACATAATTTTATTATCCAGTGATGGTATCCGACTGATCCAGTCAGAATACGAGAAATGGTGAAGGAAAATTACTTGAAATACGAGAATACGCAAACATGTCTGTTTCAGAGATTAATTATAAGTTCATTTCATGCACAGTCTGGTTCTCTATGTAATGACCATATATGCCATATTATACATATAACATATATACACGTATATAGTATCAAAACAAGAAATGGAGAAAATAAAATTATATAGGTGTAAATGGATTTCAATCCGTCGATGCTCTTGATTTTTAATATATGCTTTTTATATAAGTATTCCTGAATATTTTCTTTTTTACATAAGTTATTAAATAACATACCAAATATAGAAATCAGTAACTTTCATCAGTGCGATTATTTAGTTCCCATTTTACTAAAATAAAAAGCTATTCTAACTATATTTAGTTGTTGTTTTGTTGTACCAAAATGTATTCTTCATTATTGCACATTGATCATTGATCAATTCTAACTTGCTTCAATAATACTAGTAAATTAACAAAAGACAGTATACATGTAAAACTGAAAATCTATGTTGATTATTGTGTTTTTCACTTTTAAATTTCGAAACAAAATTTTATAATAACCTGATAACATCACTTGGTGTATAGCAATATATCTATGTCATGATGAAGGTTCTTCAAACAAAAACCGAACACCATTGTTCATATTTAACTATCATTGATTAAAATTGCTTAATCAATTAATCTACTACGACATAGCAACAAATAGTACAATAATAATATAAGCATATTTGTTCTGTGGCTTTCATGTACCGTACTAAAATGACATTGTGTGTACAAATGTTTCAATAGATCTGCAAAACTGCAGGGAACTAAGAGAGATCTGTGGGTAATTTAATACTGCCTCACAGTCATGAGAAAACTGTAGAAACAACTAAAAGAAGGCCATTCCTAATATCCGAAATGTCTGTTTATCAAACCCAAACAATATTTATTGGTAAATCCACCTCCACAGAAGTTCCAATAAGTAAATAGAACTCTGCGCTGATTTTCGGATGGTAATTTCTGTATGCATCTTATCCTTTAATAGTTTAGTCAAAATAAAATATTTAATTGGGTGATCTGTACAGGGTGTCCAAAATATTATCCCTTACTCCTTTACTTCTAAAAATATAAAAGGTAGAGAAAAAAATAAAAGTTTTTTATTCCAAGTATGAACAAAAATGTTAATCTAGTAAATTCATAACAGCCTAGTTGTTGGCTAACCGATTAAATAATCAGTTTCAATAGCACCCTGGAGAGTATTAGTTGGACTGTATGTAACTTTCCGAAATAACTAAATTCAATACAGATATGAAACAATGAAATGGCTATTATTATGCGACTCACCTTTTTAGTTCCGTGGAGAAGACGCTTCTAACCTTTTGTTCGGGACACGACGCTGCTGCTGTTGATAGCGGTGTGTGGGATGGCACTGACACAATCGAAAGTTCGACACAATAAATCAGGAATGAAACACTAAATCAGAGTGTGATTTAATATCGAAGAATGTCTAATGAAAATTGAAGAAGTTAAATTAATGAACAATTCAGAAAGCGGTGATGTTCGTCTCTTCTTGCACGCGTGTTGAGCACCAAAATTGTTCTCTTAAAATCATCGTTTTCGAGATAGGTGGCCGCAAAAACCATTTTATTGCTAAGCGCGCAAGTAAAACAAAAAATTTGAGAAATGCTATTCAAGTAAACAAGCATGTATTGTATTAGTCTAAGTGTAGTAATATTATTTAAAATTAAGACATGTGAAATTAAAATTAAACTATAATCGGACAAATTATTGAAAAGTCAACACTAGTTAAGTAGTGTTCCATATATTTTTCTAAATTGAAATTTATTTAAACATAATTTAAAATGTTACCTGTAATATTATATATAATCATTCTTAATAATAATATCTCTACCTGTCATTCTAATCATAGCTCTTCTCTTTTCTTTTTAACATGAACTCTCCAGCGAATTCTTGCGTCTAATGTGATGCCTAGATATTTTGCTGAGTGCATATGGAATCTAGGCATTGTTTATATTAATAGGTATTTGTTGTTCTATTTATTTATTTATATATTAGTATGTATTTATTTAGCAGGGTAGCCCATAATCAGGGCAGTATAAAGTTTTGTTTTTTAAATGGCAACCTGTATATTTTTTCGGTTTCTGAGTTCCTGTTAAAATTCTAGGACCACTCTTACTAACATTCTCTATTACTATCCCAACATGGTACTACCAAAAGGAAGTTGGGACGCTGAATAATTTTCGAGAAAATTGAAATTGCATGGAAAATTGAGATTGCTTGTTTTGGGTGCTATCTGTTTTTCACCCCCTGGGACCCATTTCAAATCAATGATTTTTATACTGAGTAGTCTATATGAGATGGGTATTACGTGTACCAAAGGAGAAGTTGGGACGCTCAATAATTTTCGAGAAAATTGAGATTGCACGGAAAATTGAGTTTGCATGTTTTGGGTGCTATCTGTATTTCACCCCCTGGGACCCATTTCAATTCAATGATTTTTATACTGAGTAGTCTATATGAGATGGGTATTACGTGTACCAAAGGAGAAGTTGGATAATTATTGTTTCATTGTATAAGGTAATAATTCGGTACTCTAAAATATGCTTGAGTTTGGCCCTCACCAAATGAAGAGCCCGATATCTGTGAAACTATTAAGGCTTTGAAAAATAGTCATTTGACAAAAATTGTTTAGAATTAAACAAAGTATCGGATAAACTTTGTTGAAAAGTTGTTGCCAACGAAAAATTTCTTTCGCCTTCAGCGCCATCTCCATTTTGCTCTGAAAAAAATCAAGTTAAACTCCGTGACCAAGCCATAGATGAGCTTTATCATCCGCCTACGTACTAATGATTCATCTTGTATATCACAGGAAAATTCTCCTCTCCGCATTTCTGCACTTTAGGCGACACAAGATTCCAAACAAATCTACACAGTCAGCACACCATTACTGATAAAATTCGTTCGAATAACTCTTAACAGTAATGGAATAATTTTTCACTGTTATCGACCAGTACGCTTCGCTGGAATTTTAGACAGTTATTATACACTTTAAATTAATTATTTGTGACAAAATTCCGCAGCGAACTAATGGCATAACCATCGGGGTGGCGCTTCCAAAGTCGTTCACGGTTCATAACAGTTTCTCACGCAACGGGGCCATTGATATTCTACAAGGACTATTTAACACTGATACGTCACAAAACCCATGTCTATAAATATATTGGGCTTAGAATTAATGGCCTAGATTTATCTATTTTATACTACTGAAACATTGCGCCCGGAAGATTTATAATTATTATTCCTGCTGTGAGCAATGGAATTAAAATTCTGGAGCGTAGGTAGTATATACGAGTATGTATATACTCTTATAGGTTTGAGGTAATTCAGTTTAAAGTTATTAGAATACAGTCGACAAAAATTTATATCGCTTTAGCTGATTTCTACTTTTAATACCAAGGGAAATTTACTGGATTTAATTAAAGAGCATTACTTATTGTCTCTTAAAAAAACTGACCAGAAACACGTTTACTACCTACTTTCGAATTATACTGGATATTTTATAGCCTGTTCTCTTTAATAGCACCGTACCAAAATATAAATTAGTTTCTTGATAGTAAAAAGTTGACATACCTACTTGGAAAGCATACTTTCTACAAGAAAAACTTGTACAGTAGCTGAAAATACCACTAATAACCACTGCGTCCTTAAGTACAAAAATACTTTGAACCAAAGAATATTTCATAACTCATTTTTCATAATCGGAATATCTAAAGATATATTTGTTTCAAGCTGACCATTAAAAATTTCATATTTAGTGGCTAAATATATAAAACTTATTATCTAAAGTTCTTATTTTATCGTCGAAAATATTGCAAAATCTCACCATTATTTATACTGGGATATCAAAAATTATCTTGGTCAAGGGTGGTTGTGGAATGTAAAACGTGTATCTTACTTTAAATTTTTGAATATGTTTTGTTGTGTCAGAATCTGTCAAGTCATTGTGCTGAAATTTTCTAATCCAGTTTTTGAATCATGCCTCTTACCACACAGCACAAAATTTTCATGATGGAAGCCTATTTTCGAACGGGTGCGCTAGTTAATGGAAATTGGCAATACAGTCAACGTTTGTGTTTGGACAATCTTCGAGAGCACTTCCCAAACGTGGCAATATTACCGGACAATTTTTATGCGTGCCTTACAAATTGTGTTGAAGTGTTTCGCGAAACTGGTTGTGTGACTCATAAAAAAGGTGCTGGTAGACCAAGAGTTCGTACAGAAGAAGTTGACAATGACGTTCGTCAACGTATGGAAGAGGAGCCTGCAAAACCTTTGAAACGTCTTTCTCAGGAAATTGGACTTTCTTATGGAACATGTCATAAGATTTTAAAGAAAAATCTCACCACCCCAGACCACCCCAGATGCCTTGCTTACTGCCATTGGTTTGTCAATAATTTAATGAATGACGATCTTCTGGACTTAACTTTTTTTTCTGACGAAGCGTGGTTCCACCCTTTCGGGATACATCAATTATTCTCAAAATATGCGAATGTGGAGCAATGATAACCCTCAATCGCCACTACATACTCAAAAAATTGGTGTTTGGATGGCAGTTTCTCGCAGAAGAATAATTGGGCCAATTTTTTTCGATTTCACCGTCAACGCAGAAAGGTACAGACACAACTTTTTGGCTGAATTTGTGCAACAGTTAAACGATGATGAACTTCGGTACGGTTATTTCCAGCATGACGGTGCAACAGCACATACTATACGAGATAATATTGCTTTCCTCCGCGAGTTTTTTGATGACCGGCTGATAAGTTTGCATACAGAAGTTTAGTTTCCTCCGAGATCACCATGTTTGACAATTATGGACTATTTTATATTTGCTTACTTAAAAAACAAGATTTTCGCAACTCCGGTAAATAATTTGCAAGAACTGCAACAAAGAATTGTTCAGCAATGTGCAACCATAACACCAGAAATGCTGCAAAACGCTTTTCACAGCATGAGGAGGCGCGTCAACTTGTGCATCGAACAAAACGGGGGACATTTCCAACAATTACTGTAATTTAGTTTTTCTTGTTACTAAAACCGTTATTTCATAATTTGTAGTTCATTATTGTTTTACAACTGAAATAAATAGGTATGAAATTTGTAGGTTATTGATGATGTCAGTGTGGCAGTGACATAATTATTTCAAATTTAAAGTAAGACACACGTTTTACATTCCACAACCACCCTTGACCAAGATAATTTTTGATATCCCGGTAATGTGGCGTCATCATAAAGTAACGAGTATACTTTATAGTCCTATATAATTTTAAGAAATCAAGCTAGTAGCAAAAAGTAAATGAAATCTAGTTGCTTCAATAATTATTGGATTTTACTTTATCTATGGCAAACAAAAGAATTGTCGTGGCAACTGCTGATACAAATGTCAAACATAATCATTGCGATTTAGAGAATTGTTCTCAAAATAAAACTCATATAAACGTAAATTGAAACGATTTAAACTTTAATAACATGAATCTACAGAAAAGAATTGATTCAGTACAATGTTAAGAATCAGGCAGAAATTACACTGCTGGATTACGAAGATTTCGTACGAAAATGGGTTTGAGAGTTAGCAAAGCCCTGTCAAATGAAAGCGTACTGTAATTTAATTAGCAAATTTGAAATATCAGGGTTTGTAACTGACATAGCGAGATCAGGAACACCAAGGATTAGTGGCGTCCAAGTTGCAGAAGTTCTTCGAGAAAATCAAAACATAGCCAACACTAATCCGTTAGCAAGCAGTAGTGTGAATTCGATATCAAAACAATTGCAAATGTCATACACCACAGTTTGGAAAATTTTACGGAAAAAATATCAGGTATAATTTTTCTTTACAAATATTGGTTCAGATGGTAGTTGAACCCTAATGGTTATCCCATATTTTATGTACAGATGGGGCCCATTTCTCTATAAATGGTGAAGTCAATACTCAAAACTGTCGAATATGGTCAACAGATAATCCACATGAAATCCTTCAGGAAGATCTTCATGACAAGAAAGACACCATTTGGTGCGGTTTCACATCTAATTTTATCATTGGACCATACTTTTTTGAGGGTATACAGAATAGAGAGGCTGTATCTGTAACTCTTAGGTCCTGGTGAACGATATCTGCGTATGTTAGAAGATTATGCCATTCCATGGGTACAAAATGAGCAGAAAACATTGAACAATTTAAACTGAAATTGAAATTTTAAAACTATTTAATTGTTTTAAAACAGATGACGGAAATGTAGCCATTATGCGACTTATCCTGAACAGACCAATAAAACTTTAAACTTTACAAACGATTTTATGTCGTGAATTTCCTTCTATACCTAACCTCAGCACCAATAATTCGCAACAAAGTATTTAACAGGAATATATCATACTGGGGGAGTAAACCGTGGTTAAAAGATACATGAGTTATAATTTCTGTATACCTAGTAGAAATTATGGCGATAAAGGGATTGGGGTCTACTGGCCTATATAATACGAAATATCCATGTTTGCTAATTAATTCGCTTAAGGAAGGAAAACTGTTAGACCCTTAACCCTTTGTTCGCATCTGAGTACAGGAATATGGTCCCTTATCAAGCAAGTATTACCTTTGCGCCAAATCCATTGTAAAGTAAAATTTATTAATCTGTTTGACTGTTACCCGATCGGATTGGAGGTTTAAATCTAGATTTCGTGTTCCGTTTTCCCAGCATTCTCAGCAAACAATGCAGACAAATCATAACCTCGGTTCGTGTTGACAAATTAAATTCCTTATCGTTAGTTTGATAATATCTAGTGAGTTAATTCCATGAATAAGCAGCTACCTGGCGAGAATGTTAGAATGTATTTTGTAGATAACACTCTGGTTGCAATGTTTTTGGAGTGTAAGTAAAAATTTTAAGACAACTGCTCCTATGAAGTATCGACATTTCCGTAAACTTTGTCACCGTCTTCAGGATAGATAACTAAAGTTGAAAGTTTATATACGAATATTTAGAAATATAATTTGTAAAAAAAATACGTACTATATCGAGTATTTACAAAATGATATGTTCCCTCCATTTTATAAAATGACATAATACGTTCCTGTATTTTTAAAATACATTATTGTGCACATTTCATAAAAGTTAAGGTCTAAATTCCACTTAGTCCAAGGGAATTATATCTAGAGATGCAGTGCGGACTATTTTACTATTAAATTATTAAAACGTTCATTTAATATAATTTAACTTTACAAATTCATTACTTGCACATAATTCTTGATATACCTAGCTTATTGTAACTGAAACATTTCATTTATTTTTCCATTAACCTATTGCTCTAATACAAATTTATGATTTTTTAAATGTCAAAATATATAGTTTAACTTATGAAAATATAAACAAATGTATTTGGAACCAGTTCGTGAAATGGTAAATACAAACTATAGCGGTAAGTGGAATAATATATTTGTTTCATACAAACAAAAGTGTTTTACAACTAACAAATGGTAATATTACTTCCTATCTAATATATTTTGATGCACCAAAGTTTGTTAAATTTATTCAATACCTACTAGTTCTTACGGTCTTTTGTTTCATCATTGAGATCATGTATTGTCTAACAAGAGTAATGATTAAGTACCTGGAGGCTATAAATCAAGTATTTTTATTTTTTTTTCATTTTTCCATTTTCGAAGTAATTCATAAAAATCATAAAATCCGATACCCGGGGAAATCTATATTTATAATTTGGATTTTGATGAGAATAACAAATGTGTATAACTATATGTATAATAACAAATTATACATATAGAAAGAACTATTTGATTCCTTCCGACAACTGGTGGTTGTTTTACTTCGTTTTTATTAAGGGACTTACTGTTTATAAGTAGGGAAAGTAAGTTGGGGTGTAGTATTCTGCATTGCACTCCACAACAATGTGAATTACTTGTTCTTTATTTTAAAATGATTTGCCTTTCTTATAATTTCCACCCCATCAGATCTTATCTACTACTTATAAATTTATGCAATGTTTTGTCTTCTTACAGTTATGCCATAATAAAAAATATTACCAGGAAAATGAACTGGAAATTCTGTCAAGTCTTTTGTTAACATTAAGAATTGCAATTACTCAATCAACATAATAATTAGCTTGTAAAGATGTATAAAAATGTCCACAAATCTATCATTAGAATATGCACTTAGGAAGTCATATTCACTTCCTAAGTAAACATTTCATGTGCAATCTTCTGGAGAGCATGAATTTTGTTGTCAAAAAATATGATAGAAAATTTGCTGAATAAAATAATTAACACAAGTGAACATGTTAATTAACAGAAGTCAACCTTGTTAACACTTTTATTTAATGAGTAACGGTTGAGATAGAACAAATGGCAAAAAAGACTTAAAGTACAAGGCAATGTTTCGGTTTTTAAAATCTTTATCACAACTTAAAATTAAATTGTCATACATAGCTAATGTTAAATACAATAAGCAGTTATTTAATTGTAGACGATGTATACTAAATGACGATGTGTATTTGTTCTGTGTCGGCCATGGGTGTCATAATGTCGTGTAACCGAAAAATTCCAGAATATTTATTTTCTATGATCTGAAAATTATTTGAAATTTTAAACAGCTTTGTCAATTTGTAAAAGCAAACAATTCCCTTTTATATTCGCTTTTTTTAATACATCTGAATTTTAGGAATGCATTATAATACACTATAGGATTTAGTAATTTTTGTTTTCACCTCTATAGGCAATATATGCAGTCCTACTGTATTATCTATATTATATTGGGCGTATTGTCTATATTATTTGGCAATAGACAAAATGTGATGTAGGTATACGTTTATTTGTTAATAAGGCTTATTTCCCAAAAATTTCAAACATTCCTTCTTTTATTATTACTATAATAGTCTATATATTATTACTAGTTTTTGTCACCGCCCACCAACTAAATAAAAGTCGACGAGTTTTAGATACATTTTATATACATTCAATGTATAAGACACTTGAAGTACCTATTAATTTGATTTAATTTATTTATGCTTTAAAGTAATTATTCCGCTGAAATGCGGTTTGCATTGCATTTATGAGAAAGGAGGTTTAATGATGAATGATATTTCAAAGTTTGATTTAGTGGCGTGTCTTGAAACTGCACTAAGTGGATTTATACGTTTCCTCCTAGATACGTATTTACCCGCCTCTAAAATGTAATCTTATTTGAATATTATGATTCAATGAAGTTAAAATAATTGAATCATAATAATATTTAAATAATTTCATTAATAATTATATCTCTTGCGGTTTATTTTATTGTCTTAATTCCTAAAACTAAATGTGTGTCCACTTAAATAAGCCAATAAATAATATTGAAAAATATATTTGAGTAATTAGGTATTTCTTCAATAGCTAATTACTACATAAAATAACATAATATACAAAATAGTACTCGGTAGGTACATATTGTAATAACCAGCGTGTAAACACGATTAATGATTTCAAAAATTACCTAGATTATTGAGATGAGTAGACGGTTAAGAATAACTATGTTAACTATGCATTTTGTCGAAATTACATAATGAGTTCGAATGGAAAAACTTCTTTCCGTGTAATTTTCTCTTAAATATCTCTTGCTCTAGTAAGAAATAGAAGAGGCGGCTATATATTTTCTACGTACAATAAAACTTTAGTTTATTTCATTGTTAATGGTTGTTCTGACTTACGCCGGATTTGTATTTTAAGATGCTGTTTGCAAACTATTTATTAACTCTCGGAGATTTAGTACCGGTTGAGCATACACATTACTTTTAATATGTCCCAATACAAATAAATCATTCGGCACACATTTGATTCACGACCACCCCCTCAGCTACATCTGCTTACTGCTAGTGTACTCTCCAAGTACTGGGGCGTATTTACCGACATTACCCTATAGGTAGAAATATAGGGAGTTTCATTTTACAAAAAAATACGTTTGAGTGTCTGAAGTTCACCAAAGTTAATACTAAATTCTGAACTCCCTTAAGTAACTTTCTTCCTCGGATATAATCAGAGGTGTAACGACCGTAAATTCATTCTATTTAAAAGTTTACAAGTGATGATCAAGATAGTAAAATTTTTAGAAGTAGATTATCACCCCAATTTCCGACACGTTTGTGTGAAAGACTATATTTTAATAATAATGTATTAACAAAACTCTTGCATATAATTGGCTAAACCTATTTCCTTTCATTTCAATCTAATAAGCTCAGGTAAATCAAAGATGAAAGGCATTTATAGTTTCCAGTACATAATTATGAACGAATTATGTTTCGTCGGTTACGTACTCCTAACTATCAAAGAACAAATGCATGAATGACTAATTACCCCTGTTTAAGAAGTAAGTAGTATTTTATTATTTCAGGAGGCAGTAAAACGAAATTAGGTGGGTACCTATTCAATATTTAACACTATAGTGGTATATCTATGTGAATAAACAAGTGGACACCAATGTATATGTGCATCGTTATGATATAATGGTCATCATTAAATGAACATTACAAGAATAACGAGCGGAAGAATACAAGAAATATGATGTGTTGACGCATTACTTTTCCATTTATGTATAGAGATAATTTTTGCACTCAAGCAGGCAAGATATGGTTAGGGCCCATAAAGGACATCCACTGTGTATCCAATTTTATCAGTCGATTTCTGTGCTTAACCGTTCTTACAGGGTGATTGATCGCTTTAATTCGAGACATTCACTCTTTAATAATGTAATTTAACTTAATATGTACTATTTTCTATTTTTTAAATAGACATGGTGTATATTAATGACGGATGAGCGGTGACCGACGACCAATCAGATTAAAAATTATGTGCACTTAAAACTAACAGATGTCGAGTGGCGTTGAAGACAATTGCGTTGCGTTTATTAATATGACTTTAATTATTATGTTCTTTGCCCCAAGCATTCGTAGATAAACTTTAAAAATCGCGTTTCTGGCGGTTATTAAATATAAGTTGAAATTTAATAGATTATCTAACGCTGTGCCGTGCCGTGATCCAATTTCTCTTCTTGTATCTGAAAATTAGTATTCTAAACAATCTTGACCTTCCAAAAAAACTTTTTCGACTTCATGTTTAACTACTATGCACTTCGCAAGAAATTTTAGATATGCCAGATGTCGGCCTCTTCTGGTATTCCTCCACGAAGCTCTACATCCGGTCTAGCCAGGTTTTGTGGCTTCGGGGGTTTCTGACGGTGTAACCCCCTTCGGGTACTGAAGGGATGAGGTGCCGGTGGAACGATGATCACCTCCTCCATCGCCGGTTCATTCCGAAGCCTTTCGGCCTCGTCATTCCCCAGTTGAGGAGAGGATCTCACATATCCTCTGCGACGGAAGTGGGATACATAATCACGAAGATGTTGTTTTATGAAGGCACGATGCTCTGGATGTATTTCACCACAGGGCATGTATCTGTGCCATGTATCCTCTCCGCGCGGGTTCACTACTTTCGTAACACTGCAGAAGGTGGTCCCTTAGCTCATCTGTCCACTCAAAGTCTCATCCGACTCATCCGACGGGGTCGATTGTGGGGGCCCTCTCCTTGGCTGTTAGGAACCAGGGAGCAGCTTGTTGGGGGGTTAGCCCAGCAAGCCGACGGCCGACATCAGATGGGGAGTTGCTTTCCCTCCCGGGTGCGCAGGTGCTCCCGATCTGATTTTGCACCCTTAGCTCAGGTAAGTGGTGTCGCTACTCACCAAGGTCTTAGGTGTTGGATGATCCCCAAGCTTATCTATATTATCTATATTATTATTATTATTATTATTATTTTATATTAAGAATCGTCTCGTAAGTTTTTAAATGTCATCTAAATATATACTATGTTATTGCTAATAATGTTATCTTTTGCAGTGAACAAACCATCCGTTACACTAAACTTACACTTATGAAGAAAATCAGTTGAAAGTTACGCTTCCTTTTGTAGACAATAGTAACTTTACAGAAATACTTTAAGGTAAAGTATATGTCACATATTTTTTAAATAAGTAATCAAATTATCGAAGACATATAGTTATTTAAATGATTTCAATAACCGCCATATGTAACTTCCTTCTCCGTAATTAGTAGAAATTAGTTAAGAAATGTATGTATTTTCTAGGCAAATACGTTATAAAACAATAACTCTCTTCATGTATTAACATAATATGATTTCTATAACCTCCCCTTAATAATTTAAATATTAAAACGACAAAATCCAATTTTTCCAATTAATAGTTGACAATATTCGTACCTTTCCAAGTGCAAAGCATGGCCACCCTAAATGCCTTTATGATGTCTGAAAGAATTTTATGCTGCAAGTAAAACAAAATTTAATGAAAGCAGAATGCTAAGAATGTGCAGATATGCCTCCTCTTAGACTCTCCCTCGAATATTAATTCAAAGCTTATTATAAAATATAGACTCCCCCAAAGTTGAGTCACGATTTATTGCTATAATTTTCTCCAAATTATTTTACGAGAAAGAAATAATATATAACGTGTTTTAGAGACTCCCTTTATCCACCTTGGAGCTCCCCGTATAACTCGAGCCTTCATTTCTATAACTTCCTGATAAACCTACCCTCAAGCGGTTCAGTGATCTGAATTTTGCGAACAAGATAATACGAAAAGCATGTAAATGTGTTTCGATCGACATAGATGTGCTGGGGTGAAATACTGCAAAGGCGCCTGAACGTTAAAGTTATAAAGGCACGTTAACGGTTTTTACGTATTTATTGGTTTGAAAGGGAACCGCCGATTTGCGAGCTCACTAATTTGGGCATCGAATGTGTATATCATAAAAATTACCTGATTACTTCCTCTAATTCTTTTATAAATTAGCACGTACTCCCCCACATGCTCTGAAGTAGTTGAAACTAACAATAGAGACTCAGCAAACAGTGTATATAGGTCACTCTTGTCAACCCATCGAAAAATGGATTGAGCAGTAAAATGTAAAAAAATACTTTTTTCCAACCGTCTTAAAAGACGCTTGTTTTGATACCCTTATCTGGCATTAAAGTTATCGTTTCCGTTATTAGGATGGAAATTAATGAGTTACTAGGCAACACTTAAATCCGCCGTAGAAAAAGTGCTTTTTCTTCAAGCGTATAATAATATTTACATTATATTATGTAGGACGTTTTATAAAAAAAACCCTATTGTTTTACTAGTAAACAGATTTCTCATTTTTTTTACAAGTATAAAAAGTAAGAGTGTAAGCATAAGTCTGGATTAGCAGAGTCAAGTAGGCATGATTTCTCAGAACTATCAGTATGAAAGTCAGATCGCTTTTTATATAAGCATATGTCTGAAAAAATACAGTTTTAGTTTTTACGCTTGAAGAAAAATAGTCTATGTCACTCGGAGTGCAAATTTCTTCATGTGTTTCGCCTAGTTTACACAGCCTCTGCCAACGCCTCGGTTGTGTAATCTTCTGGGCTCAACAAATAATGCTCGGGTACGCTGATGCTCCTCGCAAACACAAACAGCTGCTCTTAAGAAAAAATATAACTTTTTATTCTAATTACATTTTACTTTGGAATATTCTATAAACTTTCCATTTCTCTATTTACAATTCGGGGCCAACAATGGCGACACATTAAAACTTATTTTTATATTTTATTTACATTTCTTCTACATTTTACCAATGTAGACTATTACCACTTGAGTAGATTTTACTTTTAGTAACCGTTCAGAATATAATAACAATAATTGTTCGTCAACCACCGTTTTGGATATATTTTCTGTCATTACATTAAGTACTCTTCAATTTGGCATCTTTATTAATTTATTTTAATATTTTAAATACTGGATATCCCAAAAACTATAGTAATTACAATGTAGATATCAATGTTATATAATTTAAAGCTTAGTAAATATAAACTGCACAGAAGTTATAACATACAGGGTGCGCTCCTAAGAAAAATTAAGAACAATTATATTCATGCATAATATTTTGACCATCTTGTACATAATAAAACATAGGTAAAAAAGTATCGAACTGGTATTCATTATTACCACTGTACCAGGTATTATTATGTAACCGCACCAATTGTTATAAATTTATTAAATTTCTTCTCACAAATTGGATAGAAAGTATGAATTTATTTTTTCAAGAACCATATATGTTGGATCTTATAAAGTTGTCCTTATTTATTTAAAAACAAAATATAATATACAGTGCATTCCGTAGGTTTGGTTCGTACTTATATAAAAAGTAATTTAAAAGAATACTTGACGCAGACTCAGATCGTATCATATTTAAACTATTCTAAAATTCGCGTAAGTTCATGCTTGGCTATAATTTTTCGTCGTGTCCTCGTTTCTCTGCTCTGGGCATAGAATCAATCATCGTTACATAATTAAATATTTCCAATAGAAACAAAGCATAATCATAAAATATAAATTGCGGTTAGTACTTTCTTTTCTGAGTTTTCGCCGTCTGAAGTCGAGGTAGGTTAGCTACGGTGTAATGTTCTGAAACAAAGCAGCTTTTATATTGAATTCATAACGCCCTCGTTCTGTTGACTTTTATTCGACCTTGTATCAAAAGGGAAATTTGAAAAATACTTATTATTTAAATGGTTCTTTATTCCTGCGCTCTTTGCAAACTTTCTTAATATTAGAGCCAAGGAATATTACTTTTTTATTTATACCTTCCCTTCGATGTTAAACAGTGACTCGTCTGTAAGTTTTATTATTCCCAATTAAATTTTATGTAACGTTTCCCTTCTTTTGTTTCAGGTTATAAACATCGTCCTGGCAACGGTCCTTACGTAAACATTAAAGCAGGAGTAAAAAGCGGACCCTTAAAGAAAATGATGACATCAGCATAACTTTGTAAATGTAAAATTGTGTTATTAAATTATAAGTACGTATAAAGTGGTAGCTACTAAAACGTTATTAAGGTTTTATAAAAAATAGTACTTTGCCTGATTTAGATTTTATTTATATGCATGGATTTTTAGAGATTCTCAAGTATTTTAAAGTATGGTCAGAGAAAGATTACTAATTATTTTTATTTCGTCCACAAGTTTTAATAAAGATTTAAAAACAAGATATATTGGAATCATAATGTCCACAACGTTTAAAGTTCCCAGTTATACTAAGTATTAAATAATATTTTTTAGAGGAATAACTGCTTCAACATAATATAGTTTTCTGCAAACCTATTGTAAAGGCATAAAATGCATAATTCAGCCCCTTCTACAAAATACTGACCTATTCATGGCTTCTGATTGCTAGGCCCGGTTTTCAATATAGAGTTAACTCGCAAGTTAAAGCCTAACTCTGAGTTATTTTTTTATTAAAATTTGTTTTTCAAGCGCAAGTTACCTTCCATCTTAAAGTTAACTCAGAGTTAAATTAACCCGCACATGAAGGTGGAGTTAACTATAAATGTCAAAGTTAAATATAATCGAATAGGTCTTGTTTTTATGTTCAGTAAGTCTGCGTATTTTCTATATAAAATTCTTATAATGAATTATGAAATAAATACATACAGTAGTGATGCGAATGCTAGCAGACTGGAAATATTTAAATATATATCAAACTATTTTGAAGAATGAGTTCGGTATGATTTTATGTACGCTTTTATACTGTCGAAAATTTTATAGAAAATATACAAGATATTGTATTTATTGTATTTTACTATCAAAATTTATTTATGGAAATAATTTCAATTCGTGATTAGAACCGACTTCTTTTTGTTTACAGCATACCATTACAATTTTTGGGTTCTATAGTTTTCTTTTCAACTATCTACCTATAGTCTATTAATTGATTGTTTTGAAACTTAAAATTTGTTTCAACGTTTTTTTCACCTGCCTATATACCTTATTAATTTTTAGTAAGAAATCATTAAATATCAAAATGTATCTATTAATACTTACACAAAGACAATATTGAACCCTGTTCAAATAGAAGGTCATGTCATGCTTTTAATTTAACATTTTTCTGCAAATGACAGATAACAAATTCATAAATCACAAGAGAATCCCGAAAATTAGGTAGGATTCTAGGTAGGTAGATAGGAAAAGAAGGATTGTCTTCCTTAAAGAGAATAGAGGTCACTGTTATAATGGCGTCTGCGGAAAAAGCAAGTCGCTATCTGTCTGTCAATTTGATAATAATAATTATAAGTTTGTAAGTAAATTATCGTTTTCAGTATACATTCATAATATTGTCAGTGATGCGTTTAAAAGTTTAGGATTTATAATACGTAAGTAATTCCCATGATTTTAACAATATTGATACGCTTAAATTTCTGTATTATTCTTATATTAGATCCAAACTGCAATACGGATCAGCTGCTTGGAGTCCTTTTTATAGTATTCATATTGATAGCTTAGAGAAAATCCAGAGACGTTTTCTCAAATTCCTTTCTTTCAAAGTAGATGGTGTCTACTCCGCCATAGGGACTCCTCATCAAGAACTTCTTGATAGATTTGCAGTTATCACCCTCGAAAGCCGCAGAGTCACTGCAGACTTAATTTTTGTATACAAAGTAATACACGGTAGTAATGTCTGCTCTGAAATACTTAATATGTTAAACTTTTATATTCCTAGAGTGAACTCCAGACAGAATGAACTGTTTTCTCTGCCTTTTGCCAGGACTAATTTTCAAAAACATTCTCCTATATTAAGAATGTGCAGAAATTGCAATAGGACTAGTAACAGTATTGACATATTTAACTGCAGTACCTATAGCATCAATAAAGAGACTGAATTTTTCCCTTATTTTGAATGAAAATCGGTTTTCTGTTTAATGCAAATCAACCCTCATTTTGTTAGATTTTATCTCATTAACATGTTCTTAATGTTTTGTTTCTTGTAACTTACTTAGTTGTTGTTTGTCTTTTTTATTGTTTCCTCTCTATTTTGTGACCTTCTCAGTCGTTCTTTGTTGCATATATTTTGTATTCATAAATTTGTTGTATTTATTATTGTATATTTGTTGCATATATTGTATTTTGTAAGTCCTACTCTGTAAATGGATATTTATCTGTTGGGTAGTGCATGAATAAAATAAAAAAATAAAATAAAAATTATTGTCATAACATGGACCAAAGTAGCAAAGACCCAAAGACGGCAACTTCTGTATATTTCTCACCACTGTTAACATTCACTCGGACGAGTGCATAATAAGCGCGAAACCGATCAGTGCCTGGTGGTTGGTCTCGATGAAAGATGTGGCGACTAGATGCCGAAGTAATGCAATGCCAGTCGGGGCACATTGCCGTGGAGTAGTTGTTTTCGGCATCTCCTTCAAATAAAGATTAATCAAGTAATACATTCAATATGAGGCGTCATCCAGAAAACCGCAGTGGACAAGCAAACTTTTTTTCAAGACACGATCGCTGCACGGCAACGACAGAAAGGCATCAAGTGTGTGTGTGAAAGGAGACTACGGTGAATGAAAGAAAGATGGAAGCTATAATGTAAAAAAATATATTGTCAATTAAAACTTTCGCTGAGTATATTTTTAAGGATCGAGGAATACGCAGTTTTGCCACAAAAGCAGAGTCCTTTTTACCTCAATTTTATTGACTGTTAGAAATTCTCCAGTCAAAGTAATTAACTCTTTGTGTTACAAAAAATGTTATAAACAAATTTTAGCACCTACCTACTAAAATAGGTGAATGCCAATGTTCAGCACCGTTCGAAAAATTAATTGCTTTTAGCATCATAAAAACTGCAATCGATATTTCAGCCAAAGTAATAAAATATAATTAAAACAAAATTAAAGAGAATGTTACGGTTGCCTAGCTATATTATTAGAAATAAAAGTCAAATGTAATAAAGTTTTATTTTTTATTATAAAGCTCTTGGAAATAAAAAGTTTAATAAGTCTGTTTTTGACAAAAATTACTGCTTTTGAAGGCACATGGCTCCAACAAGAAAACGATAATTACTTCATTAAAACCCTAATTAATTTATTACGCAACTGCTAAAAAAAAACCAATTCATATTTCTGCTCCATTTGTACTATTACAAGCAAAAATAGAGGAGGTATTCATAAGTACAAAAACATATTTACACCATGCAATGTTTCGTTATTTTTGTTACTCTTCAGTGTAAGGTAGCAGTGTAAGGTAGTTGGCGAAACGCGCGTCGAGTGCAGTATACTGCTTTGGTGTTATACGGAAAACTACATCTGTGTTATATCTCATATCAACTGTTTACGTTCTATCGAATGGCATGAACAGTTTTTATTAAATAACGGTTCGTCTCTTCAGAACCATCATCAACTTAATTTCTTCTAATACGGTCCCACTAATATTTTAAGTCACTCGATATAGTTTTTTCTTTTGAATTCAATGATGTATCCTTCGCTATAGTTTATTTATTGTTCCATTAACTGTTCACTATAATTTTTCATTTATCGTTGTTTTGTTAATTACTTAATTGTTATTTATTGTTAATGGTTTGTTACTTTTTCGTGATCCTTTTGTTAATATATACAGGTAGATGAGTTCGATGTGGGTTTTCTGCATTCAAAACACGATCAAGCTATTATAGCATATGATACTTCATTCAACTCACAAGGAAAAATGCTGTCGAATGACCTAAAAATATTAATGGGGCCGTATCAGAAAAACGAAATGATGGACCTGCTGAGACGAAACGTTGCTTAAAAAAATTGTTCATGCCATTCGATAGGGCGTGAATGTTGCTATGAGAAAGTGTCCTTTTTATTTCGATAGCTCTTCAAAAATCCTGAAATTTTACAAAAACGATTTTTTCAAATATCTAAAAACTAATCATATTAGCTTTGATTTTTTTTAAGCAAATTATTGGTTTGCAATTATTGCAATAACACTCTCCTTATGTTCTAATAAGAAAAACGTTGAAGCACATGAACTGAAAAAAGGCATTGAAATGGTTTCTCAAGAATATATTAATATAACTGTAGTACGTGAAAGGATATAATATAATCAGTCACTACTAAAGCAACCAAACAAAAAAAATCTTACTAAACTAGAAGGAATAATTGGCATTTTGGCAATATTTGATTTAAACCCGTTCTACTAAAATCCAAAGAAGAATAGAATTTAGAATGTTCTACAGAATTTAAAATTGATTTCCCCTAGGAGCACACTAATTAAACTTAGACAAATAAACAAGATCAGTTCTACTACAAAGAGCAGACACAGAAATGGCTCTATAGAAATTAGTTTCATTTAAGCAATATATTTTGTGTACATACGAACCATTCATTCGACCAGGGTCGTCTTATTTGGCTACTCAATTACAAAATTATGTTAGAAAAGGAAATATCCTAAACATCCGCTATACCCGTGGCTACAAAGCCTGGTGTGCATGATTTAGGTATAAATTTAAGTTGGTAATTATATAGACCATAAATAATGAGGGTTGTTATAGTTGGCAGCGTGCAAGAAGCACAAATGTTACCTCCTTTAATTATACCCCTGTATCCCAAATAAGTTGCCAACTCACAAACTAAATTAGATAATATGCAAAGATATTATAATTTGGCGAACAAGTAAACATTTTATAGGGTTACTTTGGCAAAAAATACTTATTTAATGCAAGAACAAGTAAACTTAAGTTACTTAGAAACTGACGAAGGAGCTGGAAGTAATTTAGTTTATTGGGGTGCATTTCCATGGACTCAAAAAATATTTTTTCGAGCACTTAAATTCAGTAACTAAATAACTTGACAGGTCCAAACTATATAAATTACTGCCAGTCCCAGAAACGAGTCTTAAAGTACCAACGAGATTGAGTCTACATGTTAAAAATAAAGTTTTATTTTACAGATACAATTTTTCCACAAACTGAATTGTAATAGTTATTTGTATACCAAGGCCGCAAAACGCAGCTTTGCGCGTCCGAGAGAAGAGTTGTCAGCCGAGGTCGCTTGCGGCCGAGGCTGACAATCTCGAGGACGCCAAAGCGGTTTGCGGCCGAGTTATACACAAAACTTTTTGTGCAACCCTAATAAAATTATATAAATATTGTTTAATATTATTAATATTTTGAAACAGTATTATCTTTGAATAGAAAAGTAATCTAGTGGTTTTACTGTGACGGTGTTTCTATGGAAACGAAATATTTTGACTGTATACAAAACAATTTGACAGTTTTTAAATTGAGTCTATAATGTCTGACGCTGAGAGCGATATTTCAATTTCTTGCACTCCTCCACAGCTGAGAAACATCGTAAACTCGGCAATTTCAGATCTAATACCCGAAAAATCTAAGAAGAAATATGAAAAATGTTATGGCAATTTAAAAAAGTGGTGTGACGAGCAAAATGTGAAAACTGTCTCTGAAAATATTTTATTGGCTTATTTGATGGAGAAATCAAAGGCTGTAAAGAGTTCGTGTCTATGGAGCATTTATTTTATGTTGAAGTGTATGCTCAACATAAAAGACGGGATCGATCTGAGGACTTATTTGAAACTGGTACCCTTTTTAAAAAAGAAGTCAGTAGGCCACCAAGCAAAGAAATCAAAAGTGTTAACGCGTGAGCAGATTAATTTATTTCTAAATGAAGCTGATGATGAAAATTATTTATTGTGGAAGGTAAATTTTAAAAAATTTTGTAGATAATTTTTTTAATGGAAATTTTTGTTACAGGTAGTTTTAATAATGGGAATATCAGGGGCATTGAGACGAAATGAATTACTACAAATGACAGTTGATGACATCCAGGAAGAGAACACTGTATTAATAGTAACTGTTCCTGATACCAAAACTAACATAAAGCGCATTTTTACTGTTACTAACTTAATTTTTTTAAACATTTACCGCAAATACATAGCTCTTCGACCAAAACATATTACTATCCGTCGTGTTTTCTTAAGATCCGGAAAAGGAAAGTGTACTGCGCAAGCTGTTGGAGTTCACACAATTGGGAAAATACCCAGCATGATTGCTAAATATCTTGGATTGCCAAACAGCGAAAAATACACGGGTCATTGTTTCAGAAGAAGTTCTGCTACTCTACTGGCCAATACTGGAGCTGAAATGTCGGTTCTTAAGCATCACGGTGGATGGAAGTCTAGTACCGTGGCGGAGGGATACGTGAAAGACTCTATTGAAAACAAAAATAATATTTCTAATTCTATTTTTGGTACCGAAGCATCTAATTCAAATGTAACTAACTGCAGTAGTTTGGTAGTGCCAAGTGTTTCTAATAATTATTCGAAAACATTAGAATTAGGTGCTTCAGTTAGTTCAGGTGTAAATATTACTAACAATACAAATTGTCAAATTACTGTTAATATTCATCCTCAATAAATACTTGTTAATATGGAATTATTTATTTAATAAAAAAAGGACTCCTGTTGCCTTATTGCAGAAATGTCAAGTTTTGATTGAAATTTTGACATTTGAGTGACATTTAGTTTGCCGGCCGTGGTTAAGGGTAACGGCCGCAAAATTGAATTTTGCGGACTGTGTTGCGAATGCAAAATAGTCGCTTTGAGGAGGGTTGCACAAAAAACATTTTTTCGTATCCGTGATGTTTCTACATTCATCTGTCCTATACATTTAGATTGCTCTAGATCTATAGATTTCTTAAACAGTTTATAAGAATTTTTCATATTGTCTTTAAAAGTACATGAAAATTAAACAATAAACATCAACCCCCCATAATATTTTTGTATGTTATAATGGGAAGTAAAGATATGTTGCTATTAATATATCATGAGAAAAAAGACTAAAGGCAGGTATACTTTGTTCTGATGCGATACAACACCACGTTGTGTGACATCATCTGACGCAACGTCAGAATGATGCGACACTGTATTTTTATGTATATTTATATAATATTGTGTTTATTGTGTATACTAAATAAATACTAATACTAATAAATATTTTGTATATTTATATATTGTGCGTATATTGTCCCATCCCATGTCACTTGATGCCAGCCCACGAGGTACAAATCACCACTTGCCTGATATTCATCATGTTATATCCTGCAGCGTGGTGTCGCCTCTCAAGAGTTTGCAGGCGAAAGTGGAATAATTATACCCATAAAATTGCAGCAAAATTGACGTGATCCTGTTAATTGAGTTGGTTCGGAAGCATGAATGTTTATAATATGAAAAGCAAATACTATAGAGGCCAAAATATAGGAGGTGAAGCCTGAAAAGAAATTGCGTAGGAAATAGGAACATTTACTGGATGCACCCAATAATTTCTTCTTTTTCTCTCTTCTAAAACTTTAATAAAATTTCTGCAATCCCACTCAGAGGAACTACTAGTTGCCTTAATTTCTGAATTGAAACGGTTTTGATTTGTTTGAAAAGTAACATAACGTGATTTCGGATGACGTGATGACAGGGTGTAGCACAGTGGTGGCAGCAGCATTGCACCAGAAAAGATCTGTATAAGTTATGTCATATATTACCTATATATCATATAGGGTGTTCCGAAATTCCGGATTAATATTCTATCAGTTTCTATGACTTAGAGCTAATCTTTTGTTTATATAAACATGAACTGAAAATTCCGATTTGAACCTACTACATAACAGACAATATGATACGGAGAAAGGCTTATTTAAAAATCAAAGAAATATGGCAAAATATATATTATAAATATAAAGTAAACCGCTAAACACCGTTGAAACCTATATTATTTATGTTATTATTATATATTTCTCGCACTGGTTTGAATATATTCATATTTAGGGTAAATATATTCCACCACGTATATTGTCTGTGGATTTGTGGTTAATATTTATTTGTAATGTGTAACAAATATAACAGGTAATTAGTGTTATTATTGCTTTATTGTATTTTGAAATAAACATTATTATTTCTATTATTGTATAAAGTAATTGTGTCAAAAAGATTAATCGGGAGAGTTTTTTATACAATTTGTAAGTATAGCAAAGTAGTACGATTATTTCAGGTAATACAAACAAATGGTTAAAGACAATATCCCCATTATTATATATAATTTAACTACTCTTTACGCTCTAGATGCTAAATACTTAGCAATTAGCATAACCCATGTTTAATTATGATTGGCTTAATATCGATTTGCGTAATAGAACAGCTATAACTTGTGTTATATATTCATACATGTAATGTAGTTGCTAGAGACATAAACCCGGATAACAAGAGATTATCGTATTGCATTGTTGCGATAAATCTTTTAAAACGCTAATTGAAACTTTAAGGGAATTATGTTTTTTGTCCGGGGCTGTAATACGAAAATATTTCAAGTCAGATAAAAATATAACCACAATAAAGTAACAATTGCTGCAGCAGTGTTCTACAATAATTCTACAAACCTTAATACAAAGTACCGAGCCTGCAACTGAGAGAATGGAAATAAATGAATTCTCATACTATACCCTTGTTAAGAGCAGGAGAGGACTGGCTCGAGGATATAATTGGGCATAATAAGTTAGTTCCACGTTACTTTTTATTACTTATGGAGAGGAATATTCTAGTTGTCCGAAAAGTGGTTTTTAGAATTATAGCCATATTTATAATGAGTACACTTAAATTCGACATGAAATTTATTGATGGGGGGTTTTTGGAATTAATCGTTTTTATAAATACAGGGGTATATTGAAATGCTTCAGTTTTTTATATCGTTTCTCTCTTCATAGCAATTCACATTAGGTTATTTTTTTATCTTTGTAGGTCAGAAAAAAATAACATTGCCTTTAAGTTAATGTTTCGATCTTATTTCACCAAGATAAATACAAGAATAAAGCATTATGTTCACTAATTCATTGTTGTATAACATTAATTTAAAGTAACAAATTATTTGTCATTTTTAATATGAGCAAACCTAAGTAGATGTTTATTTTTTTTTTAATTTGTAAACCTCCTTATTTGTACTTAAAATTTTGAGCAACTTCGGAGATGCTTGATCATGCGCTATTAAGTATCTCCAAAAGAATATTTTTTCAATCTAAAGGCGCATGCGGTACTGGTGAGTCTGCATTGTGAGGAACAAGTTTTATGGCAGAAGGCAAATTCGGATATTCAATCTAGCGCTTTTCTTTTTTGGAATAACCTTCAGTCTTCGTCATGCAAAAATAGCAATCGTCAAAATGATTGGTGGATTCTCGCTATACCATTCGAACTACAAAAGGCATATTTTTTGTCTTCCCTTTCATCCACTGCACCAATAACGCGCTTGTGAGCCCACTGCTTGTCTTGATCTCCGATTAAAACACATGACATACATGAAATAGGTTTCTTTCACATTTTCAGAAAATGGTCTAGCTTATCATTTCACCAGAAATTCTCCACAAATACAACAAAACTTGCCAGGATAAATTTTGCAACTGCAGCGGGTTTGACTTGACATTTTCTTCGTTGAAAAAACTTTCTTGACTACTCAGAACCACTCAATTTGACTCTATTCGAACAATAAGTTTAATGTTATAAAAACAATCAATTTTCGGTTATCTTTCTGTATAAAAATGCACCTCTTTTAAGTTACACCTCATAAAATTTTTGCCTGCCAATATAAAAGGATCTATAGGCGCACTGATAAGTGGTATGCATTAAGGATTAGGGCTTTCCGAATATTTTTTCTATTATTAGTATTATTACAAAGGTATTATCATTATAAAAATAATGGGCTGAAATCCTGAAAAATGTTCCAAGTAGCTTTTGGTATTTGGTTTAAGGAAGAAAGCCTGACCATATTACCTTCAAATATGTTCTTAGATGACGAACATTTTGATAATCCTAATCTAATTTTAAAGGGTTATTCTCAGTTTTATCTGAAGATTAAAAAATAAAATGTCTTTTGGTCACGATCAAATCCCAAGTAGTACATCTACTTTTATTGGTACTTAGAAACTATGAAAGTTTTATCCAATTTTAAAAGCTGCCAATTCGTTTGATGTAACTAGGTTACCGCCCTGTGGCTACTTCAAACTTCTCAAAGGATTTCGAGGCGTCCTCATATTCCCTTATTTATGACTGTGTAAATTTTGCATATTTATCTCATAAACATGATGAATTTGTAACTACACGTTCGACTGTATATGACCTATTCGAGTTCGCACAGTTTGCTTATTGCAAATTTAATCGACAATAAGGGACAAGTTAATAGTTGTAATATAGGTACCCCTCGAAAGCTTAAGAAAAAGTGAGTAATCAAATCTTGTTACATAAATTGGAAATTTTATGGCTTCTGAAATAATTTACTTATCCCTAATAAATTGATTGCTGAGGTTCATAATTACATATAATTGTTTCCCAGCGCAGTTTTTGCCACTTAAGGTACCTACACCCTAAAGGTTTAATTTACATTATCTGCCTTTTATTATATGTATGACTGATATTTCTCTCACTATCCGTTTGTTTGCTGAAGACCTTAATTTGTTTTTACAGGCATAATGGAATGGGCACTGCTCAATGTTTCAAGCCCTTCTGATTCTTAATCATAAATAATAATCACACAATGGGGTTACACTAACTGTAAATAGTGGCCCTTAGGTGTCCTTATTTACCTTTGAAACTACATCTTTGTTTTTTAAGTACAGTATTAATTGAGATCTTTATTTGGCATTTGTATTATAAAAGCCATTATCATTTTCTGGCCTAACCATTTAAGTAGAGAATAAATAATCGTATACAGCTCTAGGATTTATTATTGGAAAGTCAACATCATTTAACTATATTATAGCTCTAAAACGTCTCTATTATTTTTCATTAGTACGATTTAAGTTTAATTATTATAGTGCCCTGATTTGGACACAATTACAACGCTCTTGTATATTTTCCGTTGTATTGATAGGTATTATTCAGTATGATTATGATTTATGTAATTTTACAGAGATTTGACATTCATTCACTATAGTACTAGAAAAGTGCTCGCTAGTACGCTAGTTTATCAGTTTTGTATAAACATATTCCGTGCCACTATTGACTCTGTTACTTATAGTTAAATATATTAAATATACGGGCGCCTAAACCTGGATCTTGGGTTGACTACCTTTTAGTCTCAAAAGGCTAGAGCTATTGCACTTTTAAAGTATGCGTAAAATAGAAAATTGTAAGATTATTTTCTTTGTAAGTTTTCTGATTTTAATTATTGTGTTCTCAACGAGAAGTACAATGTTATCATAAAGTAAGGGATATATTTTAGCTTATTATGTATTTTTAATAAATTAAGATTTCTTATGTCCAAAAGTGGCTAACGCACAAATGTTCGATTTGTCATCCATTTTGCTGCTGTACAATCACCAATCGTTCCTCCATATTATACACGGCATTATTCAGCGTTTCTGGTTGAATTGCTGGAATTTGCCATTAGAAAGCCCTAATAGAGTCTATAATTCTTCCAGTGTTGGTGGTCCTGTTCTAAGCATCAAATTTTTTAAATAACCCATCCATTCTGTATCTCCTCAAAAAAGTATGGTCCAATAATAAAATTAGATGTGAAACCGCCCCCCCAACCGGTGACTTTCTTGTCATGAAGACCTTCCTGATCGATTTCATGTGGATTATCTGTTCACTATATTCGACAGTTTTGAGTATTGACCCCAGCATTTAGAGACCTGTTAAGTGAAATATAAGTAGGTGTGAACCACAATAGACCACATGGTCGTGGTGGAGGGTATGGTTTTCGGCCCACTCACTTTTAAGAAATGGGCTTCATCTGTCGATAAAATATGGGATAACTATTCGGGTTGAACTCCATCTGAGCCAGTATTTGTAAAGAAAAATCATACCTGATAGGCAAATCTGCATCATTTAATTCAAACAGCAGTTTAAGTTTATACGGATACATTTTTAACATTTTGCATAAAATATTCCGAATCGTGAAATTTGCAATCATTTTGATATCGAAATCACACTAATGATTGCTAACAGATTATGTTGGCAATCAGTATGGCTATGTTTGGCTATGTTTCGATTTTCCCCAAGAACTTCTGCAACTTGGACATCACTAATCCTTGGTCTTCCTGATCTCGGTAGGTCAGTTAGAGACCCTGATGTTTTAAATTTGCTAATCAAATTATGGTACACTTTCATTTGACAGGGCCCTGCTCTCAAACCCATTTTAGTACGAAATCTTTCTTACACGACAGTGTAATTTCTGCCGCATTCGTAATAACATTGTACTAAATCAATTCTTTTGTAGGAATTGGATCATGGATCATTTGTAGATCCATGTTATTAAAGTTTAAATCGTTTCAACTTCCGTTTAGTTGAGTTTTATATTGAGAAAAATTCTCTAAATCGCAGATTACGTGTAAAACTTGTATCAGCAGTTGACACGACAACTCTTTTGTTTTCCATAGATACAGTAAAATCCAATTATTGAATCATCTAGATTCTATTTACTATTTGCTACTAGCTTGATTTCTCAAAAATTATATATACCCCTTACTTTATGATGACCCCATATATTTAAAAGTTCGGTTTTCCAATAATTAATTAGTTTTTAATAGTAGTTTTTTTATTATATGTTTTAAATAGAATTTATTATGATTATTTCTTTAATATATAAATGTTCCTATTTATTATTATACTTAAAGTGGTATACTGTTCTATTGTTCCTGATACATATGTTTTCATGTCACTTGAATTTATTCTGTTGAGCAATAAAGGCTTTATTATTTATTAATAATATTACTAATACTAAATTTTTAATAAAGACAGCTTATAATAAACTGATTTTCACGCCAATGCGGTCCTGGCTCTATTTGTAGGCTACGACCCCTTTGTTACTCTAGATTATATTTGTGGCCCCTATAACCGCATGTAGCGACCGATATTTATGTGAATTTCGGCAATACACAACTCGCGTCGCTACCGCTGCTTGTAATTTGATTTATACGTGTTCAAATTGAACTAATTTATTTCTCATTATTGGGTTTGCGTCGCGAATACGGCTGACAACTTAGATATAAATAAATACAGGGCTAAATGGTTGATTCATCATGAAGTTCTGTCGAGCCACGTAGAATAGTTTTCTAATTCATGTATGCATATTATTATGCAAATGGAGCATACCTGTGGTGATAACGCAGCGGGGGAAATGTTTTTGAACTGCAATTAATATTTTGTGAAATTAAAAATTGCATAAACCAGAGCATATTAAGACATGCAATGTAATTTATTATGCTGATACTATAAAATAAATTATAGAAGTTTTAAACTTACAGGATTATGAATAGAAATAGGATTTACAGATATCGATATTGATTTTTAATTATTCATCTTGGTGCCGAAATCATAATTCATAATCACTTATTCAATAATTTTAAATAATGTATTTTTTTTTATATTGGTATATATAGAAAATACCCCTTGAAGGGTATTGTGCTGTTATTACAATAGAGATCAATGAGTAACTTGGTTCTATCCTAATTTAACTAAAGCTGAAAATCTTAGGGCTAAGGTCTTACTCACTAGTGTACCTTAGGGTCTGGTAACTTAATTACACTAAAACTAACGTGTAACACTAACCGCACAATACTTTGCTTTTATACTGATATAATCAATTCACTAACTCAAAGGACTTAACCCCTTGAGCCTTCTTACTATGTTAGTGTTGTCTTACTATGTCAATGTTCAAATGTTGATGAAATCGTTGTTCGTGAGTCCTTGCAAATTTGGTAATTGTCTGCTCTACAGTGTCTATATGAAGATCTCGAGGAAGGTCGCTGTTTCTGATGTACCAAGGCGCTTTAACGATGTTCCGCAGTACTTTGTTCTGGAATCTTTGGATGATTAATATGTTACTCTTCCTGGCACAGCCCCAGAACTGTATTCTATAGGTCAACCCTGGCTTGAGCATTTATTTATGCAACAGTATTTTATTGTAAGTTGATAAGCAGGACTGTCTACCAAGTAGCCAGTACACTTTCTTATATCTGATGTTTACCTCTTCTCTTTTCTTTTTAACATGGACTTTTCAAAGAAGTCTTGCGTCTAATGTGATGTCTAGATATTTTGCTGAGTTTGCATATGGAATCTGGGCATTGTTCATATTAATAGCGTTAAAATAATATAATGATTATGTTACAAAAAAATTATAGTTTGAAAAACTAAAAAACACGCTTTTATGAGTAGCGCACTAAAAAGTTAGATAGATGGTACCATAGATATTATTATATTGTCACAAGAATTGCATAAGTTTGCAAACTGTCTAATGGATACGACAATAATTAAAAGTGGGTGAAAACTGAGTTATAAGACTTGCTTATACTGTTAGGAAGTTACAGGTGAAGCTAATAAAAGCATGTTAAAAATGTTGAATAATGTTTTTTCTTCTGTTCTCTAATGTCAACAATTAGTTGGAGTGGGGAAAACTATAACATATCTGTAGTCGCGTAACTGACAAGGATATATGGGACTTAATGTAATCTAAATTAGTTCCACAATAAGTGAATATTGTAATTATTATGTATTGTTACAGTAACGATTTGAGTTATTTTCATTTTCTCAGAAAACGCATGTGCATTATTCTTCTACCAGTGTCATTAAAAATATGATTGATCTAATCCACGTGTTTGAAAACAAATAATCTTTCCCGAAAGAAATAATTTTGGACCTATTTATTTAGGTGCACTAAGGCGTTTGTACATGTCGTGAAAAAGTACGAACTTTTATTTCAACATGTTGACAACACGTCCTTATGGTTTTATTAAAAATACCTGTCCACGATTTTTTGCGAATAATGTTTTTGCACTCACTATATTTCTATGAAAAGTTGATAATTAACATGCAGTGCCACTCTGAAGTTACTTCTTTGTTTATTAAAGCATATAAGTGCAGTTCATACATCACTGGATATAGCAACCTTAGTTTGTACACAGCAAGCACGTTTCGTTTGAATAAGCCACCATACAACCTCAATTTCAAATGTTTGAGCAGCTCGAACATTATTTGTTGAAATAATTGCGGGTCTGATAATTAAACTAAATCTCAGCTGACACAAGGGTGTATGTCAACAAGAGCTTCTAGTGTAAATTGATTTTAAAGTATGTTTGTAAATTGTTAAAAATTATACGATTTCCTTGACCTATAACCTAGGTACTCAACGGAATAACTTTATTATTATTAAGATACCTCGAAAACAACTATTTTGGGTGCAGTATGCACCCTCCAACATTGAATTACAACGGCATATCTTCATATAATAACCTCAACTTAATGTCTGTAATACATTTTTCTTTTTAATAGTGTTATCTACATCTATTAAATAATGAAATATTAAACAAGTATTTATGGTCATATACCTTTTGTATTAAATTATAATGAAAAAAATTTTTCTTACTGAGAAAACTGAAACTGTAGCAATCCTTCTTAGCCTACTGTACGATACGTATTTCTGCTTTCAGCATCTTCAGGCACATGTGTGACAGGAGATTTAACTTCTAAGAATTGTTAAAGATTTCAAGAAATATATGACGACTAATATACGTGTCGTACAGTAAGCTAAGGAGGATTACCTTACCTAGGAGGTACCAAGGTTATAAGTAACGAACAAAATTAAAAACTTTATTGAACTATAATTTGATTAACTATATATTTGATAATTTCATTAATAATGGTTCGTTAACCTCTTGGTTAACTTTTTGGCTTAATTCCTACATAAAGAAAGATATTTGAAGATGTTTGTTAAACATTTTCTGTTTTTATTGACAAATTGGATCTAGTAGGTACCTAGATCTAGAATGAAGAAGTAAATATTTGCAATGTTTAGTTCTTCATAAGACATAAGAGCAATGTGGTAGTCAAATCTTCCATAGAAGGTTTCATCAAAATCTACAAAATTATACAGTGGGTTGATTACAAAATAATAAAAATTATCTGTTTCTGGTATAAATGAATGTAATAGCAGGAAGCAGCCAGTAAATACCTTGTTCTAAATACCTTGTAAAATGTTCTTCATTGAATGATTTCATAGGTACAGTGAAATCTGGTGGTGAAAACCACCATGTGTATTCATTATTGTTTTCGATATAAAAAATGGAATAAGTTTTAACTATTCCAAACAATTCTAAAACAATGTACCGCAGAACAATAGAAACATCAAGTCATGATGAAACATAGTTATCTAAGTGATTTTAACTAATTTTTAGAGGCAGATCGGCTGTTCTAAAAATCATACCTTTGACTTAACTCTTAGTCCGGGGCGAGAGGAGGAGTTTATTGTCTCGTATTTCTAATATTTTCAGAAGTGTACTTCCTCTATGGAAATAATAGTACATTATATAATAATAATAATAATAATAATAATAATAATAATAATAATAATAATAATAATAATAAAAAAATATAAAATAATTAGTAATTTATTTCATTTAAGTTGGTTATATCTGCAAACATGTATGTATCTATTATTGAATTGATCACCGAAGTAAATTAAAAACTTCTAAAAGAGCCAATAAATAATATTAAAAATATACTATAAAAAATATCTTCGTAGTTATTGAAAGTAAAGTTACCAAACTTTATTAGTGAACAGCTAACGACGAGATTTATCTAAATCTAGAGAAATATGCGCGTTTTCTCATTCAAAAAGTGTGTCTCAATTTTAGGTTAAATTGAAAGTTGGTCAATTTTGTCAGGAGCATCATCATCATCATATCATCATACAATAAGACGTCTCTATATAAATTTTCGTCTACATACCGTCATCAGTTCTCACTTGTCAATATAAATAATACGATCCATTACGTTTTGCCCATTCCTGTCTATATAATATCCAGTAAACTATCATCAATTAACATACTCTCAGTAATTACTGGTGTACATTTTACATTAGTGTGGCACTTTACAGCAATAAATGAGTAATGTAGATTACTCAAATGTGGATTACGACTAGTGCTTCATTCCAAAACTAAGTAGCACTTCACGTGGTAGATTATACCTACGCATCTAGGGATTTGCTACACAGATTTTCTAATTGCTACAATTGTCTAACATTAGATATTTCAACACAAAGTGAAATGTAATAAATAAATATTATCTGTAGTAGCTATACTGTCGCAAGTAGGGCAGTTCCTAGATTCACAAATATATGTTAGCTGTTCAGCTCAGCCCAGCCGCCTTGGCCCTATCTGTTTTTGTGATGACAGCATAAGTAGGTACTTTTATTTTATACAAATATTTATAAGTGTTAGTTCAGTCTATGTCCTAAGTTTTAATGGAATTTATAATTTTGTTAGCTGGGTGTGGCGGTTGGGTGGATAAATAATTGCGAATAAAGTTAGTTTCTGGATTTCGGATCATTATTTCATCGGGTTTTTACATAGGTAATAATATCTCTATAATATCTCTACCCCTCATTTTAATCACAAGGATTAGCCCGAAAGTCTGAGACTTGTGTGGGAGAGGGGGTGGCATATTATTATTTCGCGAGCCGCATTTGCGCCTCAGGAACGACTTACGTTGGTAAGCCCTAACCACCATTCAGTGCTGGACTGAGGGAAACCTGTAACACCTCCTTACTTAGGGGGGCAAGTCAAACATCAACTAATTTTAATCTCTCACATTAACACCAAGTTGACATTCTTCCCATCCTAGGCCATCGCCAGGATGGTTGCCAAGCGATCCCTGCGAATAAGCCTTGATCTACGAGTAAACAATTTAATAAAAAATTGTTTGGTGGAATGAGAATTAGAACCCACGACCTTTGGGTTGAGCGATCTAGACGCTAAGCCCTGAGCCACCGGTTCGATCATCATCATCAACAGCTAACATACATGATTAAGAATTATGAGACAATTAGATAATTTTCAACAACTCAATAGTAAAATAATTAAGTAAATAAAAACAAATATGATTTTTTTGAACTATATAACAAAAAATTTGAACAAATATGAACTAAACTAACACGAAGGTAAAAGTCAGTAAATCAATAGTTAATGAAAAATCGTGTATTGCTAAATATAGTCGTTATACTTCCATTTCAATGGAAACCATTCGAATCGCAGTATTTCAACATCCTTGATGATATATCGGTTAGTTTTTTGTTCACTAAATCTTTAAAAATCAGGGATTTATACATTAAGTTGATGACTATCACTAACTTAATTTTACATAAGAAGACGAAACTTCAGATCATATAGTACCATTTTATTGATCAACTCTTTACGCAACTTTTTCCATTTAACCGAATTTATATCTCATTTCCGAGATACCCATAATGGCCCTCCTTATCTTGGACAGGGTGTATATTAATTTTGGTAATTCTTTTTGTGTCCCAAAACTTAAAGGAACTCATCTTACTATAATGAAGTATATCTTATTATATAATAGTTGAAAAGAAAAAACTTTTAAAAACTGACTAACTTTGATCTAACTTTGATCTAACTTTTACCAGACAGTGTAAGTATGTAGGCCGTAAGCAGATAACTTTCTAGTATGAACGTGAATATTTTCTATTTTTAGCGAGACCATTATAAATAATGAAACTTTAATTTTGTTAATGGATTTGCATTTGATCTGTTATCTATAAAACAGAATGGAAAACGAACGTAGATAACGATTGATACAGCGAAATGGAAAATCAATTGATGTTTGAATAACAGTGACAATTATAGAGCAAATCTATATAAATAAATATTCTCTAATTGATTCTGAATAAATTATTGATTATATTTCAGAAATACAATGCTATTTCATATTCCAGTAATATTAATTTATAATTTTCTCAGGGATAGAAAATAAAACGGTTTATTAAATAAATTATAAAACATGTAAAAATAAGGTTCATCAATATTAGTGGACTGGTTTTCATGTATTTTATGATTATACTATACATTCTCAATTTTCCTAGTGTTTTTATTTTATAAATGAGAGCTGTTTTATTTATTAGCTCGGCTACACGATTTATAACTGACAATATCAGTAATAAATTTCCTTAAATTCCCATGTACGTGACAAAATTAAAGCTTAACTTTTCAGGTCTCAAAGTTGAAAATTATGGAATTGGAATTATAACAATGGGGTAATATCAGAGAATTTCTCCAAAACAGGGGTTAAAATCCAATGATAAATTAAATTTAACAGCCACAAAAAGGAAGGGAGTAATTATAAAATACGCAAATCGTTCCTAACGTTCCGTTTGTGTTTTCCTCATCACGTTGTCGATATAAATAAATTAAAATGGTCCTATCAGATAATGAATTTATACAGGTACCCTTTTATGTGAATTAACGTGTAAAGTTAAAGCTTTTTGTTTAGAAAATTTGTATAATTCAGAACTGGTTAGCAGATTACTACCACTTTCCAGTGTTATTCTCTATATTATATATTTGCAATTAATATAATTCAAATTAGTTAGGTGTGTATAAAGTTATTTACATATGTATGTATTACATATGTATTCGTAATTGAATTTCTATCAAAATTTGTAAAGACATACAGTTTAGTTGACAATAGAGTAAAATAAAATGTATATAACATCACAACAACAGTGCACAATACAGCAAAATATGTGCAATGAAATATTCAGATCGACCAGTACCCAGTGTAATGCCTCAATATTCATCCTGTATGTATGTTAGAGAATAAATTATGAAACCAGCGTCCTAGTTTAAGTGTAATTGTTTGTATATATTGTTAATTAAGTATGTTACTTCTTATTATTGTACTAAACATTTTCAAATAGATCAGTGAACCATCGATATAGATAGATAAGTAGACTAACCGACTTGATCGAAAACCTTAATAGAGAGAACATGTTATGTTAAGCTATTAATATGTCAGAACATTCTAATACTGAGAACCGAACCTATATAAAACCCAAAAATCACACAGCAGACGTGCTGGCATTACACTAGCATTCCTTTATACAGGGTGGGTTTTTGAAAACGAAACAGAGCGAATAACTCTCAGGAAAATTATTTTTTCGAAAAACGCCGAGACAGGTCGATTTTTGATCAAAAGGGGACATCTTTTCCCATACTTTTGATGCTCCAGTCTCACCCCCCTAGGGAGGGGGGGCAACCCCCCCAAATATCTTAATAGGGTAGGAGGGTTATGTGACACATCATTTGAAAGGTACTTCAATTATCTTCACAACCCTGTATTAGTTTTTTAATTTGACTGGTTAGTTTTGAAGATAAAGGTTGTTAATAAAAAACTACTTTTTACGGTTTTATTTGCAAACTTTTTCTACATCAGCCAATTAAATATTCAAATTGATGACCTCAAGCCTCCATACAATAGTCGTCCATGAGTGTCACCCCTTATGTCAGAGTGACATTTCCTTTTATTATTCGCAGTAAATTGAAATAATAAATAATACAGTCAGAACGGGTATTGAGTGAATTATTATTTTATTGTTACCTGTAGGTGCAGTTTGTCGACATTATGGTTTATTCGATTCCAGAAAGAGTGGAAATAATTGCTCTTTTTTATGCAAATAATCGGAGTGCTAATAGGACAGCAGAAATATTTAATCAGCAACACTTGGGTAAAAATGTTCACAGGAAGTACATTTTGGAGTTAGTGACCAAATTTCAGGAGACCGTATCTGTAAGTAATAAAAAGCGACACCCCGAAAGAAATGAAGCAGAAGATGTAGCTATTCTAGGCCATGTTGCTATAAATCCTAGAACGAGTACGAGGCAAATGGCAGCTGAATCCGGTTTTGGGCGAAACAAAATTCGTAAAACTTTGAAGCATCATAAATTCCATCCCTATAAGATTCACCTTGCACATGAACTTAATGGAGATGACTTTGACCGCCGACTACAATTTTGTGAAGTAATGAGTGAACGAGCTATTAACAATCCAGATTCAATTTTTAATATCTGCTTCTCGGATGAGTGTTCATTTACTGTTAATGGCAATGTCAATCGTCACAATTGTCGTTATTGGTCCGATTCTAATCCCAGGATATTTTATGAGACTCATACACAACATCAGGAAAAATTAAATGTATGGGCTGGAATTTTTGGTGACCACATTGTTGGTCCTTTTTTCTTACCAGGTAATCTCACCGGGGAGATGTACCTAGATTTGTTGGAAAACTCCATTTATCCAGAGCTGATACACATTATAGAGAATAATGAAAATTATCTAGAAGACCAGTTGATATTCCAACAGGATGGAGCCCCTCCTCACTACGCCTTGCCTGTTCGACAGTATCTCGATCGTACGTTTGCAAATCAGTGGATTGGGAGAAGAGACGTCATAGAGTGGCCTGCGCGATCGCCGGATTTGTCCCCTTTGGATTTTTTCTTGTGGGGTCATTTAAAGTCCAAAATTTATGCCACTCCACCTACTTCCCTTGAAGATCTACGCCAACGCATTATTAACGAATGCCGCCAAGTTACTCCAGAAATGTTGCAAAACGTACGTGATCGCAATGTGCAAAACTTATACTATTGTATGGAGGCTGGAGGTCATCAATTTGAATATTTAATTGACTGATGTAGAAAAAGTTTGCAAATAAAACCGTAAAAAGTAGTTTTTTATTAACAACCTTTATCTTCAAAACTAACCAGTCAAATTAAAAAACTAATACAGGGTTGTGTAGAGAATTGAAGTACCTTTCAAATGATGTGTCATTTAACCCTCCTTCCCTATTAAGATATTTGGGGGGGTTGCCCCCCCTCCATAGGGGGGTGAGACTGGAGCATCAAAAGTATGGGAAAAGATGTCCCCTTTTGATCAAAAATCGACCTGTCTCGGCGTTTTTCGAAAAAATAATTTTCCTGAGAGTTATTCGCTCTGTTTCGTCTTCAAAAACCCACCCTGTATATCTGGTTCCTGCGTGTTATTGAATATCTCTCATTCTCTCACTTATGGTGCAGAACTTCTATTTTGCACAGTGCATTTTTTTTTTAAACTTCCAAGTAATTGTAGCATAGATAACGAACATGCTATAAATTTTTAAATAAATTTGATAGTTTCCAATTTTCGTGATTGATTATTGAAATTTATTATACAAATAATTTATAGTGATGTGTACAATCTTGTCTTGACGAATTGATCGTAAGTGAATATAAAATTTCGTTGATCACTTCACGCTGCATTACCAGTTAGAACTACAAAATTATATGATTCTTAGACTTACCTAATTTAGATAGTTCTACTATACTCAGTTGCTAGCAAAAGTCGTTACAGTCATTCTAATGTACGATTGTACTCTTTATTTAAATTAACTTTATTGGACGACTTTACCTCTGAAGAACACAAAACTAATTCAAACACTACTAATTAGTGTGCTCTTGTTACCTGCTTAATTTGCGCTTAAACACACATCGGCGAACATTCATATGGAAATTAGTCGAAGTTTCCTATGTTTGGCTGCTGAGTTTTCATCACCAGAGTATACCTATAGGTAAAGCAATATAAAGTGTATAACAGTTAACGCCTGACATGTAAGTAGATACTTAATACTTGTCTGATGACCTATCACGCTCAGTAAAACCAATGATTTGCTTACAACAATAAAGAAAATTATTTTTTGTAGCTGACAGTATTGTATTATAAAACAAATTATCGATTCTAGATTATTATTTCTTAAACACAGACTTTATTCATCCAAAAACAGACACACAGTAGGTTAATGAGTTGTTGAAAAACCGATCCGAAAAACAGTATGGTATGATCGTAACAGTAAACAGTATGGTATGAACTTATGCTATTAATTTCTTTCAAGATATTTTCTCAAAACTTTCTATTTGTAGTATTAGTTTCAACTAAGTTTTAATTAAACAAACATAGAGTGGTGATACTGAAAAAAATAGGAACAAAGTCTTAATGAAACAGAAAACCACGTCTTTCTTTACTTAGAAAAGCTCTATGGGATGGAATAGTGACTAAATTCAGGAGGTAAGAGACTCCCGTCATAGTATTTGCTTACATTATATGAGAAACTGTCCTTTATTTATTAGTTTAGAGTCCCTTTACGTCTTAATATCACAAAAAATATATTATCTATTTTTTGACAAATGCGCATTAGATAAGTCATACTATTTTATTACCTTGATTTCTAATGACAGAATATTCAGATTTATATGAACTTTATGAATCTATACCGTCTCCATGAACATCAGACTACCCTGCAACCATATGACGGGCATCTGTTTCGACCTGCTAGGTCCCGTCAGCGTCATTAATGTGAAATACGCCGTGAATGACCGTTAAAAACCCGTCATTCACTGTCCGTCATTTGGTTATATCGTTATATATAGTTATATACAGGGTGTCCACCTAGTGCGCGTAAGTCCAATATCTGGGTTAATAAAAGAGATAACTTAATTTTTTTTTCTACAGGGTTGTCTAATATCCCGAGCTGCACAAAATGAAAATATATTTACATATTCAGGGTGTTCAGTTTTTCCTGGACAGGTACCAACTTCGTTTTTCTAAATGGAAATATATATTTTTTATTGCTTTTTCGAACTAAACCCTTGATTTTAGTAGGACTTTCATCAGCCTTCCCTATACCTAACTTAAACTGTTTTTGAAATATTGACGGGTGAATATTGACATTTTTGCAACTTTGACACCCTGTAAAATCTAAACGGTTTGAGATCAAGCAAAACGGTTTGCACATACCTATCTTAACTTTTCATAAGCTATCGTTTGATACTAATTTCAAATTTATACAGGAATAAAAAATTTTCAAAATTTTAAAATTTTTCAGAAAATTTCTAGCAAATAGCTTATGAAAAGTTAAGATAGGAATGTGCAAACCGTTTTGCTTGATCTCAAACCGTTTAGATTTTACAGGGTGTCAAAGTTGCAAAAATGTCAATATTCACCCGTCAATATTTCAAAAACAGTTTAAGTTAGGTATAGCGAAGGCTGATGAAAGTCCTACTAAAATCAAGGGTTTAGTTCGAAAAAGCAATAAAAAATATATATTTCCATTTAGAAAAACGAAGTTGGTACCTGTCCAGGAAAAACTGAACACCCTGAATATGTAAATATATTTTCATTTTGTGCAGCTCGGGATATTAGACAACCCTGTAGAAAAAAAAATTAAGTTATCTCTTTTATTCACCCAGATATTGGACTTACGCGCACTAGGTGGACACCCTGTATAGAATTTATATGGATGGTCTACGTCTACAGATTACTTGTCCAGTAGACAAATATCATATATATTTACGATTTATAAATAGTATTCTTCGTAGTAGTCCTTCTTTCGCAGCTCCGGTTTGAAAAATTCGTTGTATAACCCGAAATTTACATTGAACCTATCCTATTTGAAATATCTCGGACGGACGTCATCTTAATATATTATGTAGATGTTGTTTCGCATAAAATGTATGTCTTCTTTCTTCAGGATATCAGGATATCAAGCAACAAAGATATCTAAATAAAATGTGTATGAAATATGCCTGCACGTTAAATTATTCTTCACAACTTTTTCCTATAGGCACATAAAGTTAGTAGGAAAAAAACGTAAAAAAAGTACAGAATCAAATCATGTCACAAATCACCATGTTCAAAAAGATTAATAAGGGATTAACCAATGGTATAATAACTGTGTACTGTTATTGTTCCATTCATAGTATTCGTCGTTAAGAACTGAAAATTTAAGCTTTAAATTTTTAATTTAATACCCTGGAATTATAGAAATGTATCCATTAATAATCTTCACGTTGTCCTTCTAGTAACATTCTTATACTAGTGCGCCATTATAACAACTCTCATTTATAAAACAAAAACACTAGGGAAATTGAAAATAGGTAATAAGTAGCTCACATATACAATCAAACAAAACGAGTCGACTATGATACACTGACAAAGCGTATATTTAATTTTCGGCCACTATATTTGGTTATCAATAATATTTCTATGGTTAGATAAAGACTTATTTTTTATGGAACTCACAAATGCCTTCTCTTTTTACATTGAAATTTCATCAAAATTATATTAAAATTCAATTTATTAGAGAACATAATATGTCCCTTTATATGTCACGGATGCATTCAAATCATCATTTATTTTATGTGTTGTGGTATTAATTATTGTCTGGTTGCATTTTCCACTGGGCAATATAAATAATACATTAAAATGTTCAGAATGAAAGGTTTTTATTACAAACGTCTCACTGAAATTCGAAATAATCTACAGGGTATACACACTGAAATTATTCATTTATAGTGTTTGTAAATATATTTTTGTACAGCTCCAGATACTGTAACTATAGAAATATCAAACTATCCAGATTAAGTTCTTGGTACTCTATAAATTTCAGATATATCCAGGTAATACAATTTAGGGAATTTCCAGTGCAAGGGAAATTAAGTTGCCAGAAATGGATTTTCATACATTTAAAGATTATTTATTGTGTAACTTTACATTTGGAAAGGTTTTCAAGTTTATGGAGAAATGAACTTCAACTGATTTTGTGGAATTCTGAAAGAGGTATACCAATGAAAATATTATCTGGAAATGTTGAAAGAGTATTATCCTGTTTTGGTAAGGCAGATAGGATAATATTCTTTAATGGAAACTGATAAACCATGAGTTCAAACTTTCCAGAAGCTCCAATTAAATATATTGTTATGTTAGCAAATTGGTGATTTGAGTTACAATGATGCTATAGAATATACTTACTTTCGTAATATACGTAAATTTTCGGGTTACACGACTTCCTGCACATGAAATCATCCTCAAGGCCACGGTTATAGATTAGACTATGGCAATTCTGAGTGAAATGCGCTATAGTAGCGTCAGTATCTTTTTCATTAAAACAGATTGGCTGCTTAGGTAAGACTGTTACTCACGGAAAATGCAAAAAGGACCCAATGCAGCTTAGTTGCTGTAGTTCAGTGAGTAACATCGTACTAACTCCAAATCCGTGCATAGATCATAACGGAATATAAATAACTTGAATGTATTGTACACTGACCACTAGCGATAGAGTGTTGTCATTGGATTTTCATTATATTCCCAACATTTTTTTATGTTTCGAATACATTATTGCTGATCTCTTAAAAATATAATCCTGGCCTTCCTGATAATAATAATAATAATAATAATAATAATAATAAAGTTTATTAACATATAAATATTCAGAATAACAATGAAATACATAAAAATACTACACGAGATGTATATAAGATACGGACATATATTGAAAAACACATTACTTACACACATTCTCACTTATACACATTCTTACATATATACAATCTTGATCATTTCTTTAGGCAAACTTATAAATAAACTCAAAATCACAGAAGAAGAAAATCCTTCTTGTACGTGACCTGTAGGTTTACATATAAATATTATATTGATTCAGCCTTATAATCACAACAATAACTAACACCTAATAATTAATAACAATAATGCCGAATCATGTTATTGTCTCTTTCGAGTAAAATAAGCCTTTATTTATATTGGAATATTTTGAGTTATAATATCATGAATAATGTCTCTTGGAACGTCCAAAAGCCAGATTTTAATTTTGTTTTTAATTTTTTTAATGTTATTTTCTTTAGTCTTGACATATGGTGGTAAAATATTATAAACTCTTGGAGCAAGGTAGGTAAAGCATCTTTGTCCTATTGTTTTATTGCATCGTGAAGTTTGGGAATAATGATTTTGTTTTTGCCTGGTGCTATAAGTGTGACTTTTATCTACTAGATTAATTTTGTTAGTGAAAATCGCCATTAAAATATTTTGACAAAACAATTGCCTTATATCAAGCACTTTGGCCTCTTGATACAGGAGGTCGGATGGATACGTTATTTTTTTGTTGTGTATTATTTTTAGGATCCATTTTTGAATAATAATTAGATTACTTAGATTAGTATCATTCACTCCTCCCCAACCCCTTATACCATAGGTCATTTGTGACTGTATTAGAGCATAATATAGAATATACAACTGTTTTTGTTCTAATATATTCCTTAGGTATTTGAATTTTGAAAGATGACCTCGAATTTTTTGTGTAACATAGTTTATGTGTAGGTCCCATTTTAGGTGTCTATCGATTATAATTCCGAGGTATTTTACTGATATAACTTCTGGTATTTTAAAATCAATATCAACATTTAATTCACCAAAATTAGGAAGATAGCTGGAATATGAAGTAAAAGGTAGGTAATGAGTTTTTTCACAGTTTAGTGTTAACATATTTAATTGTAACCATCTCCTCACCAGCAACATTTCTCTTTCAACTATTGCTTTTAGATTTTGCCAAGAATCAGCTTCAAATAAAATGACTGTATCGTCAGCAAAAGATAAAATTGTACCTGATATATCTAATTCTAAAAGGTTATTTATGTATATCAAAAAAAGCACAGGGCCCAAAACTGTTCCTTGAGGAACGCCGTATTCTACAGTTCTTGGATAACTTATATCATCATCAATTTTTACAAACTGCTGCCTATTGTGTAAATAACTTTTTAGGATATTAAAAATGTTCCCTCTTAGTCCGCAACATTTCAATTTATGGAGTAATTTTTTATGACAAACCGTATCGAAGGCTTTAGCAAGGTCCATAAAAACACACAAGGTTGGTTTAGATATATCTAAGTTACTATACACATTTCTCGTTAGATAACTAATAGCATCTTCAGTGGATTTACCCTCTCTGAATCCATACTGATTGTTAGATATTATTTTATATTTGTTTAAAAATGTTATTATTCTAACTTTTAATAATTTTTCTATAATCTTAGCAATATTTGAAATAAGTGAAATTGGCCTATAATTTATTATTTTTGTACTGTCATTTCCTTTATGCATCGGTTTAATTACACCAATCTTGAGTGAATCTGGAAAACACCCTGTATCAAAGCATTTATTTATTATAAAGGTAAGCGGGGTGCTTATTTCGTTTGATATTTCCTTAATAGTTTCAGTTCTTATTCCATCATAACCTGGAGCTTTTTTAATTTTTAACGTTTTAATGATATTTTTGACTTCGTTCTCGTTAGTAGGCTTTAGATACATAGTATTTTCCAGTACTTTATATTGCTCTTTATATCCAGTAGGTTGCACAATTTTATGAATACAACTTCACTTAATTCGAAACAACTTTATAATCTGTTACGCTCATCTAGACTCCCATATTACCGCCTCAAACATCGAATTTATTACAGCCTCCATAGTAAGTACAGCAGATATATCTAAATAATGATTTTTCCACATTAATGTAATTGCCAAAAATATATGTCTCTTGTCTCTAAAGGTACCACGCTGCTTTCCCATCTAATTAGATAAAAAAAGAAAATAATTTAGAACCCATCCAAGCTGTGCTGTTTGTCAAATATGATACCAGAGTAGACTTGTATTATATACAGAGTTTAATCTTACGCCGAGTCACTTGAAAAATGCATTATATACCTACTTCACTTTTGTTCAAGAAAAGCAACAGTAGTAGATGCGGAACAAGCTTTACGACTTGAGAATAAAGCAGAAATTCTTCGCTCTTCCAACGCGTTAGTTAATATTAGCTTGGTCTGTATTTGATCGTAAACATTCTCGCTTTGGTTTTCCCTCCGTTAGTTCTTTAGCGTACAGTTTAACTATGTGTGCCCATTGAGCTAACTGTATCAGACAGTAGTTACATAAAAAATAATTAAAGTCAGTAAAATTACAGAGTAACAATTTTCAGGAAGGTAGAGGCTTTAGCAGATCAGGTTTTTATTTTACAAAACTTAACAGCGAGGTGATTACATTGCTGTTTCCGTTATTGGTATTAGAAACTTTGTAGATTGATCTGATGCGGTAATATTTTTATATACCTAAGAAATTACCTCGTTCCGATTCATTAAGTTTTAGTTAAAATGTATAAGAAGAAACAAATAAGAAATTGAAAATGTGTAAAAAGTAATATAACACCTACAAAATTTTCTGTAATAATAATAATAATAATATACAGAATGCTTTATCGCGCTAAGGAATTTATATTTTATAATGTGAATTCTAGGTTTATTCACAGGCATATTATCTACAAATCTCTTTTAATTCTATAAGTTAGTTCAACTCATGTTCCTTTCACACACACGTCATAATTTCTTATATAAATAGAGATATATCTCATTTGTAATATGAAAATTTAGTATTTAGAATAAGAAACGTAATGCTCAAATTAAATAAGCTCAAGAGATATCATACTTTTTACTAAAAAGCGCTATTTCATGATTTCACAATAACACGAAATATAGGTAATAAAATAAGCAAAGAACATTTATTTATCTAACGAGTCTGAAGATGTGACACACGCTACAGTATCCTCACCTGAACTCTATAAAATTCCGTCAACATAAATCCATGTCATGCTGAGAACCACTGTTCTCAAAGTATACACCGTTCTGCATAATATACTGGATTACGAGCACATTTCTAAAAATCCCAGCCCAAGCATTTTTCCCAAGAGTATTACATCATAAGTATTTACCATCCCCAGCTTCATACCTCTTGAGATTGGCCAGCAATGCAAAAATAAAGCACTGATGCCTTTGGGGATGATGTCAGAGCTACATGATGGGAGTCATGTAGCTCTGTACTAAATCGAATATATAAATATTTATAATATCTTTAAAAATAGTTTATTTTTGACGAACTTAAAGCGATACTTTTCTGTGGCAATTCTGTGTAGGTGTGACACCTACAAGTGTCAGAGAAAATTACGTTTGCTTCATGTAAAATATACTTACCATTTTCTCTCTGAGCCATCAAGGTAAATTTAAATTAAAAATTCTGAGTTACATTTTTCTTGACATTTGAAGAAAAAATAGTTATAAACTGAGGAAGTTATGTCATACGAATCGCAGCAATGTAATTAGTTTATACATATTTCAAACATAAAAATTAGTATATTATATCACAGTCATATTCTCGTGTCAAAACTCGCAAAAGAAACAATGCAGCTAGGCATCGATGTTTCAGAATTTTTAGTCCTCTTCAGGTAACATAGTATTTTTTTTCAGAGAAATAAGGAAATAAGAAGTAAGGATGAAGGTTTTTGGTGGTGTAATGGAAACTGTAATGTATATCCCTTATACATATGTACATAATGTCTACAAAAAAGTGATGTGTTTTATAGTTTAACAGTAGTTATCTACTTATTTCAGATTGAGTCTGATTTACTTCTTTACCTTTATTATTCATGAGGTCTAAATTACCTTCTGGATGCCTGAATCTTTTTGACGCAATAGCATATTTTCAAATATTTTTTATAATTTTAGAAGTATTGCAAAATACAAAATAAACGAGTCAAATTTTTCATGTGTTGAATAACCACTTTTGTTATTAGGTAGATTTTGCAAACATCCCAAAAATGGTTGAATATCTAAGTTTTAAAGTTTATTTGCTTGCGTTTCAATAAGTGAACTCAGGTGTTGGGAAATAATTTAAAATTTCATAACCGTAATACGTAAATCGACTTAAATATATAAAGAATAACTATTTTAGTAGCATGACGTTCAATTTTGTAGCGCAAGAAAGTTTCAGAGTATTCATATATTGTATAAAGTACTTGGAGCTAAAGTGTACGTACATCCATAAATGAAAATCGGTATTATATCTCAGAGGAGACGTAATTCACAAAATTCAATTTCATATCTAAGTAGATACTTCTAAATATCAACGCCAAGTTGGATTATATAAAGAGCTATAATTTGTATACATGTAATAGTAATATAAAGTTATTATTTTATTTAAATAGAAATAATAACGTACCGGGCAGAAAATAAAGTCACGTCATTACGATTCGTCACGATTCAAGAAATATTATAATATCAATTTCGGATCTTGGTGTGACTGACAGAATACTAACAGAAATATTTTTTAGAGCAAAAGGAATTTGTACCAAACTGAAGTCAAAAATAATATTGAGAATCTATGCCTTCTTGCTCCATTTTTATGCTCCTGTTCTCATTCCATCAAAAACATTTTATATTGGCTGTGGTGAGTGGAAAGTTTATTGATATCTTTGTTAAATTGTAACTCGCTGCTATAAGGTATTTCTGAAGATCCCCTTACATCAAAATATGTACATTCAACATATATCTATATCCAGATAGACTTTGTTTCTTTTCTTCCTTTAGAGTCTGTAACTAATAATAATAATAATATAAATGGATTTTATTAGAAATAAAAAAAATTATAGGTATCCCTATAAAAGTTTTAATATGCATTACATACATGGATCTATAAGAAATTACTATTACATTTGTTTACATATGTTTTGTTTGTATAATTATATTTTATTTATATAATGGGCGCTTTCTTCATAATGATACCTACCATAATGATACATAATGATAATTGACAGATACCTACCGAGAACTGACGAGATTCAACCGGCTCGAAACATGGTGGTGGCTAATAATTAATGGTTACCTTTCAAGATTTTCCAGTGTAATAATGCAATATTGTTTGTTTTAAAGTAGCTACTTAATACGAAAGAATATAAACTAATCAAACACAACGAAAACTGGACTCACTGTCATCAGATTCCAATTTTTTGTACTTAACGCATCACCATTATGAGCTTAAATCTATCTGATATTACGATAATGACGACTACGCGCTGCGAAGGCGATTAAAGAACTACTGTTCAACGTATTAACAAAGACAATAATTAGTTTATTGTCTTTGTTAATACGTTGAACAGTAGTTTTTTACTTCCTTTAATAGTTCTTGACCCTTTCATCAAAAAAGTGAGTACGTCACTGGATTATCCGTAAAAAACTGTGCACAGACCCGTTTTTGGTTTCCCAATACACTATCGTTATCATTTAACTGAGATACGAGGGGTGTTTAAAAATGGCAAATTATCGCTTTCACCACCATGTACCTACATCAGAAATTAAGAGGATTGTGGAAATTCTGTTTGTGGCATCTGTCGTTTCTCAAAAAAGTATCACAGTGTCGCGAAAACCGCAACCCTGTATCTTAATTAATAAGACAGATATCCCTCAAAGACAAGGAAACCTAAACACACCTAAATACTTCTTGTTGATAATGAAAAAATATAAAATTAAATTTTAGGAGTTACTAACGTAATAGTGCCTAAGTGGTTGTTTATTATATATTTTAGCTAAAATGGAAAGAGTAAATGAATTAAAATGTTAAAGTGGCTTAAGCCAGAGTAACAAAATAGTGCAAAACCTCGTTGAAGCTAAAGAGACGATGTCGGAGTCGTAATGATACATAGAAAGAAAATTAGAGACACATGTTTTCTCTGAAAAATCTAGTATTTGGGGACAGTGAAACGGTTTTAGCTGTAGAAAACAGTGAAATATATATAAATATTTATTTATTTTTTAAATGTAAGACTTTTTGCAGATTTTAATGAGATAACAATCACCGAGATTATTTCCAAGTTTACCATCCAGTGGTCCATTAAATTTAAATTTGTCTCTTTTTAAAATACAATATAATATAAAATCCCAATACCTAGTCCATGAATATTCCATTAATTATATTTCTAATGTAAGAGTATTACAAAATGTATGTAGAATAATTACATAAAAATTTGGCTTGTAACTGCAAATGTAGAACTAGGGTGAACGGAAATATCTAAATTAATATCCTATTTACTAGGACTCTTAACTTTATATACACTAATGTTGCAGCCGTTACACTAACATTGTTTTCATTAGACGTTAATTTAGTTGCTAACGTTTATTTTCTATTCCGGTGGATAGTAGTGAAATTTGTGGGCCAATTCGTTGATTTCACTTTGCGCTTTAAATACTATGTACTAACAGTGACTTTTAAAGTCACTGGTACTAAGTAATGTTGGTCCAGTTGATTTAAAATCGAGTTTACACAAACATTTGTCTGTTTATTTTTTGTTGTCTCTGTCATTGATCAATGTTTGTATTTATTTTTTGTACTTACTTACACATATTTATTAAAGTACTGAAACCATCTGCATTTTCTGCTAGCCATAGGCCTTAAAATCAGTACAAAACTATAAACATAAAACACAATACAGAAATGGACAACCTTTCTTCTGAAAGCCTCAGGCTTGTGTAGAGAGAGGGTAGACATTGAAAAAAATGCAATCATACAACTAATTCCTGGGACAGGTGCCATTTCTCCCCTAGTGTGATTCGAACTCGCGCCGCAATATACCATTGTGTTAGTCACAAGCTATCACCCAGCACCTAATAGACTAAGCTATCGAAGCGTGAGATATAAAATATCGCTGTAAAAATGAAGACACCAAGGTAGCCTTCAAAAAGATAACGAGACGTGTTGATACTGTTGGTACCCTATTATAAATTTTTCTGCTCACCTCCAAATGAGTGAGTTTTTGTGGTGGTCCTACCGCTTGAAGTAAGCGCCGCCACACTTGTAAAACTTGGTTCGCTTAAACTATTTACATATTTTTATCCATCTCTGTCAAATTTTTGTGAAGACCTATAAATTGTACCTTATGAGGGGGATCTCCCAATCTTTGGGTGGGATGGTCCTATTCAGTTGTAATGAGGATTTCGTTTCTAGAGCCTTTAAATAGCCGGTAAATCTGATGTATAAAAATATGCGAATAGTTACGCAAACCATGTTTTACAAGTGTGGTGGTGCTAACTTCAGGTGGAACTTAGCACCTTCACAAACTAACCCATTTGGAGGCGAGAGGAAAAATTTATAATAATGGTACCAAAATAGCTTAAAAATAGCCGTTAAATCTCTATAAAGTCCCATCCCAAAATTTTCTTGTGGTGGAGGTAGCTTCCACGACGTACTAGACTGAGGTTACTTATTTTAGGTATTTAAGGTTAATATTGGATATGACTGATGTTTCTATTGGAGCGAAAAACGAAATAATTATCACCAAACAATTCAGTATTACTAACACCATCCTGTAGCCACGTTTCTGTAACTGCTACTATAGGATATTCCATAGACATGATAGACATGTACAAATCTAGGGATTTTGTGTTTTTCCCTCTGACGTTCTGATAAAAAAGGGTGATAGTGTTGACATTAGAATTAGGATCGAAAGTTATCTTGTTTGGATTGACCTGATTGACCTGATTGATTCACTGGGTATTGGAGTTACCTTGGACTTGGTTATGTTGGGCTATCAAAGACGCGAGGTTTGCCGTATCCTGAACCTTAAATAATTCCATATCTGAATGAATTCCTGTCTATTTTAAGTTAATTGGATCATAAATAAAAATATTTCTATCTCTTATCCAACATATTGTATTTAGGTTTTTAGAAATTTCTCGTGTTCTCTTGAAAAGATGTAGGGTGTGGGATCTTCATTAATGAATATTTCATCGTTATTACCACTAAAGCCAATTTCGTATGGGTATTTGATACCCTTCCGTTGCCTTATCTTATTAAGCACATTGTCTTTTTTAAATTTGTCGTAAAAATTTACTAGAATAGGCTTGGGTTTATTCGGGTCATGTTTAGTTAGCCTCAAGCACACCTTTATTATGTCATTAGGTTGCATATCCAAGCAGAGCCAAATTTCCTCCACAATGACATTTAAATTCTCAGCATCCTCAGCTTCCGGAACTCCATTTATAATTATATTTTTATCTCTAAGTCTTTGTTCGAGATTGTCAACTTGCTCTTGCAGCTTACTTACATACAGCATTCTCATTATGTTGAGTTTTCTCACGAATAGGATATATATTAATTTGTCACTCGAATGTGCTTATTTTTAGAGCAAACTCATCCAGTTTTTTACTTAGAGAGCCTATTGCCGAGTTTGGTTGATCCTGAAAGTTATGAAATTCTCTCGGATATATAATAATTTGCTCATCAGAACATTAAATTCCCCTTCTCTAAACGTAAACGTCTTTTGTTGGTCACTACTATGACAAATTTGGCCTTTCCAGTATGCATCTGGAGAGACCGCCGAATGTAGACGCTTTGCATGAACCACTTTCTTACGTTCGGAGCATTGAACTTTTGATATATGTCTGTTTAAACTTTTTTTGCAAACCAAACAATATTCGTTGACCATTGTTAGATTTTTTATCAGGCCACTCAAATTTCGCACAAAAAATCACTTGACAACAAAATAACTGTGAGATAGAAGTTGATAAGGAATTCCGATGTATAATATTCAATGATTGATATACCAAGGAATATCATTGATCGGATAGGATAGGATAGGATAGGATAAGATAGGATAGGATATACCAAGGAATATCACTTCACTGATCAAGTTTTGTTGTATAAATTGTATCACACTTAAATAAAAAAAATGGTCTGTCAACTGCTTTAAGAAAAATTCAAATTAAAAACTGGAATCGCATAATTCAACGTTCACACGGAGCTACTTATAAACCAACCGACTATATTGAATCGTAAAGAATAATGAAGATCTTGTTAATATAGCTAGTGTGTGTCAATTTTCTGAAATATCCCTATTTTGTTTGACGATTAATTGTTTTTCTTTTTTGATTTAAAGTTTTTGAAGTAAATGTATAACCTCAGCTTTTAATTCTATTGAATGAGCTACTACCACATCTTTGTTCCAACAGAAATCTGGCTCTGAACTGTAAATAATAGTAGTTCAAATTAGTTTTTGGTATATTACAGAAACATATACCAATACACTATTATATATCAAGTTACTGAAACAATTTTTTCAATGGAATTGTCTATTTCATTATATATAAAATAATACTGAAATTGAAATGTATTTTTCAATGTGATAGAATATATAGTAGGTACCTACACAGCTTTATGTGGTCATGTGGAATTTAGTATTCCACTTTCACTACACATATTTTTAATACAGTGAGGATGTCCTTATTGTCTCTACATAAACAGTTCTCCATTGTTGTATTGACCTAGGGTCTCGTAAAGAGTTATCATTCCCGGTTAATTTTTATGTGCTAAAATGCAGGTATAAGTTATACTTTGAACACTCATTCATCAATGTAATAATATATTATTTAGTGATAAATAGAGAGGGGACGGTCGGATGACTCTCTTTGTTGAAAAGACTACAAGCAATTTACAAAAATATATTACCACTACCACAGCATATTTCTGAATCTTTAATGAAGGGTTGGGGTCAATTACTTTGTGCGGGGTTAGAACACCTAAAGCCAACGTAAGTCTCGTTACCCTTATTATCGGGAAAGAACGAAAAATGTATTTCCTGATGTATCACTATATGAAAAGCATTACTGGAATATAGATTCGGGTCATGTGTATATAGTGGACTTTTCAATTAGGAAAATGTAAGCGTATACTCTCTCGTGACCACTTTTATGGGTTCTCTTTATTACCAGCACAAGATATGTACTTTAACGAAATTACGTTTTTTATGATACAGTCGATTGACTCAGTAAAGCTATTTATAATGAAAAAACATGGTATGCAATATTTCTAAATACAGTTATATACCAAATTACCTAACTAAATTTTACCAATGATTTCTTTTACTTTTGACTGCTGGGTAAGTAGAATAGAAATGCACTGTACTGAGATTTTATAATGTGAACATGACAGTATCTGATCTGACTCTGTCTGCACAAGTCAAGGCAAAGTGACGGTCAAAGTTTTTTGCAAGTGTTCACACTCTCCGGAGTCCGGAGCCTAGTTTGGTTCTTTCGAATCTACAAAGTAAAAAAATGATTTTAACACTGAATCCACACTCATCAGTGTGTATATAGTCCACACTTGGCAGTGTTAGACATATCGGTGTATTATTACATTACATAAAAGTAATTTAACACAGTAGATTTTACAAGGTAATGTGTAATAGTTAATTATTCACCGTGTAATTATTCCGTATTTATGGCGGATTGATTCTTTTTAACACAGGGTTTTGTAAATTTTTCTACAATTTATGAGTACTTCTACAAACTTGGCGGGTATATCGTTGGTGTAATATGAGTTCTAAAGGTTTAGTCATTATACTACTCAGTTCGTGTCAAAAATAACACTGCAGCAAATTACGATTACCATTTAGTAATTTTACCATTTGTCTTTTTTTACTGTGTACGTTGCATTGCTCTGTGAGTTGAGTATTGAGTGCCTCCACAGCGGATTAGTTAAAATGTTTATATTTTCTAACAGTTCGTTAATTAAAATTGTAATGATTTGAGACGAGGAGATAGAAGAAAGGGAGAAAATTAACTTAAAAAAAGAAGATTTTACATCCAATATTAAAAAAAGGAAAACTGACGGCGACTTTTACAATTTATATGAAGAACTTTTGGATGTCCAAGTTAATATTCCAAATGTCTATCGAAGAATATGAATCTACTTTTGTTAATTAAATATGAAAGTCATAAGCAAAATCCTACATTCTTGTTGCCTGTCATGTATTAATACTAGGCGTTCTGTGCATACCATGAGCAGGCAAGAGACGGTCAAATATTTTTTGAATAAATGTATCTTTTTTATAGTATATTTTTAATATTATTCATTTATTGGCTTATTTAACTGTTTATTTATTTTTCTTTATATATGAATTAAGCCAAAAAGTTAACTAAGAGATAAATTATTAATGAAATTATTAAATATTATGGTTCAATAAAGCTTCTAATTTTTCTCGTTACCTATTATAATCCTAGCAAAGGAATAAATTTATTAATTTTAATATGTCGAAGACAACTGCTTTGCGTGCAATGTGCACCTCTCAACATTGAATTACAACGGGATCTCTTCATATAACCTCATCTTATTGTCTTTAATACATTTTTCTTTTTAAGAGTGTTATCTAATCTTTTAAATAATGAAATATTTACCGACCTTGGGGATCGGCATGTGTGAATGCTTATAGTGAAAACCCATTTTAAACACTAGTATTTCAATTTTGAGTTGGGCGTGATCTAACCTGGTTGACCTATAAATAGTAAGACGAATTGGCCTTTAGGTGATCGATCCTAGGATATATTATACTGGAAAAGAGGTGATTTTATAGCTGAAATGGTGATGTAACTTTCACGTAAATCCAACGTAAATTTCAACATTGAAGTTCAAACATCAAAAATAAAAAGTATATAAAAAATATAAACTTTAGATCAACCATCAGCTAAGATGCAACTTTGTCTTGGCCAATAATAAAGTTAATAGAAGCTCCACTCCTGAACCATCAGTTTGTAAACAAATAAATTTCTACTTATACAACATCGAAAAGTTTAAAATATATGTATGCAAAATATATATTTTACACCAGTTAATCTAGTGATAAATTATGATGTAGATATGTGGCTGGATAAAATCGTGGGTCAATGTTGTAGACTGAACACAAAAATAAAGTGGTTCTGCACACAATTGAAGCGTTACTGTCTGACAAAGTAATGTAGTAATTCTCAGCACTGGTAAACCTCTATGTTAAAATTAGACCAAACTACATAGCGACATAAATACTACTATCCAAACAAAACTGAACGGGAAAACGACACAAGAAAAGTACATTTAATTCCCGTTTCTGTGTTCCAGCCGATCTCGGTTTTCACACGTTGCGCCTGTGCGTTAGAGGACCACCACTACAAGTCACGTGATGCACAGACGCAGTATGGCAGCTCAGAGGGTAACGTATACATGGAACCAGTTTTAGCCAAGCAAGAAATTTAGTGTTAGCCATTCAGTCATAGGGTGTACTTGCCGCTTGAATCTCCGACAATGTGCAAGTGTATTTACGATTGCAGTTATTGCAGTTATACCGTTCCTTTGTAAAATAAAAGTCGCATCTATAAAGTGAACGTCCGGCATGTATTGACTTCGAAACATAATGTATCTGTTTCCATCTCTGTTTGGCTTAGTTGTGTAAAGAAAGTATAACGGTAGCGGCGAAGGAGTAAACACTAAAGCGGAAACAAAATAATATCTTCATGTAAAAGTTAAAAATAATGTTAATTAAATCAGCATTAACTCATACGGTTGCCGGTCTCACGGCTAAAATAATAAATAATGTACTCATTTAAAGCTAATTACCTACTGATTACACTGGGAGTGTCTAACTTGAACTAACTATAAAAACTTATGAACCTCACAAGGGTAATTTAGTGATCCTAAGTACTTAAACGGTGAAAAAATGGCACTAAATCACGCGCTGGGTGTTGTTATAGTACTTACATGTTTTTTATGTTACCATAATAGTTATTACTGTGGTTTTGTCTTCGACGATATAAGTGCTATTAAAGAAAATCGAGATCTTCGACCTCATACTCCCTTGATTAATATTTTCTTTAATGACTTTTGGGGCACGCCGATGCATAAGGTAAGGGGTCATGGTTCATATTTTAAGTAGTGTAGTGTTTATGAGTATCAGCAGCACTGGTTGTTAAAAATGTGGACTATATTATACCTTTGGCTTGACCGCTTTTTCATCTCTCTTTCTCTTATATTTGGGTGAGGTTTTCACAGCAGTGTTTATTAGTGCACTAACGAGAAGAGCCTGTACACTTGCCAATTTTGAAATTTATCTTGCACCAAACAGAATTGGGAATTTAGATCTGTCTTGAAGTTGTCAAATATCTATCAGAAATTATTGTGCTCATCGAATTTGAAATAAATACAGGAGGAACAAATATACCATAGTTCCATCCATCCATTCGTTTAGTTGACTATAATATCTTCATTTCAATGCAATACTGCAAGTGACAATAATCAAATGGTGCTATAACTGCAATGTGATTTATAGCTTATAGGTATTGCCTAATAAAAATAGAATCACCTATCACCTTAAGTGATATACTAATTATGTTCTAATAACAGATACCTAATATTTTGTTAATTTCTTAGCACTTTTTGAATTATATACGTATACCTAATATATCAATTAGCTTATTATACCCAACCCACTGGTCCAAAATTATAGAATACCCAGTTACAACTCTGCAAGACACGTCGATAAAATATGGAAGAATAGCCCAAAACAGTTTCTCGGCCATACATTCAAACTGCAGGTAGTGCAGGTCGTGTGCAATAAATCATTAGTTACTAAGACACCTGTTTTAAGCAAAATGGATCTATTATTTTTTTAAATAAGCTAAACGTGTCACCTATCTACCACACTTTTACAAAACATTGATTTGTAGAAGTTGAAATGATTCTAGAAGTAGGTAATCCAAATGACATACTTTTAGGAAATTTCTACTTGTATAGTAGGTACCTACACAAATTAATAAAATAAGTTTTTTTTTTTAAATCTGGCTGATTATATACAGTACACAAATACTTATATCTACGAATTATATTCTGATGGCAGTGTAAAGTTCATATGCGTTAGGTACTTTCGCTGAGAATTGAACAAATAGAAGGTTAGGTGACTCAGTTATTCTTCACTTTATATTATGAAATACTTGGTGAAAGATGAATGAATTTCTTCATATTTAAGCAAGGCAAAATATTATATCCCACCAACATTTGGTTAAATACTAGTTATGCGCTTTCTTAGTTATGACCCTGATAATCTTCTAGTAGGTACCTACTTTGCGACCCCATTTTATCAATTCAACAATTAAGAACAAATAATGGGGCTTATCGATGATATACATTTAGATACATTTTCGACAATTCTGACTGAACTAATACAATATCTAGGTTGCGTAAAATAGATTATGGAAACTATGTCAAACAACAGGATGCTAGAGCACTTCTAAATTAATGGTAGATGCTGATGCCGGTGCCTGTTTGAAGTTTGAATGTACAGATTTAGATGCATTAATAAATGAAAACAATTTTATGGAGGAAAACGTATTGACCTGGTGGTATATGCAACTAATTGAAAAAGTGTTATTATTATTGTGTGACAGTTTTTTAAATTGTAACGTCTCTTATTAGGGGCTAGGGGCTTCTAGGTGTTACCTCCTTAGGCCATTTTGAATGGGTATTAACCGGAAGTAAGTTTAAAATTACTAAATCCGTATGTCACCCTTTACTTGAACGATTTATTTGCCTGTTTCATCGCCACAATTATACTAAAAAATCTAATAAATTAGTTGTAATTATAGAACCCCAACAATAACTGATGGTTTTTTATTGTAACGATGGTAAGTACCTCGATTTGTACAACACAATGGTAATAATATATTTTAAGTAAATATTTAGAAAGGGAACTCTCTTAAGATTGGTAATTTCTTAGAATAATTTATTAATTTCAGACAGAATTTTAATATTAATGTATTTAATATTGATACTAGAACTCGCGGTTTCTGAACTTGAAATATTTATATCCCGACTAAAAAAATTGAAACAATAATTACTTAAGTACTAGAAATGGGAGAAAATCGCTGTCTAGCCCTACCGGGGGTCCAGGCCTGCGGCCTGGGGTCACCCTTGGGTGACAAAAGCATCTGGAATAATATTATTTTAAAGAAAATTTATATTAAAGAAATTTTGTATCTGGAATGATGATGTAATTATACTAAACGATTTTTTTAAATATTTTGATGAATTGTAAGGGTTTAAGGGTACTCTATTGTAGATGGTAAAACATCATAATATTTTAAGTACTGAATGGGACGAAAAATATTGTAGATATTTACTTTTTTAAGCTAAAATGATGAATTTAACAGACTGCCTTAATGAACGAATTAATTCCAAACTTTACGTGCAGAAAGAATAAAAGCTACGGATAATGAAACAGAATAACTAAATACTAATACTAATAAATAATTGGAATTAAAAAGTAAAAAAAAAAGTTTGCCTCGACCGTGACTCGAACTCGCGAAATCAGCATTATCAAGTTTTGAATCGTATAAGACTTTCCCGTTGCACTACCAAGCCTATTGTCAAATGTTTACCTTGAGACGTTTAAGTATATAAACTGTACGTGTCAACCTGAAAAAACTATTTTTACCGATTTTCTGATTGGAAAAGCATTTCGCTTCAATACTTTGGTAATCAGAAGTGTTTCGCAGTCAGTATTATTGATTCCGTTAGCAATATTTGTCTTAGGAAAATAACCTATCTGAAATTTAATTAATTTGACAGTTTTCGTGGGAGGTGCTTGTCTCGTTAGTGTAATCTCAGATCGGCATATAAAATGAGAAAGAAGTTGAGACGGATGCGACTCGAAATTTTCGAAGACGAAATAGACGTAGAAGGAGTCGACGTACGGTCTCGAAAAAAAATCTCAAAGGATTAGAGAAAGGACTGAACTTTCGCGTGAAGCCCTTCTCGAAGCCGTGAAAATTAGAAGAAGGGCGAGGGAGTCCCGCGAAAAGTCGGTATTTCGGTGGGCGTGACGGGACCATTAGGCGCGAGGACAAACGCCGGTGCTAGCCGCATCTCTCTCGCCGAACGACGATCGACGAAAATTTTGCAGAGGTTTTTTGAAAAGGCGTTTAAATTGGGAAAGCGCGTAGGAAACGGGATGAAAATACCCCTACGCATTGGAGAAAGGCCGGGGGCGACCTCCGGTGGTCCGCGGAGATCGTTCCGAGATCGCCCCTCGGAGGAGATAGCTTTGAAACTTTGTGGATTTGGGGACGGAATTTAGAGCGAGACAGAATCGACGCGTTTTAATATATATGGATAGGCCTTCATAAATTAGTATTAGGTACCCAGCTAAGAATTTCGTATATTATGGGAACTGCAGAAATGTTTCCCAAACAAATGTTATAAAATAAATTTACTCTGAGATACACTTTCAAAACGTTTTTACAGCAGCTATAAATAAAAAATTGACACTATCTAATAAAACTATTTAATCGCGGATGCTATTTTGTAAAGCTTGTTGGAATCATCACAAACTATTACAGGTATAAACATTTCGCCATGCTTTAAAAAACTTCATTCTCGACACTATAAAATGGTTTGATAAGAGGGTGATTCTTAAGAAGCCATTATAGAAGAAATTCTGCATGCAGTCCACATCTATAAAATAAAATAGTTTCGTAACATTACAGTTTCAAGAAGTGATTCTATTACGGAGTCATGGTACGGAGATCATACTAGTTTCTCATCTCATTGATTAAGCAAATTGTGTATCTTCTTCTATTTGCCTATTGGGCATGTTTAATGGTCAGCGAAGGCAATTTTTAATGCGAAGGAAATTTTACTGTTATTTATATAACATGTTTTTAATAAATTTTAAATGGACGTCGAGTTTCGTGATGTTTCCTAATAATTTTTAATATTTTGTAATAATTCCAAGTTTACAAATTTAGGTTTTTGCCATAGGAATTTACATCAATTCCTATACATAATTAAGCGGATTGCCACATCTTACTTCCCAACCATATAAAATCATAATTCTCAATATTATTGCCATGACTGATAACGTCATGGCAATAATATTATGTCTAAAGGTACTTATCATATAGGGGTGCCGAGATAAAATCAATAAGAAAAATATGAATAAATTACCTAAGCATTTGTACGGTTAAACAAACTATTTTCTTTTATAAAGACTTTATTACAATTTTCATATTGCAGCAAATTGTAATACTACATGGTAATTATATAACGGATTCAGAAATTGCAATGTATTCTCAAAATAAAATTTTCTCAATTTTCAAAACATAATAATTATTTTGTCAGCTAATAGGGAACAGTTACAAAATATGTTACTAAATACATAGTTAATAGGGAACAGTTTAACACAGTATGTTACTAAATACCTGCACAGTATACAACAGTTTGATTGTATAAGCTTAAATATTTTTTATCTTAGTCACAGAATTGTTTATAAAACAATTTTTTTTATTGATTTATCAGCAATTTTATAATTTTGTTGCAAAACGTTTTAACGATAAATATACAAAACAGTATAGTGTAGACAACAAAATAGTGTTTTCTACAAGTCTAATATACTATATTAGCATTTTGGTAGTAGTAATAAGACATAAATAGAACATAATAATTGTATAAAATTTAATTTATAAAACAAATTTGCTGGTTGTGTACTCTTCAACGTGTTCAACTGAAATTTAACTGTTACCATTTTTTTTTATAAACGCTTCATATAGGTGTAGTGCTTATACAAAGTTCACATAAACAATGTGTGTACTTAGAAAACATATTAAAAAAATATTTTTAAATTTTGTAGGCAAAGCTCCAAGTACAGTCAATTTGAATCCATAAGTAGCATGCAGTAGCTAAATGTTAAACTTCAGTTCCACTGGGATGTTTTAATTATTTTATAATTGCTTTGACTGTAATAACTGAACCTCAGTACTTTGGTAACCTACTTTAGTCAATATTTAGGGTTGCTTAGGGTATTTATTCCAATCAAGTAAAATGTTTAAGTGAGAATTTTGAAGCCTCTACATAAACTCACAATTAATTGACTAAACAATCGTGAATGTGCTGTCTTTACATACACAAGGTTATCTATCTAGATCTCTGCGCAAAATGTAAAAACAGGTAAAATTATTATAAAACATACTATAACACTGCATCTGCAAAATAGTTCATGTGTTATCATTTCAAATATTTAGGGATACTTCTATTAAATCACAAAATATCTTCGATATTTCCTGTTTCACAATAACATAAGACGACAGACACCCCAATCCCATACTATTTCCTATCGACAGTACCATAGGCGGGGGTACAGTTTATACTGATAAAAAAACTATAAATAGAAATAATCATTTTTATTCTCCATTATCAAAATTACAATTTTTATTTTACTTCAATTTGTACCGGTCTGTTGCCTATGACTGATATTTTAATCATACTTTACGTGTTCCTTATACTAACTCCTGATTCTTACTTTCCGTGCACACATCTACTTTCTACTTTTTTTCTTAATTATACGTAAAAGCATTACACTCCGCAAAAACAAGGGCGTAAAATATGAAGTAGGAGAGATATATTTTTGAGAGAAAATTACGCAAGCACTGCACAAGGTAAGGTTATTCAAGCATGTCAGAAAAGATCTCGGAAAAGATAAACTCACATTTCTTGTTCCAAAAGTTAAAATTCGTAATGCTGATGTTTTTCAAAGCAAAGCTAAAAAACTACGTTAATTTTTTATCTTGGTTCTATGGTACTCTTATATTTTCTTGATCAGTTTCCTTAAATTAACTCGCGGATTTCCACTCTGCTCTGTAACATATATTTTACATGCTGAGGGAAGAGCGACGAAAATATTGAACTATTAATAACAACATTTACCTACTTACAGTACCTAACATTTTTAGTATATACTTGCGAACTCAGGTACAGCCTTCGCTAGAGAAGGCTGTAACTCAGGATTCCTTTTAATCCTTGATCACTTGGAGGAAATACGTTTGGTTTAAAATAATTCGTATAGATAGTAAATTACTGAGGAAAACTCTCATGTTTCTAACTGAACTTTGTTGGCCTGAAACCTAGCCTGCAATGTATTTTTTTTGTGTGAAACGCATTTTTCGTGCAGGTTAAAGGTGAAATATAGTTGTTCGGTTTTCCTCATTCCACTTTGTACGCTTTTACCGAGGCATTTACCCTATTTTACTCTACAACGATTGGATCCTCAACAAAAGATACATCATTTTTCGTTTTATTCGTTGGGTTTTCATATAGGTACATATACGTACTTTGAGACCAACATAAACTCTTTACTTAAATAAACAAAAGAAATTTGTTTAAACAAGTTGCTTTAACATTGCTTTAAGTAGAAAATAACGTAGGTACTTACCGATACCTTACCGTCATGAAAATGCACCTGTAAGAACAAACAAAGTTGAAGAACCTTCTAGTTTATAACTACAACTAAACACTGACCTAATAGAGCACACCTCCACCTAATTATCTATACCTTAAGAGTCCATTCACTAGGTCGAAATAAGCCCTAAATCGGCGTTCGTCTCGGGTCTAATTATAAAAAAAATATAAAAGATAGCGACTTTTAGTAGAAAAGTATTGAAAGATAAGACTTTAATCTAAGTCCCTATAGTAAAGGGTTTTTCAATAGGAACGCTCGATATTTGGCAACAGAGTATGACGAAGTCGGTAGTCAGACAGGTTGTATCTTTGACGGACGTATTCAGTTAGTCTTTACATTTCATTATGGAACGCTATACGATTCAACAACGCCTCGAAACGGTTAAAACTTATTATCAAAATCAATGTTCTATTCGCCAAACGTTTCGTGCACTTCGGCCAATTTATGGTTTCGATGGTCGTCCTTCAGAGTCCACAATTCGCCGTCTAATAAATAAATTTGAAGCAACCGGGTCGCTGTTAGATCAGACAACGCCTGTACGTCAACGAAGCGCAAGATCCGTTGAAAATATTGCTGCAGTCCGGGAAAGTGTGCCTCACAGTCCATAACAATCCATTCCACGTCGTGCTCAAGAACTTGGTCTTTTTTCTACGTCAGTTTGGCGAATCTTGCATAAGGACTTAGGGTTTCACCCTTATAAAGTGCAATTAACCCAAGGACTAAAGCCCAACGATCATAGACAGCCGCTTGCATTCGCTGAGTGGGCGCTAGAGCAGTTGGAGGTTGATCCTAATTTTGGACGAAAAATAATCATGCGATTTAACGCCACTGGATTTTTTCTCTAGGGCTTTGTGAAATCTCGTGTCTATGCCGACAAACCACAGACGGTTGCCGCCTTAAAGGCCAACATCAGACGCGTCATTGGTGAAATTGAGCCACTTCTATGCGATAACGTCATCGAAAATTGGATCTCCAGGATTCGAGTCACCAGGCGAAGCCGCGGCGGACAATTAGCTGATATAATTTTTAAAACATAATGTGCTCACATATGTTTTAAAATAAAAATAAAAACATGTCAGTTCAACTTACACAATTTGTTTTATTACATTACAAAGATCGAGCGTTCCTATTGAAAAACCCTTTAGTAATTTTTGGTATTTCTTTTTATTTTTAAAATTCCAGGCAAACAATCTTGTACTAAAATAGCGTATTTTCAAAAATTATTTTCTCTAAAATACATGTATTAAACAAAAATTTGCTACTATAGGGATCTAGTTTATCTTTTGATATTTCCGGTGATATATAATTTATAACATTAAAAAGAAATTTTGTTGCAATTGTAAGACAAATCCGGTACCGTTACAATAAGGGCTAACTTTATTTCCATGTGCCTTTTTACTTCGGCTTTACGTGCACCTCCGAAATCTTAATAATTCGATAGTTGGAATATATAAGTCTCGACCCATGGGCCACCCATATCCTCTCAATCCGGCCCAACATTCATGCCTGTCAAATCCACAGAGAATGGACCCTTAAAAATATTTTATATGTAATTATATTCCTTAAAAAGTAATTTAAATATGTAGGTCTACATATTTTTTTTTTAGAATAAAACAATAATTGAACACAACAATTATATCGTTGACTCGGATAAAAGGTTTGACGTAAAGTTAGGTTGGCAACCTACCCTGCGCACAAGCTAGGGTGGGCTAATACCTATCATGTTAACATGGGCGTGTGTTTGACTGTACCCCTAGTTTTCCTAATTCTGCATTAAATGGTCCTTAGATTTTACTAACTTACATCATTTCTGGGCACTTGTGCGCCTTCAGGATAATATAATGACATCCCTATCCCACACATGTGCCCACAGATTTTCGTTGGATAACCCAGTACATTTTCTGTTGTAATGGTATGTTTGAACAGATTTTTAGCTCAAAATAAAATTGTATTTGCAACACAGAAACCAACTGTTTAAATGTTAGGATTTTCATTTCCTGGATAAATAATTTGGCAGTAAAGTTGCACTTGCACCGTTAGGATTCTGTTTTACTTTAATGTAAGAAAATAAACGTTGGTTTATCTCCAGGAGTAAAACTAGCGTTTAGTTGAACTGAACCATTTTACATAAACGTTTCCATATGTAACAAACCTATCTTATAAATTAAAATAAGTAAATTATATAAACATTTTTGGAATGTTACAATAATTGTCTAAAATACGAACATTTCAACGACACATTTTGTATTACAATCGAGACAAATATTTCTCAGTAAGAAAGTCGTTATATTTTATCTAGATACCAAGCAGTTCTACTTAAACAATTAATAAAAAAATCAATTGATATGTATTATTTACATTATCTACAACCAGCTCTATAAGTCAATTATTTATAGATATTCTTTTAAAATTATGTCACCTGTGAAATAAAAACTGGGAAAGTACAAAGACTTTTGTATTGTAATCAAAAGTGATAGGTACTACACTTGTCGTCTTTGAATATTTAGTGTTAGATTTTGTTATTATAAAACTAAGTTGGATAATTCCAAAAGAATGATTGTTTTCTTTTAATGTAGTCCAATGGAAATTACGAGGGGTATTATTGTAGGAAATCATATTTAGAAAATTTTGCCCATCCGTAACGAATTCTTCGACTTATAGTTTCATCTGAGATATATCTATGCTTAAAATTTTTGATGAACGTCGTAGGTATATTTTGTAACCAAATAAAAGTAAAGTTTCCATCAAAATGATAAGAGTCTACTTAAAATCAAAGTCAAAGGGCGTTCATTGGAAAATCGCGACATGACTATACCTGTTATTATATCACTATCTTTAATATAATTAACTTCAACGACTAGTTTTACCCTTCCTAAGAATACGGAACATCCTGCCCAAAGTCTTAAAATATGCAAAAACGGAAGTATGTATAAATAAATTAAAAGTGGTTGACCCTAGCAAAGCTGTTTGAAATGCAAGAGCTAGTAAAATTTACTGGCACCAGATAAAATTACATGGCCATAATTTCATATTATATCGGTCGGGATAGCGTATAAAATTGAATTGGTAAGCTTACCAATATTATAACTTAACTCTCTGTGTTATTTCAAAATAGAAACTTTTTATTTTTTTATGAACTGGACGGAATATTGAACACAGTTAAACCATTAAAATACCAAAATAACCAATACGCCATGTGAATGTCGGAGGATTTACAGAAATGCACCAACTAATGTAAGCTACATCTAAATGCGAAAATTCCTGCGCTTATTTGTTTTCTATAACTTAGGATTAGTTTTTTATAAGGATTTTTCTATTTTGCGACTATAAACAAGTCATTATGAAACGCGTATCAAAGAGAAACCCTTTTTGATACTCAACTTTTAGTTTTTAAATGTTTGTAGCAAAAAAATTTACATCCTTTGCTTTGTATGGTGCGCTATAGTTGCTATTGTAATGGCATACAAATGATATATAAATCATAACCTAACTAAATTTTCAAGTAAAGAAAAGTTGATAAACGTCAATGACACCAATTGAATCGGTCATTTCAAAAACAGCATAAGTCAGTGAATTTACAAAAATGAGTTTTAAACGGCAACGTGTTTCATATAGATAACTACACGTGCCCTGTAAAAATAACATAAGTCTGGGACATCCTTCAATTGGGAAGTTTACTTCAATGTATACATTCAGTGTAAAAACTACATTAGTCATGCACTTATGTTGTTTTAGCAATGAAGATTTTACACGCCTGCGCGGATTTTCTTGTGTGATGGGGGCACATGTATATATAGTCATCTGATAGATAACAAAAATTTTTCTGTGTTCATAATGAAGACACATCAGGTCATTGAATTTAAAAAATGGTGGCCTTCTTGTTATAAAAAATCTTGTCTCTTAGAGGAAACATTTGGTAGACATGTTCCTCTAAGACATCCATGACAAGAACAAAAAAATAATTTTTTCCCCTTCTTCTTACATGAGTTTTAAGTATAGTTCAAGGAATAAGGGAGTTGTTATAACAAATGATTATATATAGATGGGCTAATCCAACATACATTTTCTTTAGCAAGATATACAACAACAAAAGTTATTTTACCCACGGAAAGAGCGTATTTTGGGAATGGAGTACCTATAAACCCAAAAAAAATTATATAAAACAATTTGCAAAATGTATTGATAAGAACTATATGGCGTTTTATGAAGTTATTTTCAACTGGCTCATTGCATCTGAAGAAAATGATGATGTTGAAAATGACGAGGAAACTATGTACCATAGAAAGTATGTTATTTCTTGTTCAAATAGTTGTTGAATACTTAATTAGTTAGTTAGTTTCAGCTGTTTATATGTTTAAAATAAACTATGTGTTAATTTGTAACTTACTATTTTATTTTAATACAAAAAAGAAATCGCTTATCTCTAATAATTAGATAATTTAATTAGAAGAAAAGATGTCATTGCAAAAACTACATAAATCTGGAGAAGAAAAATTTTTTTTTGGCAACTGGTTAAGAAGTTTTAAGGTCTAATTGCATTTAATTTACTTCAATAATCATTGTTCTGCATATTTAAAAAAACGACTAGACTACCGTTAAAGTATTATATGTTATATTCAGTTTTTTTCATTTTCTGTAAAATGTGAATTATCTGGTTGTTTTTGAAATGACCGATTCAATTATTTCAGAGTATGTATAAAAATCCCTAAACGGGAATTCAATTCTCTGATGATTTTTCTTTGCCTTTATAGGCGTAAAACGTGCAAAATAGAAAAAATAGTATAAACAACGCGTTTCATAAGGCGTTTATCGCACTTATAAACGCCTTATGAAACGCGTTGTTTATACTATGTGAATAATAACTTATAATCTAAACTTGGACGCATGCGATAAAAGTACGTCTTATGATACTCGTTTAATATACTATTCTATAATCTAAATTCTAAAATATAATTTTCAATAATCCAATCTCTAATAATAACGCATATAAATTACAATTAAATTTACTATATATAATAATAATAATAATAATAATAATAATATGACTTTATTAAGGCGGGGCTCAGTCAAAGACTGCTTTTGCCCAACCTGAGAAAATAATTACAATAGAACATTAACAGCAAATTTACAATAATGTAATACAACTTAAAAATTACTAACATAATCTGACACCACACTTCTAGTATAGAGAATCTAGTATAATGTAGGCCACATATACATGTATGTAGGCATATCTATACTACTGGTAATGAAGTTTCGGGAAATAATTCAACGATTATGCATGGTGAAATAATGCTTCACTTTTATTTTAAAAGTAGAAAGGTTGAATATTGATTTAATTGATAGAGGAAGTGAGTTATATAATAACGATGCAAAATGAGAAAATGAGCCTTTAAAGGAAGAAGTGAAATGCCTGGGCACTTGCACAAGAAAAGGATTTCGTCTGTTTCTGGTTTGTACTTCTTCAGCAAAACGGATCTTACGTCTCAAATATACTGGTTGATGTGTTATTATGATTTTTTGAATAAAACAGGAGTAATGAATTTGTCTGCGGATGTTCATTTTAGTACAATTATATTTAACATAATATGGCGTAATATGTTCTCGCTTTATGGCATTAGTACAAAATCGCATGCAAACATTTTGTATCAACTGTATTCTATGACAATCCCGAGCTGACAAGCAAGGTCCATACACCACATCGCAGTAATCAAAAAGCGGTAAGATTAGCGATTCTACTAACTTTAATTTAACATCTACATTTAAAATATATTTATATCTATATATTGATCTTAAGACACCAAAAGATTTTTTAATCACACTATCAATATATGCGGAAAATGATAAATTTTTGTCAATCAAGACTCCCAAACTCTTGCATTCATCCTTAATTGGTAACGAGTTATTATTCAGAAGTAGTTTGTTAGCCAAATTTACTTTACTACATTGCACCTCAGTTCCCGCAATCATTGCCACAGTTTTTTGTGGATTTAAAATTAAAGAATTTTTAATAGACCAAACATAAATACTTTGCAGATCTTGATTTATGGTTGTAATCGCTAGATCTTCCTGATCAGGGGGAAATGAGTAGTATAACTGACTATCATCCGCGTACATATGCATATTCGAAACAATGACTGAAGGAAGGTCAGCAGTATATAAAACAAAAAGCAATGGGCCCAGAATTGATCCCTGAGGAACACCACTGGAAATATTTAAAGATTGAGACAAAACCCTTTCAGCGCCTCTAGAGACCTTCACCTGCTGCTTACGATTCTGCAAGTACGTGTTGAACCACTCCAAGGCACCTCCACAAAATCCATAGAAGTTTAATTTAGCTAATAGTAGTTTGTGATCTAGGGAGTCAAATGCCTTAGAATAATCCAACATAACAACAGCTGTAATCATCCTTTTATCAACAGCACTAAGCGCATCATCTATGATATCTGCCAAAACTGTACTTGTACTATAACCATTTCTGAAACCTGATTGTTTACTAGGCAGCAAGTCAAATCTGTCCACATGCTTTCTAATTTGTATATAAGCTATTTTCTCCAGTATTTTGGAAAACACGGAAAGTATACTTATTGGCCTTAAATCATTTAAACTCGAAACGTTTTCCTTTTTTGGTATAGGAGTGACTAAAGATAGTTTCCAGCGCTCAGGAAAAACATTATTTGTCAAAGAAAAATTTATTATATGTGTTATTGCACCCAGACTGTATGGCAAACATAATTGAAGCATGTCACAATTTATTTCATCTACGCCCATTGCCTTCGTTTTTATACCTTTTATTATTTCTAAAATCTGGTTTTCAGAAACTTGCTGAAACTGAAAAACTTCTGTTACTTTATCGCAACGATTTACATTAAAAAAAGAAACTGTTTCATTATCTGCGATGACTGTATTTACGGAATCAATAAAAAAATTATTTATTCTATCTGGATCTTTCAGTTCTTCAGGAAGGTTGCAAATTTTTACTTTTTTATGAATATTTAGCTTATCTAAAGTACTCCAGAGAATTTTAGAGTTTCTATAATTTAATTTTAATTCATTTTCTATAAAAGCTTTTTTTTCTCGACGCATAGACGCTGTTACAAAATTACGCATTTCTTTATAAAAACTCCACTTAGCCTGCACTTGTTGTGTAGTTATATTTAAATCTTTTAGAAATTTACGATAATCCGATAAGGCCCTGTCTCTAATTTGCATCATTTTTTTAATATTTGGTGTTACCCAAGGATTAAACTTCTTTGTTATTCGTATTTTTCTTAATGGTGCGTGTACATCAAGCAAACGTTTAATTATATTTTCTAAATACTGTACCTTAGCATCTATATTACTAAATATTTCAACCCTTCCCCAATCAGCCCGTCTAGCATGATTATCAAATTGAACGAAATCTATATTCTTTAAATTTCTAGTATAAATAAATGTTTGCTGCTTCTTTCTTTCTATTGGTAAATCCAGCATACAAGATATCGATTATCCTATACTTACAGATTTGCCATTTATTTTAGCTGAAATCCACAGACTATCAATATCACATTCTGAAAAATTACTTATAACCTTTATTTCCTTTATAAAGCAACAATTTCTAATATATACCGCTACACCTCCTCCTCTACTAGGTCTATCCTGTCTATATAGTACGTAACCTGGAACATAAATTGACTTATCTGTCATATCTTCAGATAACCATGTCTCAGATACACAAAAAACATCACAATTGATTTTTAAAATGTGTTCTTTAAGCAAATCAAATTTATTTATTAAACTTCTTATATTGAAATAACAAATCATTAAACCATGCATATCGCCATTATATGTAGATCTCATGTGTGATACTAAGATAAAGAAGGTAAAGCAATAATGTTTGTTTCGGTATTGGCCAGAATATACTCGATTATCTTCTTCAGTACTCGAGAAACGAGAGATTATGGACTTTCTTTACATCAATAACACAACTGAAGATCATATTATCACATTTTAGAAGCTGCCTCAGTTCCTGAAAGGTCCCGTCTCAAGGTAAAAGTGATTACGCTTTTCCTTTACAAAGAGCAATTTGAATGTTCTTATCTTATTGTATGAAAAAAGTTGTACTTTTGGTAAAATATATCCTTCGAGATACTTCTTTAACTTCCTGAGCAAATTAATTAAAAAGTTTAGCTTCGTTTTAACAGAACTATGGGTTTTATTTAGACAAAAGTTTATTAATTTACTTTACCATGTTTTGAAAGGACACATTTCATGGTGATTAATAACAGCATAATTATTTTGTACAAAATTTAGAACAATAATTATCAAAATTATAAAAATATATAAATATTCGTTATTGTAAATTGTTATGGAAACATGTCATCTCTAAAAGTGATAAAATGCACGATAATAAAAATCATTCAAAACATATATTTTTTTTTTAAATTTGCTTAAACAGTGAAATTGATAAATAACTAATGTATTTATTTAATAAATTAGCTTAAGTTCATGGTAAAATTTAATCGTTATTTATTATCGTTATTAGTTAAGAGGCACTAAATTATCAATTTCTAAGTATAATAATTATAAAAATTAACAAAAACAATTAATTATACTTTAGTTAATTTATTGAAAAACTAAATTCATTATGTTTTGGCTCATCGAACTATTTACCAGTGTACTCGTTCAACTCTGTCTACATCTCTGTACACAAAATATGGTATTTAGGTCTCAATCTAGCATACCACGTTGCCTGAATGGCTATAAGGTCACTTATCGTGTTCTCACTGAAATAAGATCGAGGGGACAGGAAGAAGAGTAGTAGAAAAAAGATCATGCGACCTCAACCGTTCATGAGCAACGGGAATTGGCTTACTAATTCATATTTCGCAGCCTGAAGTCTTTCTCTGAGAGCACCTACATTTGGGTGTTAGTTTATATATGCCATTTAATAAGAATATAAATATATTAATATTTATAGCTACTGAAAGATATAGAAATAAAACATTGAAAAGTATACAACCAATAATAGTTTTGGTTATTCTCTTATGGTAATGACAACAAAACTGGGAAAAATCTGTTTATCCCAGTGGTTTTCATGATTCATATCAATAGATAGAATCTCCTTATCGCTATTAGTTTTACTGGATTTATAGGGTTGATAAGTGCCTACATATAAAGTCTACTATATTAATAGGCAGACTTGAATTTTTAAACCCAATCCAGCCATTTATGTGTATGTACCACACATATCTGAAACTGGTTTGTGGCATAGGCTTATGATTTATCGGAAATTCCTTTGAAAATAAAAGTGCTAAAAATTTATTAATACTGTTTATTTTTGGTAAATTTAAAAATACTTTAGTACTTATTTAGTACTAAAGTACTTATTTATTTTTCTATTTTGTCTCTATAAATAAGTCATTATGAAACGCAATTGCGTATCGAAGAGAAACCCTTTTCGACACTCAACTTTTTGTTTTTAAATGTTGTGGTAGCAACAAATTAACATCCTTTGTTTTGTATGGTGTGCTATAGTTGCTATAGTAATGGTATAGGTACTAATGGTATATAAATCATGACCTAACAAAATTTTCAAGAAAATAAAAGTTGATAAACGTCAATGACACAAACTATCCCAGAATATGTATAAAAATCCCTATAAGGGAATTCAATTTTCTGCTCTTTGATAGGTGTAAAACGTGCCAAATAGAAAGACATTTATCGCACTTGACCCTTTAAAACTCGCCGCTTTACGGTTTGTTTTCTAAACTTGGATGCCTGCCTTAAAGTACGGCTTATGATACTTGTTGTTTATTATACTATTTCGTTTGTTTGATTTTTCATTATTTTACAAGTGGTATATTCCCAAAAACCTATTTACATATTTTGCCTACTGGAGAGACCATAGGCATATAATTTTCTCAACAATAAGTAATATAGGAGTTGGATAGGTTTGTGAAGAACTATATTCAAAAGAGTGTAGACTGATTAATGGGTCAGACAAAGACTTCCTAACAAATTCATTCTGAACTCTATTTCTAATGATAGCTGATATGAAGACATCCAAGCCATGACCAATTTGCCTAATTCGTTTCATAATATGTAAGAGCAGTACTCCTGTAAGAGTGCTGAATATTACTCTACCTTACCATACAGCTAGTCGTCATAATTAGTTTACAAAGAAATAGCATGTCAAATAAATACCGGTTGTAATTGAGTATATAATTCCCTCCATAATAACTCTTGAATGATTGATTCTGAATGAATAATACTAAAAATGTATTACTTCCCTGATATAAGTTGATATTTAAATTGAATTGACGTTCAAATCTGTTAAATTTCATTTGAAATACTCTCTTCTGATATTTATGCTCATAGATTTCACGAACATTGATAAATATTCGAATCCACATTGCGTGTTTCTCCACTGAATGTATTACTTTTCTCATGCAGTAAAGTTCGGCAGCCAAGCGATACATATACGTTATCAAAAACCCTGAAAAATGTTGGCGTAACTATCAGTTACTTTCGGAAATTGCCAGAATGCGCTGAAAAGCAAAACCGAAATGGAATTAAAGTTAATTCCCTTGGAGTAATGGAAAAAATAGATAGCGATTTGGGATCGGCAATCTGTCTTGCAGCGGAATTTTATTTCATGGCAGAAAGTCAGTCCGTCAAACTGATTGTTTTGTTCTTTCTCGGTAAATTGATGGCATTGTCCACACCGAGGTCCACACTCTCTGTAATTTAAAACAGTGTCTAACAATTTATTTGTGGGAAAGAAAAAACAATTCCAAGTAATGTGTCAATATGCTTATTATAATAATATGAATATATTATAATAAATTTAATACTATTTTTAACTAAATAGGAGGAACGAAACAGGGTTAGTAACGAAAAGCCATTCATTGCGATGTGACGCACAGCGGGTCCTCCACATATTTCATCAGATCCCATCAGCTTTACATTTTCATATTTGTACTTTTTTTTTAGAGTACATAAGGTAAGGTTATCTAGTCTCTCCCTATCTCCCTCTCTCTCTCTCTCTCTCTCTCTTTAAAAATAAGTTCATTTTTAGCAACCATGCATACCAAATTTTTGTTGAATATGCTTTTAAAAGACAGAAGTAGAAAGAGGTGCGGCACTTAACCGAATGTAATACAGGATGTCCCACTGGGAAAGTCAGGGTGATTTTGAAAATTAGGTTATTTACAAAGGTCAGTATGGCCTACCTTTTTAAAATATATTCACGTTTCTGGCACTTCCTGTATAACCGGAAGTCGACACCAACTTGCTTATTTTAAATGGAACACACTGTATGTTTTTGCAGTTTTGGATTCTACGTTCAATTTTAAGTTAACTTTGTGTAAAATTGTCTATCTAAATTCAGTTATTTTCGAGATATCTTCAGTTTTAAGAAAAAAGTGACAGTTACAGCACCATATTAAAAATGTTGAATCTTGAACAGTGGCAGACTTTTAATTACAATATTTGCAACAGTAATGGTTTAGGCATCGCTTCATCTGAAAATGATTGCATAATGTCTGTGGAACATACAGGACCCTCAAAATTTATAAGCCAATTTACCGATTTAAGAAGTTGCAAGAGTTAATTTTTCAAATGGAACACTCAGTATATTTTCTTCGGTCGAAAGAAGAATTAAATTCTGAAGCGAATGATATAAATTTGTATGTACCCATCTTCTAATGTTTCCCAGCTACTGCGAATTTTGTTACAGAAACCTGTAAAAACTGAAATAGGTACTTCATTTTACCAAGTAGACTGAAAAAATAAAACAATTTAGTTTCTCTCGAGTGTCAAATTTGTTGTCAGAAGCTTCGTCGGTATTGTTTGTCCACAAAAGTGTTAATAAAGATGCCATCACTTTTAAATTATACTTACGAAGATTATTTAAATTTATTTATAATTTTTGGACAATGTGACAAAGTTATAACAAGAACTTGCGATACATTTGCTGATTGATATCCCCATAAACAGAAACCATCACTACATGCTGTAAGACGCATCCTAGAGAATTTAAAAAAAAAAATAGTATTATGAAACGAGGTATCCAAAGAAGAAAACATATTGGGAGACCCTGTATAAGTGGTAATAAATATAAGTGGTTTTTATTCAACTCCTTAAACTTCTATTCCAAAAACTTTGGTCCCTTAGTTTCAAACAGTGTGTAAAAACAAATAAGGTAAGAAGGACCATAATTACCATTTCTACGGATATCTTCCGTTTGTATAATACCCTAAACTTTTCTGGATCTGGTACTACAGTTTTTTTATTGTATATTTTTAATATTATTTGTTGGCTTATTTAACTGTTTATATATTTCTTTATATAAGAATTAAGCCAAAAAGTTAACTTAAGCCGGTCGTACATATACGCGACATGTCTGCAACATTTTTGATAAGACATGTAGTGGACACATCTCATCAGACAAATGTCGTAAAGAAATTACAGACCTCGTCCATTTCAGTGAATCATGTCGTCGGATGAGGATGCATTACTGCTAGTGGCATTAGTACGAATAATAAAAAGAAATAAAAGTAAGCGAAGATTTTGGATACATCCATATTCAGCTCAGCATATACATAGCAGTATATTCAAAACTAGTCAATCAAAAGAAATGATGGAGGATCCGGCAAAATTTTTATCATTTTATAGAATAACATAGACGAGCTTTAAGGTACTTTAAGGTACTTGATAAAGTTGGATCAAAAATCGAGAAACAAAATTCAAAATTTCGTGAAGCTATTTCACCAGAGGAGAAATTGTCGATTTGAATAATTTTCTTGGTTGTAATCATATAGCACTTCATATTTTGCCACTATATTAACGAATTTAATATTAAAAGCCGGATCGTCCTTCATATTTGCTAGGAAGCACTTCATGCACCGCAAGACAAACGACAAATAACGCTTGAAATTAGAACATGCACAGTCGTATGAAAATTGTCGTCGACAAGATAGAGCTTGTTCGCGACAAGTCTGTCAGATGGACAAATCTCGGTTAATAATCAAGTGTTTTAAAATGAAACGACATGTCGCAGACGTGTTGCAAACAAATGTCGCATATATGTACGACCGAGCTTAGAGATAAATTATTAATAAAATTATTAAATATTATGGTTCAATAAAATTTTCCTAGTTACTTATAATCCTAGGAAAGGAATACGCAAAGGAATAACCTTATTACTTTTAAGATTTGCCGAAAACAACTACTTTGCGTGCAATATGCACACCTCAACATTGAATTCCAACGGGATATACGGGATATCTTCATATAACCTTAACGTATTGGCTTTAATACATTTTTCTTTTTAATAGTGTTATCTACATCTTTTAAATAATGAAATATTAAACAAGCATCTACATTCCATTAAAAATAATTATTTTTGGTCACTTACCTACCGTATGTATTCAATTTTAATGAAAAAAATAACTTTTTAGCGACAAAACTGAAATTGTAGCAGTCTTCCTTAGCCTAATGTAATTTTCTGCTCCCGACGTTTTCAGGCGCATGTGTGGTGTAGTTGTTTTCGACATGTCTTGAAAATTATAAGGTTATTTCTTTGCATATTGTAGGTAACGAGGATTTTGACAATCATTTTAATTTTAAAATCAGTTTAATTGTATTTTATTGATCTATATCTATATCCATAGAGATCCATCTTTTTTTATTCAAAAAACAGTATGAAAAAAATCTGGATTCAACTCATTATGCATCTAATTAAAGTCCTTAGTCAACAGTTATAGGACGCAGATTTATACTAGAAGCAATTTTGTGTTTTTAAGAAGCAATCTTTATGTATTTGAAACCACGCTCAACCACCACGTTACAATTACAACATATCTAGGACTTATTTTAGGAAATATTTTGCTGGGACATTTCGTCAGAAAACGTAGGCGGACATAGAGAAGTTGTACATAAGTACATGTGTATTGAGGACAGTTTTGGTCTATTCAACTAATGGATGTCGTGAGCTCGAACCAGAAGCTATTAATTGCGAAAGAAATAGAAGCAAACCCGAGACTCTGAGAGTATATAAAGTACTACTAAAATAAAATGATATAGTTTTGTTTTGGTAGATTCTAATGTGTATTCTGTGATAGAAAGTACTTCATAAAGGATTATCTTGCTTCCTTCAAAGGAAAATAAATTTTCCAATGGGTTATTTGGAAAGACGTATGACATGAATATAGACATATAAAGAGGGAAATAAAGAAACGATGCTATCTCTATAATAGAATAGTAGAGGAAAACTGAATGATGAAAATTTGATTTGAGGATACTGGTTTTTCTCAGAATATTGGCTAAGATATTAAGTATTTATGAAGATGAGGCTTTCATTTTAAAGGAAAAAAAAATATTTCCATGAAACAAAAAAATATGGTACATATTTTACATTTAAACATTTAACATTTTAAGACAAAATGTATATGGTAGATAACATATTAGATATATATTTACTATTTTATTATATTTGGAAAAGTGACATCAACGTAAATCATTTTCTCTGGCAATTGACGGGGGGCAATTGACGGGTTGCATCTCGTCATTTCTCTCGTCTTTGATTATACGAATTACTTTAACCAAGAGGAAATGTAGAGAGCAGTGACTCTAGGAAGGTATGCTTTCCTTTGTGCTCAAGAGTAAAGCCCCTGGATTTGTTTATCCGTCGTCCCTTTGGATTTGATTTGCTTTCATGTGCATACTTAATAGCTAGGGTAATTCCGGGAGAGATGGACCACCTTTTTTGTTTTTCCCGTATTTTATTAAAAAATAGCATTATCGGCATAAAAAAATAATTACTAGACTCATTATATACGAACTGTAATTATATTTACTACAAAAAACATAAATTATGTACGTATTTCTTTACAAAAAAATAAAATAAAAAATAGCTATGTGGTCCAACTAACCCTGAATATGCGGGATAGTTGAACCACCATACATGGGATAGTTGGACCACTCAAGGGCAGATGAACCATAACACAAAATCACAGATAATAACTTAAAAAAAATTCTGTACAAAGAAATAGGGTTAATGTTATTTTAAAGAGATGCAAGAGCTGCTCTTTTGCCACATCTATCGCACATATTTTCGTATTTTAAGCAAGATTCATGTAGCCAACGCTTACATAAAATACATTGAATCCAGTCGTCAGTCTTTTGTGTAGCATTATAATTTTCTCCACAGCCAACGCAATCATTTTCCTCCCATCCTTCTGGTGTGTCACTATCATCTTTTAAAGATATTTCACCTTCTGATTCAGAAGTACTACTTAACACAACCTTTTCGATGACGGACCTAGTGACCCGGTTTTTTTTAGATTTCCGGATTTCCGTCTTCTAATTAAAGTAGCCTTTGGGATGTTAAATTGTTTGGCTGCAGCATTTACTCCCATCGTTCTTGTATTTATAGCTTCTATTGCATTTATGAGGTCATCTTCGGCCCAAGTTGCCCTTTCCGAACGCAACTTACGTTGATATTTTGTAGGCATTCTAAAAAGAAGAGCAATTAAAAGTGGTTCAACTATCCCGTCCTGTTGTGGTCCATCTATCCCAACTTTCCGGGATAGATAGACCACTGCAATTCTAACCTATAATAGAAAACCGACTGTTTTCATACATAAAAGTGATTATAATGAATACCATGTTGTTATTTTTCAACTAAAATTTGCATTTTAATACTTACGTTTGGCGAGAATCGCTTCTTCAAAATCGGTGGCAAAAATTTTTTGGCGCCCGTAAATATGTAAACAAAGGCAGTCATTGAAAGAAAACACGTGCGAACGCCGAGACTATCCCAACGTAACTAGTGAACCGTTGGGCCCACGATAAAATTAAAATTGACGCCCTCTAGTAATTTGAAACGAAAATATGAAAGTGGTCCATCTCAGGCGGTGGTCTATCTCTCCCAGAATTACCCTATATCATCATGAAATTCTAAAAAAATATTTCTTTAGCTTATTATATCTCTCAAAGGGTAGCTTACATTAACTTCTTTGATATATTTTGGGTGACCTTGTCTAGAATAATTAATCTGTTTTGGGTCATGCTTCCACTATCTTTCTTTCCATTGTTTCTTCTGACATACTGACTACGCTTTGTTATTGGTATTTGATACATTTTACTCATTTATTCTTCGGCCGGTATTTTTATTCAATAGTTAACTTATTAATTTATTTATTATATAAAATAAGTTGAAGCAATGAGTTGAAGCCCAATTACAGTATAAGTAGCAGTAGCGTAATATAAAACATATACAGATATAAAGCAAACATCCATAATACCTAATATAACACAAATAAATACCATATACAAATAAAAAAAATATACAATAAAATTGATTCTGTATAAAATCCGATATAAAGCTGAAAAACTAAAAACCTGTTTTTGTCATGTTCAACCTAAAAGGTTGAACATGACAAAAAGAGGTAAAACCTATCGTCTATTAAAGCCAAGCTAGGTATTAAAAATACTTTTTTTAAATTGTGCAGATGGGAAGATAAAGTTCCGATGGACTTTTAATTGCAGCGTAATGGTGTAACATTTGATATAAAGTTGACTTTATCAGTAAATTGTATGACAAATAAGCTGCTATGCCGGGTATTCAGTCAAGGTATCTGATAACGACAAGTAACATTTACAGAATGTGCATGCAGTTATGGCATCCACATAATTAACGTCTCAGAACTCCTTCCGGTTTTTAACAAGTAGTTAATCATCATCGAAACGTTTCTCAATTTTTTATTCCAACATTCATGAAATATCCAAGACGCAAGCTGAACATTATCAAAACTTAAAATGGACATTAAAAAATTCCTCTAATCATATTTTTAGAGATTTATTTATATATTCCTATAAGTGAACAATAAGTGATCCAATTTGCCGCCGTATTCGTTCGATAACTGTAAACAATTAGATCTTATAGAATTTAAAACGGTTGCAAGCCGCCATATATGTAAATATTATTCTGTTGCCAATTAGTTATATAGTTATTTGAAAAAAGCTATTAATTCAATATTACATAGCTGTAATACAATTTCTCAAATATATACTAATTTACAAACGTAATTTATGTACCTTATTGTTCTAATATATGGCGAATGCGCCAAGGATACAAGCCATCTAGGCGTTTGAGTAATAAAACATTTGAAAAACATTTCAAGCCTCTTAAATAAACATTCATTCACAAATTATAGCACTGGGTAGACCTCCTGCACTTGCCGGAAACTACAATAAACTAGTTAGTACCAGCCATATAACAGACTTGGTTTTGTAAATTCAACGACGTTGCTATTAGATATGCCTTATCCTTAATTTAGGTATCCTATCTACACAGTAAAAAAAGACAAATGGTAAAATTACTAAATGGTAATCGTAATTTGCTGCAGTGTTATTTTTAACACGAACTGGGTAGTATAATAACTAAACCTTTAGAACTCATATTACACGAACGATATACCCGCCAAGTTTGTAGAAGTACTCATAAATTGTAGTAAAATTTACAAAACCCTGTGTTAAAAATGAATCAATCCGCCATAAAAACGGAATAATTACACGGTGAGTAATTAACTATTACACATTACCTTGTAAAATCTACTGTGTTAAATTACTTTTATGTAATGTAATAATACACCGATATGTCTAACACTGCCAAGTGTAGACTATATACACACTGATGAGTGTGGATTCAGTGTTAAAATCAGTCGGATTTTTTTACTGTGTAGGTAATCCTCCTAGGTATTTTGTAATTACGTTCTTATCTCAAGTAAGGTGAATACAGTGAACTCTCTATTATGAGGTTTTAATATATATATTGAAGCCAACATTATTACAAGCAATATGCATGTATTTGCTTCTATCGCTGACTGAATATGGGTGAATATTTTAATATGCATGCTAGGTAAGTGACTCACACATTGCTATATAATGAACGAGTATCAAAAAGAAAATAAGCGATAACATTTTACGTCTACACAAGAGGCACTATATGAGAATCGTTCATAAATTAACTCTTGTGGTGTCTCTCTGACAGGGTAGACCCCATCCAACAAAAGCAATGCTGATTTGAAAAATATTTTTTGAACCCGCTCCACGAACGTAAATGCGTTATATGTATATGTAAGACTCCATATAATGACCCCATACTCTATGCGCGATCAAACAGACGTCGTAGGTAAAGTAGGAATATCTTTTAAATCTTTGGAGTTATGTAAAATGAGCCCAAGACTTTTAAGGGGCCTACAGACACACAAACATTCCTTGAGATATGTACGCGTGTACAAGTCTGCGTGTACATATTCGTCAGTGTGTAGACAACATCTGCCTAAAATATCTGTCGAAGATATATTCAGTCGCTACCTGCTAAAACAATGCTGAAAACTGCCTGCTACAATGTCTAATTTTCTTGGTGGGTACCGAGGTGGTGCATACTATATGTAGATGACATTCAAAATATCATAAAATGTGTCAACCGCAACCGTCTAATTCTAAAATAAAATATAGGCTCAGGCGATATAAGGCCTCAAAGCTAGCCTTTCTAAAATTGCGTAGAGAGGTATGATGGTTTAAAGGAAATTCATTATTCTAGTCGGAGGCAGAGGCGAATATCGATAAAAAGGGCTGGATAATGATTGTCTTCTGGCAACAATATTTCATATGTTCGAATAACATCATAAGATTCATTACCTATATAAAACCAAGTTAATATTAACACGTATTAACATTCTGAATACGATATTATTACTATATAAGGTCCGTCTCTGGTAGATACACAGCGAGGTTGATTAGTAAGGATTGTTTCGTAATTAATCAATCAATAGATACAAATGCCACTGTAATTTCCACGGGCCCATAATGTCAATTTTATTACATATCGGAACAAATGAAAATTACATTAACAGGTTCGTATGTCAGTGCCATGATGCCAGTGACACGCTCAGCTCGATATATGATTAATTCCATCGGACTTATGTAAATACGATTCTGTTAAATACTGTGAATACCATTGTTGTGGTTGTCTGAAAATTTGGACAACAAAGCGACACTCTTGTACTCTGTGTAATGTACATGAGTTTCATGTGTTTGATCTACTCAACAAACGACACTTTCTTGATGACTATTACCTTTTAGATATCACAAATTTTTGGCCTTATGATTTTGGTTTAAATTATAAATAAGAACATTGTTTAAAAAAATCAGTTAAGTTGGCGTGTTTCCTGTTTATTTATTTTACCGTTTATACAAGAATAGAATTCTGATGACCTTAACATTTTGAGGTAATATTTTTTATTTAAATACCACCAGAAGCTGATAATATCGCAGAGTATATTTTCACTTCCGAATCTACTTTGTTACTGAAATGGATTTTATGATTGACCTTTAACAATATAATGTAGGTGCTAAGCATTTGTTGTATATAATATAAATAAGGAAAAACTTATAGTATTTTCAAATATTAGATTCGCTACGAATATGGCAACCTGAAGCATTTTATGTGGGCAAATAATAGAGCCCATTTCGCAATTTTAATATTCACCTATGGCCCCTATGGCCGTATTTGGATTGACAGTAACGTTGAGTTTTTGACACATGAGTTTCGTGTTTAATTTATTTAGTAATAATTAGTAATTTTTTCTACTAATTATGTGTTTAATCGAAGAAAAGTTTGATATAGTGGCATGTTTCATTTCATCCAACCGAAATTATTCTGTTGCGGAGCATATGCAACTAAAACTCAGTTAAACCATAAAGTGTTACTCATCGCTGATTTTGGAATAAAAAGGGCTTTCAGAATCTGATGTCGGAGCATGAGAGTCGTATTTGAAAAAATGAAGTTGATGATGGTTGCAAAAATACGAAACTTCGGATTAAAAAACCGACAAGGCCACGTTAAAGTGCATTGAAATTGGCTGGGGAAAAGTGCCATCGGTTTTGGTCTAAGTCCAATAATAACGCCAAAAAAAAAAGAAATTTGAAAATCCAAAAATTCTGTTTTTACAAAATAACTCGAAATCAAAAAGTTAGTAATCGATTTTGAACCGGTATTTTATTGTTCCCCTAATAGCGCAACTTTTTCCCCATTTAACTAATTTTTTATCTCTTAACGTTTCCGAGATCCCCATAGAGGCCCAGTGTATGTATACAGGGATCCTGCACCAGAGCTCCCTTCTTTTGTAGCTCATGAACTGGTGCCTTTATAAATTTCGTTCAAATTTGACTGCAAACTATTCGTAGAGAGGCACATTTTGAAAATATTTTCAAATATACAGGATGCTCTAAAAACATGTACCATACTAAAGTTATATTTTTTTAAATGGAACATACTATATATTTTTGCATTTTTGGATTCTGCATGCAAATTTGGTGTCAGTTTGTGTTATATTCCCTATAGCAAAACTTAGCCGTTTCGAAGATATTCGACATTTTATAGAAAAAATTACAGTTGTTTGAACTATTTCAAAGTTACATATCTTATACAATTGAACAGCGTTTATTTTGATTTTTATGTGTCAAGATAGTTTAGGCATTGGCCTTTCTGAAAATAGCTCACGGAAGTCTGTAATACATACAGAGTGTTTAATATTTACTGAGCAACACGTCAATTTTGAAACGTGCAAAACTATTTTTTTTCAAATGGCACACCCAGTATATTATTCTACAGTTGAAAGTACCATTCAATTCTGAATTGAATGATATAGCATTGTCCTATACCTATCTCTTAAGGTGCTCAAGATATAATCAATTTTATAATAAAGTGCTCGAAAATTTAAGTTACCCCGTTTCTAAGTGGTCTTCTAATAAAATAAAACAACTAGAAACATTTTAAATTTATTGTCAGTTGCTTTGACTATAATTATGGCTATGATTAAACACAAAATGTAAAAAATTATCAACAATCATCAAAAACATCAATATTAAATAATTATTCACAGTCTACAATCTTATAATAAATTTTCAAAAACTTTGACGGTTAAATTCTATTCGCTAAGAGACAGTTGTTTCGTTCAGACTCAAATAATATAGAAATCATGTCAGCTAGCTCTTTACTATACTTCATTATAAAAATAAATTGAAACAACTAACTAAACTAAGTACCTAACTAACTATAACAACTAAACTAACAACAAAATTATTGAAATAAGTATAAATATTTGTAATTAACTTAAATTGTCGACACCCAGTTTGACAGCAAACAAATTAGACAAGTTGTTTTGTTGTCTTTACCAGGTGACCCGATTTCTTAACGCATAATTTGATGTACAAAATTAGACTTCTTCTTATAGGGTTACGTAACAATTAAATCTGTAAACAATTATTTAACATCGATGTAATTTTTTACATTTTGTGCTTAATCATAGCCATAATAAGACTCAAAGCAACTGACAATAAATTTGAAATGTTTCTAGTTGTTTTATTTGATTCGAAGCCACTTAGAAACGGGGTAACTTAAATTTTCGAGCACTTTATTATAAAATTGATTATATCTTGAGCACTTAAGAGATAGGTATAAGACAATGCCATATCATTCAATTCAGAATTGAATGGTGCTTTCAACTGTAGAATAATATACTGGGTGTGCTATTTGAAAAAAATTAGTTTTGCACGTTTTAAAATTGAAGTGTTGCTCAGTAAATATTAAACACTCTGTATGTATTACAGACTTCTATTAGCTTTTTTTCAGAAAGACCAATGCCTAAACTATCTGACATATAAAAATTAAAATAAGCGCTGTTCAATTGTGTAAGATATGTAACTTTGAAATAGTTGTAACAAATTTTTTCTATAAAATGTCGAATATCTTCGAAACGGATAAGTTTTGCTATAGGGAATATAACATAAACTGACACCAAATTTCCATGCAGAATCCAAAAATGTAAAAATATATAGAGTGTTCCATTTAAAAAAACATAACTTTAGTATGGTACATGTTTTTAGAGCACCCTGTATATTTGAAAATATTTTCAAAATGTGCCTCTCTACGAATAGTTTGCAGTCAAATTTGAACGAAATTTATAAAGGCACCAGTTCATGAGCTACAAGAGAAGGGAGCTGTGGTGCAGGACCCTGTATATATAAAGACAAAGAACTAATTCAAACGGGATTGCAGACAAATACGGCAGAAAAGAAGAGTACTCTTTTTCCAAATTCAACCTTTCGAAGCCATTTACTGCTCCTTCTTCAGGAATACTATAAAAAAAACTACAAAACATTGAGAAGTGTAGTAGAAGGGTAGTATTTTCAATGATGTGTACCCATACGGTTGATGATGGGTGTTTCTTCTCTTTTTCTTGAGACCTAAGATAATTTTAAATTTTCCCTCTCACTCATTTTAATATTGATATCTCTGTTTAGTAACCTTGTCCATTTAGTTCCATTTGGTTGGGTCACAGTTAAGTTGTTGTGTTACAGTCACACGTTTGTTTCGTGACGCTTAGTAAATTTATTTTTATATGCCTTTACTGTTCAGTTGGGTTAACAAACCTGTTGTTTTTTATTTTCTAAAGAAGTAGCACATGTTTGTTGTAATTCAAATATGTTTTAATTATTAATCGTGATTATTTTTACAATCATTGGTTTTTTAAATATGTCTGAATGTGTAGTGTTTGTAATTATTGACAACATTTGTTATTTTCTATATAGTGATGTGTTTTTGTAATCATTTAGTCAATTGATTATACTTAACCTCTACTTTTCGTAAGTACAATGCTTTATTGAAATGTATTATTCGTAATTAAATTTTTTTGGAGTATTTCTGAAGAAGGAGTACTAAATGGCTTCGAAAGCTTGAGTTTTGAAAAAAAGAGTTCTTTTCTTATCTGGCTTATTTGACTGCAATCCCGTTTGAATTAGTTCTTTATCTTAACTTAACCAGTCAGGTTAACGCCTTCACCACCTTATAATGTGTGTTCGATATAAAAAAAAATTATTTATCCTGAAATGCTGTTCCAAACACTGTATAATTTTTTGGGGAAACTGGAATGGCTTGTTGGAGACCATTTGTAACCAAATAGTAGTGGTAACCTCAGTACATAATGTACGGTACATAACTTGTTTTTTTTTTAGAATGGTTTTAATTGAATTACAACTAGTTACAAATTTAAATTACACTTTTTTGTTTTTAGCGTTTTTATAATTTCTCTAATTCCCTGCTGGTATATTAACCAGCAATTTAACCGCGTATTCACCATTCCCCTATTTCATTCTAATCAGCTTATTTTTACCTTGTGCAATTCTCACTTTCCTCTAAATTCAAACCCTGCAAAAGATAGACTATCAATCTTTTTCTACCTACAAATAAGGGCTTTCAGATAGAGGGTTTTTCGCTGTTCGCACCATTTAGAAGGCTATGTGACATCCATCCTCGGGCTGTTTCACTTTGTTGCCCCATTTTTATGTGTAAGATAGCTTTTGGTGACCAAAAGTTTAAAATAGTTTCACTGTGTTTTTGTTTGAAGTACGAAATTAATGAAGCAACTGAATTTATACAAAACTGAAATTTGTGAATGTACAGGTTATCATAAAGTAAGGAATATATTTCAGTTTATTATGTATATTTAACAAATTAAGTTAATAACAGGGTGTGAAAGAAATTGGATTGCTAAAACAATGGCATTTCTTATGGCCAACAGTGGTTAATGGAAATGTTCGATATGTCGTTCATTTTTCTGCTGTACAATCACCAACCGTTTCTCCAAATTGTACACGGCATTATTGAGCATTTCTGGTTGAATTGAAATAATTTGCTCCCTAATCGACACTTTTAATTCTTCCAGCGTTGTTGGTCGTGTTCTAAACACCAAATTTTTACGTAACCCCACAGCCACTAATCCACTGAGTTAAGATCAGGCGATCTTGGAGGCACAGTTACAGATACGGCCCCTCCATTCTCTTCAAAAGAGTATGGTCCAATGATAAAATTAGATGTGAAACTGCACCAAACCGTAACTTTCTTGTCATGAAAACCTTTCTGAACAATTTCATGTGGATTATCTGTTGATCATATTCGACGGTTTTGAGTATTGACTACGTAAAAGTCTAAATGAAAGAGAAATGAGCCTCATCTGTTCATAAAACAAGGGATAACAATTGGGGTTCAATTTCCATCTGAGCCAATATTTGTGTGTTGTACCGTGGTGTATGGAATTTGCAATCGTTTTGATATCGAATTCACATTACTGATTGCTAACGGATTAGTGTTGGCTATGTTTTGATTTTCCCGAAGAACTTCTACAACTTGGACATCACTAATCCTTGGTCTTCTTGATCTCGGTAGGTCAGTTACAGACCAATTAAACAAATTACGGTACGCTTTCATTTGACAGGGTCCTGTTGTCAAACCCATTTTCGTACGAAATCTTCTTAATCCAGCAGTGTAATTTCTGCCGCATTCGTAATAACATTGTACTAAACCAATTCTTGTTTGTAGATCCATGTTATTAAAGTTTAAATCATTTGAATTTTCGTTTATGTGACTTTTATTTTGAGAACATAATAATTATCTCTAAATTTTGCAATATGCCCTCTTATACGTTTGTGTTTAATATTAAGAACAATGTGTTTTTCTAAATTACCTATTAATTTCGTCTTTTGTAATTAGCCTAAAATATATTTAGGAAGGGCGTATATAATATGGAACCTTCTTTCAACATCTTTTGGGAAAATAAAGTTGCAGTGAATTTTCCGCGACGTACTTTTCAGGAACAAGTAAGGTTCGTGTTTTGCGGGTACAAATGGAAGTTGCTTTTCAAATAGATAGTGTCGTGTATACATTAGTCTGTCTATTATTACATGTTTAGATAGTGTTTCCTCGCCTCTACACTGATATAGAGTTAGTTTTATGGCTCGCCTCGAATAATATGTACAGGAGACACACCTAAAAGACTTAATTAGCCACAGGACTAATTAGTTAGATAAGTTTCTGGTTTTGGGCTACGCAAAACAGTGTTAACGTGATATATTGCTTTTATAGTACAAGAAGATTTTTTATTAAAGCTAAGCCAACACACAAACACACACACAATAAACACACAAACCCTACAACAATATATTAAGGACAGAATGATCAACAAGCATGTAAAAATAAAACAAATCACTCGGCTTTATCAAGTGCTGTGTTAATATTTGGATATAAACGAGTAGGAACATCGATTTTTATATTTTACAAGGCAAAAAACGCGGCTATAAATAACAGAAGTCAATAAGCAGTTAAATGGAAACAATAATGCCTACAATTTAGAAATAGTTTCTGTAAACATAATTTACTCAGCAAATAGTAAATTATTCCTCCTTTAAGCAAACTTATGTCTTAGTCTTTCCTCGATCCACATACGAGTCATTACTATTTTGAACTCACCGGATACCCTAGAGGGTTATTACCTTCTTTACACCTCAAACCCCTTTCTATATTTATGTGGGGAGTTGGTTTGTTATAGCTCGTTGTCGGCGAAACAACTTAAAGCAGTAAACATAAATTTCTACAATGTACGACATATACTAGAATTTCTAGATAGAAGAAAATAAAAATAAACGATTGACAATCCCTAGACTATAATAATGGCACAAGTGTAACACTCAATATAAAACTTATTGTTTGCTAACAAAATGATTTTTACATTTAATGTTGTACGTCCTTCCAGTGTAACATATCACGATAGCTGTTATGTTTGCAGATCATTAATAAATGTCACATTATCGTGGTAATTTGGTACACCTACTTATAGCATATTTATTTTTAGATCGATCATGGTGGGTAGTTTCAGACATTAGTCTCTCGTTTTTTATTTTATGTCGCCTATTTCCTCGTTAGGAACAATATTTTGTGACATGAAGATTTTTCTTAGGAATAGTTTTAACTTAGTAACTATTTTAATTTATGTTGACTATGTTTCTGGCATACCAGATTTTGGAAGAATTATAAACAAAATAATTTAATAGCTATGGGGTATACTACAAGTAGACTAAGTTATATGTTTAATGTATACAGGATGTTCTACAGTAAGGGTGTCAAGTACTTTCTAAAAAAAAGAAAAAAGCTATATAAATGTATATAAATTTACAGGACAGGGACAGCAGTCAGCAAGGACTTCAAAATTGGTCTGTAAAAAAATTTAAGCCCACTAGATTTGGCGCTAGCATATTCAACATTTTTTTTCTTATGAGCGCCATATTAGATTTTCGTATTTTTGAAAACTCCGCACAAAGTGCTTTTCAACCATGTTATAATACGCATATGATCAAAATCGAAAAAATATGAAACATGTTTGGAGTAATTCCAAATACTAGACGTAATTACTCTGAAGTTCATAGGATCTTGCATACAATTTGTTTTTAAGATAACTCCACACAAAAAAGTCCATTGGACTGAGGTCCGGTGACCTAGCAGGCCATTTTCTTGATCCTCGGTATTTTGAGCATATACCTAGGTACATGGTTGAAAAGCACTTTGTATGGAGTTTTCAATAATTATAAAATCCAATATGGCGTCCATAAGGAAAACAAAAATTGAGTATGCTTGCGCAAAATCTAGTATACCAAAATTATTAAGTCCTTGCTGGCTGCTATCCCTGTCCTGAAAATTTTAGGAATGTACCCATCTTTTACAATCAACGAGCTATAGACGTTTGCAGAAAATACACTTCTTTTCCACCCTGTATCACTTAAGGAAAGGAATTCTTCGAAATATAACATTATATTCTTTTCGGGCCTAAAATTTATCAACTTTTTACCAATTTAATCCACTCTGTATCTCTAATGGTTTAGGAAATAAGCATACAGTTTATCTTAAACTGGATACAGTGTATAGTTACAGCCATTAGAAGACTTCCCAAGATACTTTTAAAATGGCTAATATTAGTTAAAATTTGATAGGGGTATATTCTTTTTATACGCAGGTATATCTACTAATTTAAATTAACAGTAAGTTGTATAAAAAAAACTTATTTTAACTTATTTCCCTAACTATAATAGTGTTGGAAAAACTAGTTGTGAAATAAGAATTTAAAAATTTATGTTAATATAATTTATTATGTTTGTATTAACGAAAAATTTATTGAATTAATAGCAAATGAAAATGTGAATTAAACAAATTAAACAACACTAAACGCAATATAAATATACCTAGACAAATATTGATTTTGGAATGGAGTAAAAGTTGTCAATCGCTAGCATCATGAAGCTGGACGATCTTGTACAGTAAAAATCTAGACGACGACGGAAAATGGGAACGTTCTTACTGATTGTTTTATATACTGTGGCCGAGACTGCATATGTGAGGCAAGCTTAGTGCAGATGCATATTTGTCTCCGGTGCCTTAATAATAATAATAATAATAATTATTATTGACGAAAAAAGAATTCCTCAAGCGTATAAAAAGTAAAAAAATCATTTCAATTCCGTGTAGGAAAATCGTCTAAATCGTCTAAAAAAAAGCTCAGTAGGGAAGAAGTATTGTTAGGTGTATAATGTTTATTATATATCCACAATGTTTTTCCTATTTTAGCGAATACTACCGCCCTCATAAAAAATATTTTGAAATACTATGATAAAATACTTCTACAACTACATTTTGAAATACTATAATAATAATTATATTTCACATATTATAGCTTCCAATATACTACAACACACTATAGTATATTCTCAGTCGGGTAGTACATACAATATATAATGTGATATTTTGGAAATTTGATGTTTATATAATTTAGTTTGAACTTCCTTAAGGTAAGTCGTTTAATCCATTAATTATGGCTCCTTGCTAAGGGCTTTAATCCTTGTATTACCTACTCCAACAGAGTTGTATTTTACTTGTCTAACATATTTCAGGTGCAAAATTACCGTAGACGTATGAAAAGTAATACAATTGCCAGTCTCATAAATTTGAAAATTCCAACTTCTTCTTGAACAGTGCGTTAGTTATTTTCCCAGGTTGTAAGATTGTAATCCCCTTTTAGTGTATTAAAGTTTTTATAACAAATATAAGCGTCAACTTATATTTAACATTATATGAGTGAAAGAACGCTTTATCCGTATACAGAGCATTTCAATGAAAACGAGCCACCCTGAATAATTCCGTTACTGTTTTGTTACCAGAGAAATCCCGAGACAGGTCGATTTTTGCTTGGAGGGGAACCTATTTTGCTACCAAATTTGACGTGGCAACATCTACCCCCTCTCCCATCAGCACAAATGTCAAAATTGTAAATAGGGAATAGGGGTCAAGTGACCCCTCATATGGAAGGTTTTTCAATTCTGTTTTCAACCATATAAATATGTTTGATATTCATTTGTCATTGCGCATCACACAAAATCCTTCCATAACTTTTTTTTGAACGTACTATAGACCACAATATTTAAGAATGATTCGACACACAACTCATAAACTTCAAATGAAAGAGATTTCCAAATAATATTTTATTATTAAAATTATTTTATAGCGTAATTGGTACTCCAGTAGATATTGATTTGTTGATTGTTAATTAATGCATTTAAAAGATAAAGTTAAAATAAAAATACAAAAATTACTCAAAATCCAATTACGCTATATACAGAGTGAGTTTTATGTATGGAACGCCTCAATTATCTCGGAAACAGCTTGCCCGATTTTTATGAATTTTGGTTTATAAGGGTTTTGTAATATGGCCGATATTATTGTGGCATTTACATTGTTGTCAGATCTTTCGTTTTTCCGGAAATATACTGAAATTTGTTATTTCAAATGGATCACCCTATATATTTTTTTGTTTTTGAAATCTCTAAGAAATTTAGAATATTTTTCATGTAATGTTCCCTATACCTAATTGCCATAATTTCGGAGTTACAGCTACATTTGCAATATCTCCGCCGAAGTTAAAATATTACATCAGGGCGGCTATGTCTGCGAGCGACAAAAACAATTTTGACGTTTTAATAAACTATTATTGTTGGTGTTTATTGAAAGTTACAATGGACCGTTTATCTGAGAAAGAACGAATTGAGATTTTAATGATATTAGGATATGGTGATGTGCGTAGAAGTCAACAGGAAACGTGTAATATCTTTAATAATTTATATCCTAATAGAAATCCCATTGGATCTTTTGAAAACATAAAGTAAAGGCGGTTACAGCTGATGCTCAAGTCCGTTTACTTCCATACAAGAAGCCATGCGATGTTTAAAACTTTGCAGTACATTTTGTAACATTCCTGACTGCTCAATTCTTCTTATCTCTGTGGTAATCCTATCTTTTAATTCCTGAATATTGGCAGGTTTGGTTTTATAAACAATATTTTTTAAGTGACCCCACAGGAAATAGTCTAAAGGATTCATGTCTGGTGATCGCGGGGGCCATTCGATAAAACCACGCCTTCCAATCCATCTTCTGGGAAACACATCGTTTAGGTATTGCCTCACGTCACGCGCATAGTGAGGTGGAGCTTCATCTTGTTGCACCCAAATATTGTTATTTGGGACATTGTTATTGTCTGAAAGTTTCAAATAATAAAATTTCTAAATTAACAGGCAATTGAGAATACTTACTTAGATTTGGAAATAACCGAGCCAACTCAGGTATAATATTATTCTGTAATAAATTTAAATACGCCGGACCATTTAAGTTTCCTTCAATGAAAAAAGGACCAATTATTTTGTCGCCTATTATTCCAGCCTATACATTAATCTTTTGTGGAAATTGGGTGTGGGATTCTCTCATCCAACGAGGATTGTTACGTGACCAGTATCTGCAATTATGCCGATTTACGTTTCCATCAATACAAAAAGTGGCCTCATCGGAAAACATAACATTATTTAAAAAATTTGGATTATTTTGATCGTAACATTTTTCCATCATTGTGTCGGCAAACTCTTCACGTCTATCGAAATCATCATCTGACAACTCTTGAACCAATCTTACTTTGTAAGGATGGAATTTATTGGCATGTAAAATTTTCATTATGGATGTTTGAGAAATATCAACTTCCCTGGATATTTGTCTAGTACTCAAGTGTGGATCTTCTTCTAACATAACACAAACATCTAAAGATTTGTCTTCAGTTGTTGCAGTTTTTATACGCCCTGATTTCGGTAAATATTTTATGGCTCCAGTTTGGTTAAACTTTTTTAACAACTTACTCACAGTAGATCTTGTTATGGGATTTCTATTAGGATATAAATTATTAAAGATATTACACGTTTCCTGTTGACTTCTACGCACATCACCATGTCCTAATATCATTAAAATCTCAATTCGTTCTTTCTCAGATAAACGGTCCATTGTAACTTTCAATAAACACCAACAATAATAGTTTATTAAAACGTCAAAATTGTTTTTGTCGCAGACATAGCCGCCCTGATGTAATATTTTAACTTCGGCGGAGATATTGCAAATGTAGCTGTAACTCCGAAATTATGGCAATTAGATATAGCGAACATTACATGAAAAATATTCTAAATTTCTTAGAGATTTCAAAAACAAAAAAATATATAGGGTGATCCATTTGAAATAACAAATTTCAGTATATTTCCGGAAAAACGAAAGATCTGACAACAATGTAAATGCCACAATAATATCGGCCATATTACAAAACCCTTATAAACCAAAATTCATAAAAATCGGGCAAGCCGTTTCCGAGATAATTGCGGCGTTCCATACATAAAACTCACTCTGTATATATAAATACCTCATGAACTGAACTCAAGAACAGGAGCAAATATGAGATGCATAGAAGAAAGAAAGAGTGAAGTGTATTAGTTGGCATAAATAGCAAAAATAACGCATTGAGGCCTCAATACCCGTTTGTAACCTTAACAGGCTGTATACATTGTAGCAACGTAGCAACACTATCTGAACAACACTCAACATTTCTCTCACAGGCGTTCGAAAAGTTAAAATTACAAATAATGAACTGGGAGTTCAAGCGTGGGTTGGTAAGAACTGAAAATATAAATTATGAACTTATCCCAACTTTTGAATTATGATGAAGCGAAGCTCGCAATCAATAGTTTCTTACCCCAGTTTATATTTAATATATATTTTCCTGCGTATTAGAGAATATCATAATGACGTAATTAAATATTTTAGTAAAAGACCTGTCAAAATAACAAAATAAAATATAAAAAATGAAGATTGTTAAGAAAAAACTAATATGTAAGTACCTACAAATAAAAAAGTAATTAAGTTAAACATAAATAATTAGGTATAAATAATAAACAATTATGGAAAAACACACATATTTTGGAGATTCTACGTATAATAATATATTATATTACCATAGAAAATATATTATCAAGATAGTAAGAAATCAGGAATGCCAAATAAAACTGTCATGGCGCCAAAGCTTTTCCCCCAAACCGATAGATGGCATTCAAATTATAATTTGCAAATAGTGCTTATACATAATAATATACTGATGCGGTCAAGGCGACTCCTCGCTTCGCTCATTATTTGAATTTGATATTTGAGATCTGCTGTTTATTTGGTTACAAAATTTGTTAAATTTTCCGTATTTCATTTGAGTTACTTATTTATAGGTTATCGTATATTTATTATGTACAAATTTGTTGTGTTTTCCGTGTTTTTTTTTTATATTTGTGTTCATGTTATATTCTCCAGAACTTCTGTATAGTCTGTGTGTTGGCCCGTAAAATATTATTTAGGTAAGTTAAAATAAATGTCATACTTAATAAAAATACAAAATATGTGTTACTTAGCAAGTCAGATGATGCACTCAATTTACTGCAGCATCCTACAACTCGGAAAGATGTGATTTTGGTTTTAATAAGTTTTCCATTGTTATATTCATACAGCCAGAGAATTTTAACAATTTCATTAAGTTTCCCTCATTCGTGTATTTTTAATAACTTGTTCAAACATTATTTGACCTAAAATTATATTTAAACTGATGCAATATGTAATAATGAAAAAAATATGTGCTTAATAATAATATATACGTCTTTTATGTTCAAATAAGTATTATTACTTTGAACAATACAGCAGATAACCTTTTAACAAAAACTGGTAGATGGCGCTTTGGTCCCCACAAGGTACAGTTGATAATATCAAATTCCTGACAGAACTGCGAAATCATGACTACATGACTCTTTAATCCGTTTTATGATTACACTTTTACTTTTGTGTACTAGTTCAAAAATGTATTTCTTTACTAGTAGAACAATAGGCCACTTCTATAGTGCGTATTACGTATATGAACTGATTAGCGATTGCGTAAAACAGCGTTAAAATTTGACGATTTCCTAAAAACACATTTCTGTCAAAAAATTCACTAAAACCGCTGACGTTTTACATCGGATTATAGATTTTACGTACACAGACTTTCACTGCAATATATTAAAAATGTTAAAGAAACTACCTCGTGACAGTTTTGACGGTCCACGTGTACCATTTCGTTAAGAAGTTAATTTGTTTTAATGAAACTTGGAACATTAAACATTAAAATTGAGATTTCGCCATGGGAGGGAGACACAATAAAGTATCATAATATTCAACTGATGGTTTGGCCTGTGTGATCTCCGGCCTGTAATGCTATAAATCATAATATTTGATCAAGGATTAAATTATATAAACTTGTAAAAAAGGGATAACCTTATGCTGCTCATTCACTTATGCGAAGGGGAAAATCAAGAGAAAGACCAACATGTACTAATTGAGTTGTTTTTGCAATTAGTTTATAAGCGTCGCTTTGCTTTTTAGTCTATTTTGCGTTTGCGAATAATTTATTTTAAAAGCACCAAGTAGCAATTTAAGACACATTTTTGCAAACGTTTCCAAATCAATGTGTCTGTTCCGAATCCGAAATTCAAATCGGGCAATGTTGGCCACGTGTATCGATAAATTGTGGACGCATACATATTTTCTTATGAGAAAATAGTACATGTTTCCATTGTAGTGCCACTACGAGTTACTTTGATAGTTTTAAAAATTAATTGGGCAAAATATATAACACAACTTCGATATTATTTCATATAATTTGCGCAAATATTTCTATTTATTATTCTAGATATGTAGACGAAAATGTGTTAATAATTAAGTTTTGAAAAATGTCTGTTATTAATTTATATAATTTATTATGTAGGTATCGGAAACAGGGGAAAAAATTCAAAATTAACGGGAACCAACAAAGCAAATGAATATAATACCTATACCTAGGATGTTAATAGTGGTGAGAAACACACTGTGGTGCCCTCTTTGGGGGTTTGATACTATCTGTCTGACAATTACTGTGAAATTGATAGACAAATAACGACCTGGTTTTCCGCAGGTACCACTATAGCAGTGACCTCTATTTTCTTTCGTTCAAACACCTGTTTGATTTGTTTCAGTTGCCAAGGAAAAAGTAGTCATTTTTAAATTTATCGATTTTGTAACACATGTTTCTATCGCCCTGTGCGGTGAATATGTTACTTTCTCAACAAAGCTACAACCTCATTAACTAGGCAATACTACAACATTTCATCTCAGTGACAATATAAATGTCTATTCACACATAAAACGTTTCAGCTTACGTTATAATTTATGTACGAAATCTTAGGCTGGGTATCTAATTTTTGCCATTTGCATCCACTGAGTTAAAATATTCCCTAGCTATTCCATCAAGCAAATGAGAAAAATATGTCGATGATGTTTTCCGCTCTTATTTTATGCGTTGACAATCTTAAATAATAGAAATACAAAATTTGATTTAAAATTATTCATTCGTGCTTGTAGTGCAGCTGGCATTTCCCCAATTCATTGTTAGTGAAGATATATTTGTATACAATATTTGTATCTCTCTAAAAACGTACGGTTGTCAGACCACCCCTCTTCCGTTTCTTACGACTTTTACTCACCAAATATAATGAACCATTGAATTGAAATAAAATATATTTTCTTATAGCTCCATTCAAGCCGATATTTCTTTGTATCTACGAACATGTTGCCATAGTTAGTAAAAAATACTTTAAGTTATTATATAGCTAAGCTCTTGTAACTTGACAATTTTCTCTATGGCCATTCAGCTTTCGTGATTGACATTATTTAATGAAATATGAAAAAATACTTAGATACGTGATTTGCTATAATAGGCAGGTAATATATAATCTTACAAAGAATAAAAACCTGTATCAATTGCCAATAAAATGGGCGGGATCGTACTATGATAAAATAAATTGAATAGCCTCAATATTTAGATATCTTTACATATATGGTTATATTGATTTAAAATTGGGTATTGCCCTCCCTGCTCCTAGAAGTCAAAGACTTCTAGGAGTTCTAGGAGAAAAGCGATTAAGGGGTTAAAGGTCTACAGCTTATATACTGAAATCCGAACGAGTTGTTGTGGATAATTCTTCCATAAAAAATTATTTCGCCCAACTGAAAGGCTGACGTGCTACACTAGTCGGCCACCGTTCCCAGAATTTCGTTTCCAAGATTCAATTCCAATATATTAAATTAAAAATGAAGAGGGATACCAACATTTTTGAATAGCCAAGAAAGTTTCCAATAGGATACATTCGCAGCTTGGAAATCATTAAAAATTGAGTAGTTCGGATACAAATATTAAAGGGGTATATAATTTAACACCATTATATAGTATAAAATTATAGTATCAATATGTAAGTATAATTTCCAAAACAATTTTTCTTCTAAAATTGAATCACTCTACTCTTCTTATCATATATGAAAACTGATATAGGTTTCACAGGTATTAGCGACTATTAAAACGCCATCGAAAATCGAAAACAGAACTAAACTCGACCAGATTAACAATTTTACTGTTACTATTATGGAGGATTTGAACGTATATGTTCAAACTCTGATATAAACATTTTTGTCAATTTTTTGCCCCTCAGTTTTTTTATAATCCGCATTCAAAATGAAACACCAATACCTTTAAAACCTATAGTAGTTTTCATATATTATACCAAGTGTAGAGTGGCTCAATTTGACAGTTTTTCCAGTTCCAAAATATTTATCCCAGTGTCAATAAATTGTTTAGTATAGTTGTTTAATATCTTATCGACTTTAGAAATTTCAATTTAGGAATAAGTTTGGTAATAATAAATTATGATTACTTTTCTAAAAGAATAAAATTCTTTTTGCCAACATAATATTTACTTTGGACATTCTCATTTGCGTCACTTGTCATATCACTTGTCATATCACCGTAGCTCTCAAACTTTAAGTATAGAATGTTCAATTTATCACCTTTCAAAACTTTGACTTTCAATCTCGTTCCTGTTTCATGACTTGCTTCTAAAGGCTCGTAAGAGATTAATTTTACAGACAGAGCTGTTCAGTTCACATATAGTTTAATACATACAATACATTCAAATGAAGAAAAAATTAATGTACATTATCTTTACTTTGTACACATGTGATGTATAGGAGCACGAGGCACGTACGTATTATAAAAATTTATTTATACCAAGGCACATAATTTTTTTAAAAACCAAATTCTGATAATGCTTACAGAATATATTATGTACGGTATATAAATCTTTAATATATTTTCTCATTTCCATTAACTATTTTAATAACTTGTAAAACATCGTTTTCATTTATATCGTGTAATATTATCGTATTTCCTCCTGCAACTACTTTGAGAATTGCTGATACAATTACTATTGAAAGCTGTTGCAAAGTAATTAGCAAAAGAATAAACAATAGATAGTGGCTCACTAATTAAGTTGCCCGATAATGACAATTTCCTGGGTCTGGAGCTATTTCATGTTTTACTATTCACATAAGACCAGAAACCTTTAGGATTGTTTTTTAGATCATGTTTTATTTTCTTTTAATAGTTTCGATACAGTATGTCAGAATCTATCTCGCATGTCAGCATCTAATCTATATTTAACCCTGTTCAAAAATGATTAAGTCTTATTATTTGTATTTTTGAAATAATGATTATTTCATAGTATACTTTTAATGTTATTTATTGGCTTATTTAACTGCTTAAGTCTCTCTTTATATAGGAATTAAGCCAAAAAGTTAATTATAAAGTTTTATATTTCCTCGTTACCTATTATCCTAGGTATGCAAAGGAATAATCTTATTATTTTTAAGATATGTCGTCAACAACTACTTTGTTAACTTTTTGGCATAATTCGTCTATAAGAAAAGATATAATTATTATTTCTTTTTTAATGTCTTTAATAGTAGCCGAATAAAGCACGGTGGATAAGACTTATTGGATGAAGCTGTTATTGGGACAAATTCATATAATGTAGTATCTAAAATATTATATACCTAACTACTACTTTGTCAATTACTGCATCAGCGTCAACAATACCATATACATCATCCCAATTGACGTTGCAAAGAGAATTATACAATTCTGGAAAATTATCCCTTGTAAAATTATAAGAAGATGATTTGTATTTCGGAAATTTGAGAGTAAGTGGGTTAATATTACTCAACTTTATATCTAGTCACGAATAATTACAATCCTCATGGATTATACAATCAACGGGACTATCATTATTGTATAGTACTAAATCTAATAAGGGGTTATTTGTATTCTCGACATAATTAATTATTTGAGGTCATGAAGATAAGAAGTTTAATTCAACACATTGTTTCGAAAAGTGTGCATTTGGTTCTAGGTTATCACAATATTCACTGATAAGAACTACACTACTTTTGTCAACACCACGTGATGCCGACAAACAGGAGTCATAGTAGAGATACTTTTACGCTAACTATATTAATTTTTGGTGACCATTCATTAACATAAACAGTATCAGTTGTAGGTAATTCCTTGTTGAGTAATATAACTGTACCTCTTCATTTACTTAAATTTACTTCCTCAAATTTGTTTTCGCAATGAAAAATAATATACTTATCACATATACTTTCAGTGTTGAAAATATGAGTATTTAGTCAACAAAACATGACATAGTCACAGATACAAGTTTAATTGAAGAAGTCATTTGTATTAAGTTTTATATTTAATCCACGAATGGATGATTAGAGACAGAGACCGTGAAGGACTTATTACTGTCTTCATTTTTGCTGTATAAGGAATGGTTAGGGAGTAATTGCTATTGAAGTTTGCCAAATATTGAAGTTCTTAAGGAATTTATCTTATTTTTATAAACAAAACATAATTTATCTAGGAATGTATGATTACAGCCAATACTTACATTATCCCTTGTTTTTCAAACAGATGCCGTTTTAAACTGATGCCGTTTTTTAAACGGTTTTGATATTTTGCAGTACATTGGACTAACTTACAGATTTTGCCTATTATTTAGCAAATAACGTGTTCGAAGTCTTTTATTACATTATCACCATTACTGAAAATGCATGGGGACAAATGAACACTTTACCTCACTCCTGTCGGCGTTATTAAACTGTTACTAAAAATATAAAGTAGAAGTACTCTGGTAGGTTTTTACAGTGTTTTAATAATCTAATCAATTTATTTCATATTATTTTACACTAATATGTACTATATTATATCTGAAACAACAATAGTACTTGTAATGTTCCGGAGAAGCCATATATTTGAGACATTAGCTATCGGAGATTTTAACAAAATCCAGTACGGTTAGTTGGCGTCCATAACCAAGGTTGATTAAACTTTACAGCTTCCATCAATGCATTGTACTAAACTCATTAAAGCTTCCATACCGTGCAGCTCTATAGAGCTTTAGAGGGTTCTAAAGCTAGTTCCTAATTGTAGAACTAACTAAAAGTTATTTCTGCATCTAAACAATGGAAGAATTTTATACGAGTATGTACCATTAATTTACGAAAATGTGTATGATGCTATTCCTACTGAAAAATCATATTACCAAAAAATATAGAGAAATACTACGAGAAGAATGTTTCAAAGCATAGTGAATACATATGCATACTCTTACACTCAATGAATGCCTATTCTGTACAATAAATGCCCAAGTTAGAGAGAGGCATTCTAACGGTATGAGCCAAATCAAAATTGTTTCTACAGCAACATTCACAGACAATTTATTAGAATATTTTAAGAGAATCTGGTAATGGCAATAATGTAAATCATATCGAGAAAAAAATAGATATCCACTACATGTTGACACACAAGATTATGATGATGATATAAGGTGTCATGGATGTAATGACAAATACAGCACGTCTGACTATAACTTGAAAATTTTACTTACATTTCGAGGGTCTTCCACTATTGCTGTATCTCAAAAATTAATTGTAAATATACCTACAGTATGGGAGTCAAATTCTCGTCTTATTTTTAACTTTTAGCTATATTGGAACTATCAAGACTATTCCGTTTGAAATACATTGTCTGTAATGAAAGTTGACCTTATATTTACAATTATATAATAATATCTCCGCCTCTTATTCTAATCACAACGATTAGCCCGAAAGTCTGAGACTTGGATAAGGCACGGGCGGTATATTATTACTCTGCAGGCCAAATTTGTAGGTACACCTCAGAAACGACAAGCAAGCCCTACTAATTCAGTGCTGATGAGGGAAATTTGGGAAACCTCATTAGTTAGTGGTAGTTTCAATTATGAAATATGTTAATTCATATTAACACCTCACTGATGTTCTTCCTATCCTAGTCTCGCACACCAGGATGGTTGTCAACTTATCCCTGTGAACAAGCCTTAAAATACGAGTAGACAAATTAATGGGGATTCGAACCGATGACCTCTGGGTTCAAGGATCGATACACTAAACTCTGAGCCACCGATCCAACGTAGAAAGAAACAATGCGTCTAAATGTAATTTCAATTATTTAGAAAACTCAAGCAGTTATTGTTCAAATAACTTCATTTAATAAGATTTTTGTTTTAATGATTTTAAACTTACCTGTCGCCAATTCTAGCTGATAATCTTGCAGAAGAAAGGATCCATGAGTGAAATCAAGAAGAGCTGACTTGATCTACTCAGTATATTAGTGCACCATAAGGATCGCTTTTACTTTACACATCATAGGATTCACACTCTTTTTAATAATAGTTCAAGTTGTACAAGGTTATGATAAAGTAAGGGATATATTTCAGCTTATTATATATTTTTAACAAATTAAGTTAATAACAAGATGTGAAAAAAATCGATTTATTAAACAATGGGATTCTTATGTCCAACAGTAGTTAACGCAAATATTCGATATGTCGTCCATTTTGCTGCTATACAATCACCAACCATTCCTCCAAATTGTACACAGCATAAATTAGCATTTCCAGATGAATTGCAGCAATTTTCTCCCTAATAGAGTCTTTTAATTCTTCCAGCGTTGTTGGTCGTGTTTTAAACACAAAATTTTTTTAGATAACCCCACAGCCAGTAATCCGCTGGGTTAAGATTAGGCTATCTTCGAGGCCATGAATTTACAAAATGTGAACAATTCTCTAAATCACAATGATTACGTTTGACACTTATATTGTCTGTCCAAATTTGTCCGTTTATAGAACTGTGGGTATAATAATTATTATAATCATTAATTGATTCAAGTTCCAGGATTTCAGGTTTAGTATCAAGTCTTCAGAAGCATTTCCCGCTACCATAAACTACCACCGTAAATCTATTATACGGTGCAGTTGTTAACTCATGACTGGAATTCGGCATACTCTCGGCGAGGTCCCTACGAAAGCCTTGTGTAGAATCAGCGTCCTCTCAATTAGGTTAATCTGGAGAGGACGTGCACTACCGGGGATAGTCCATGCATTATACATATTCACGCAACCGTGGTGGTCAATGTGTGATACGAACTTTAGGCCGTGTCCAGAGGTCAAAGAGCGAATATGTCACGTACATTTTAATGCTCTAGAATAAAGTCCGACGACGACAGACTAATTTTAGTAGCAAATACATAATAACTTACATTTTCACTAGATATAGTTCAACAAAAGCAAAATAGATGTATTGCTTTCCCTTTTCTGTACGTTGTTTCAAAATGTATTAGTGGAGGTCGTTTGTATTTGATGCTTTCCAATGCTCGAAGGAAAATTACCTAATTTTAAGAATTTTAAATCGATATTGGGATCAAGTAAAATCTATTTTAGCTCTCATGTCACGTATTGTGTTTTCAATTGAAAATATTTCCAAAATACCTCTTCAACATGTGTTTAGACTGAATGCAAATCATATACTTTAATTTTATTTATGGAAACTAGTGTCTATACAATTTCGATACTGTGAAATGTCTGTGACATCTGGTTGTGCCGGAATTGAAGTTATAATTGTCATACTTTTAAATTTAACACCATATTGCTGCATTTTTGGAATACAGGCATGGATTTCTACACTTGATAATTCCATTGTTACATGTAATTAGGTCGAACTGCATGAACTGGGAATTTTATTTTCAATCTAGTTTCCTTCGTGCTTTCAATCTTAATACTTCCATTTAAAATATTTGTTATTTAAAACAAAGGTATTTTAACGTATTTTTATTAAACTTTTACATAGTAAAAATATTTTAGATGTCTTAAAAAATCAAAAAATACATAAGCTGTGGGAAGCTAAAGTTCCTCAAATTTGGTAGATTGTCAGGGAGTTATCACAAGCTGTTATTAGAGAGTTATTGAAGATTACTTCAGTACTGCCGCGCAGTATTAAAGATAACTTTATTTGAATACTAGTTGATATTACCCTGTTCACAAAATTGTACCTAGTTTTGAAATGGACTAAACAGCGTGCCTTGTTTTGACGTTACACTTTCCTTCTAACCTAAAATGTGTACAAATTCAAGTGAATATTAGAATATAAAAAAGAGGAAGGGAAAAAGATTGTAAATATTAGTGATTAAGACTAGGTAGGTATTCATAATGATAATGATGTTTATTTAATGATGTTATAATGACTTTTGAACTGACGCCTCAGCTTGAGTTTTTGGCATTTCTACATTTTATTTTGACGTGCATACATTATTGTTGGTACTTTTGTGTATTGTGACGAAAGCCCTTTCGTGGCCCAGAGCGAATTGCCGCAAAGCATCGCGAACGATGCTGTATGCGGCATGCCGATGCCATCGCAGTATGAACGATGAACGTCTTCCCGGCCGCCAATCGACGTTTCTGGTGTGTTCGAGATGCAATGGTCCTTTTTATCGAAGAGGGGTCACTGATGGGAGAAGGTTGTCACTGAGGAGAATATATACATTTTTCAGGAATTTTCAGGCAGTTTTCAGGCAGTTAGTTCGTTAGTTGTATTTTGGTCTGTTGAGGCGACTTTAAAACAGTTAAATAAATACTTGTGGATATAAATAAGTGTAATAAATATTTGTAGTGTGAACACTGTAAATCGATTGACTGATTGTTTAATAAATAGTGACGGTAACACAATTGCGATTTTATTATTTATCTGATTTTAAAGAATCCGTTTTAAAACTAAGAACATAACAGTATTTATTCTTGTAGCTTCAAAAATACATAAACAATATTCTAAATGTTATATCGTTTCCACAATTCTTGACGATTACGCTCAAAACATCAAATAAGGGAGGCATGACACCACACCTTAAACCTGCACAATTAAGGTCAAGCTGTAACCTTACTAAGGGTTAAAACATACATGCGCATGCTTAGATAAAACCTGAATATTGCTTAACCTTATGGGGCGTCTAGTAACTCTTTAATATGGTAGTTCATCACCTCTGACGATTCCGTTTAAAAAATAATAAATTGACCTCGTTGACATGCGGTACCTATACCTTATGAATTTATTATATACGTAATATTTTAATTATAAAACCGCATGGGGGCAAGCCGTGGTAGCAACTTGCCGTTCATATTATCGATATGAACGCCAAGCAAGGTCGGCCGCGGTTAGTATCTGGATGGGTTACCATGCAGGGAAGCCCCGCGGTGCCTGCCCGCATCTTCTAGTGGCCTGTACGTCGGTGAATTCACAGAAGCTATGCAAACTTAGGCGAGGTTTACATAGAAGGCGTACCATCCCTTGGATAAGATGTAAAGCCGGAGATCCCTTGTCTATGAAATGATAGGCAAGTAAAAGATCCCTACCCTGCTATAAAAAGCGGGGGTTCAGCAAAATTTCCAGGTTGAAGGAGGGGGGGAGGTTGCTCGTCTCCTGGCGTCGGTGATTGGCCTTAGTCGCGGAAATAGACCGACGTTAAATAAACGAAATAAAAAAAAATTAAACCGCATGTGCTTCTTGAATACGGATTCGTGTAAATATCGAGTAGATAATTCATCCCACTGCACTTCGTACAAATCACGTCTTTCTATTACAACTTTATAATTTCCGAAATAGAGAAAAATTTGTGCCTCGAATCATAAATTAGATGGCTTCACAGATTAATTAATTTATAAGATGTATAGGTCCTAATGAGGATTCAAATAAATAAATTAATTTTAAATTGATTCCTAGGTTACGACCAACCCGCTTCACAACTTTAATTATTCAATACTCATGCACAAGGAAATTAATTAGCAACCCAAATTGTACGCTTTGTTTTGTTAATTAAAATCCAAGGGCAATGCGACTGGCGCAATTATCAATTCGAAGTTAGTATAGAGGTGTCTGATGAAGTATTATAACTCTATTAATATTAATAGTAAAGCCTATACGTTCCGAGGATTCTGAGATTACAAATACCAGCCGTAGATCCTAATATTCAGCTACAATTGTACAGGGTGATTCAAATTGGTCGGATTTCAAGGGTTACTGCGAATCTGTCACAGATAGAGCAAAATGACAGACGAGTCTAGAGCTTTCTTTTAGAAAAAATAACAAATGCGCAAACCGCATCTCTCTATCTGTTACCGTTTTCGAGCTACAGGGCGTTTCTCGATTTTTGCCTAAACCGACTGGTGCCCTTTTCTCGTTTGCCTTTCAAGATATCTTAAAACGGTTTGAACATTCTACAGGCACTTTTTGGACATACTTTCGATGGAATAAAGATAAATGTGATACCTAATATTTTTAGTTTTCGTGATATGAAAATTTCCCTGTATTATATTTCAAAAATGGAAAGAGGTCTAAATGCATTCCAAAAATGGGAACCGTACTTATAAAAGAAAATAACCTTACTTATTATTTTTTGTGTAGATTTGCAAACAATTTTGACGTTTAACATTATTAGAAGCGTGTTAATAGTATTATAGAAGCGTGTTAACACAAATCAAACATGGTTCGTTACTCAAATGAAGACAAATACAATTTAATAAAATGTTTTAATCTAAGAAATGAAAATGGATGTAGTGAAATTAACATAATAATATTTCACATTAGTGAAGTGATTCCATTTTAACGTATCCATACACAGTAAAAAAATCCGACTGATTTTAACACTGAATCAACACTCATCAGTGTGTATATAGTCCACACTTGGCAGTATTAGACATATCGGTGTATTATTACATTACATAAAAGTAATTTAACACAGTAGATTTTACAAGGTAATGTGTCATAGTTAATTATTCACCGTGTAATTATTCCGTATTTATGTCGGATTTATTCATTTTTAACACACGGTTTTGTAAATTTTAGTACAATTTATGAGTACTTCTACAAACTTGGCGGGTATATCGTTCGTGTAATATGAGTTCTAAAGGTTTAGTAATTATACTACACCGTTCGTGATAAAAATAACACTGCAGCAAATTACGATTACTATTTAGTAATTTTACCATTTGTCTTTTTTTACTGTGTAGAAGTCACGACCAAGCTAAAGAATTTCCTTAAAATTTAAATTAACTTGAATACCCATGGATCTTACAGATAGATGGAAACTCGTCTTTTTTCCGAATTTTCCTCTTTAAACAATTTCAAACGTCAATTACTCGATATCGAATGGACCGCTTTTTACACTGCGATCAAACAATGAATAAGGAATAAAAATTGGTGATGCCACTCGACTCTTATTGCCATTTAAAATATTGTGAGTTCTTAGAGCGGAGAAAAGGGGTTGTGACCCTCGAATTGATTGATCTGTTATAGCATTTTTTTTATCTCGTTTTATTTTCGAGATATTAAGGATGTTCCTATTTTCACAAATGCTTTTAATGAAAACCATATATTTTCTATAATGTATAAAATATTGAAAACAGAATTTAACCATAACACAGAAGATAGACAAACCAAGAGTTGGTGATCTAGTAAATATATTACGACTCTTTCAGTATTACATAAGTTAATATTCTGCAAAACTTGAATCTTTTATTTTAAAACAAGTATTTCTGGTGGAATATAAATGCATTATAGCGTCGTAAAACGTATTTCTAATTCATATCACAAGTTTTGTAAGACATTCGTAAAAGCATAAGACACGTAGACTTTCTTCCTGGAAAGAAAAATCAAATACGAGTATACCGTCAAATTATTTTACTAATTTTTGTTGACAGCATACATTTCCTTATTTTACATTGCCATTCTTATTTTATGTACCTATCGTAATATTCAACGATAATTCTTTTCCATCTCAACTGAAATTGTTCGAAGCAAACAGATTGGTTAGTCACGTTATTAATTGCAAAACGAATCAAGAAAAAATATTACTTCCTGAGATTACTGTGCGGAAATCTCAAGAAGCCATGGGACACCTGATACCCAAAAAATCAGGTGTCCCATATACCTTGATACCCATCACTTGATCATCATTCGTTCCGACAAAGAATACAAGCTTTTTTGTGAGTGGAAATTGGATAGCAACATTAATATCGTCAACGAAGATGTGATGCATTTTTTTCAGTCCGGTAAAATTGCATTGCGGTACCCAATACCGTAAAAAGGTATTTTTCGGACTAAAATCAAGTATGTAAAAGTGTGTTTTACGATATAGTATGAAATAAAAAACTATTACACTAAATAATTCTGTAATTTATATACTTACCTATCTATGTATTTTGTGACCTCAAATGTGCTTTTTTGTATAATCACGTAGTCAATAAAGTAAAGTACAATTTTAGCTTATTAAACTGTTTATATACTTAGTATTTTATACTTGGTACTTTAGTACTGTTTATTTATTAGTTAATACTTTTATTAGGGTTATTTCACAATTTTTGCCACTTGTTACGAAATTTCAAGAGAAATAGTTTCTCTTTTGGTTTTAATTTGAAATTAGTAACGCACACATATTTTTAATTATACTTTGTGTGCATGATAATATGTTTGTATGTTTGTTGTTAAATAAAAGGGAACCGAAATATTTAGACATATTTATTATTAAACAAGTTGTCCTATTATTTATAGAATATATATTAGTAAATATGGTTGTAGCATTTAAATTTTCTAGCTAAGTAAAAGTAACATTTTATTCACTCCTATCCAAAGTAAATGCTTTAACTACCAGTAAAAGCAAAATTTCTGAAAGTAAATGATTGATTTATATTCAGAGATGATATTATATGAATTTAAGAAATGAAAAATGCTTACTGTTTTGACTGTATTTACGCTGTTTTCAATATAAATACTGTATATCTGCTTCTTCAGTTGACAGAGGCATTGTGGTATTAATATATTAATTGTTAATAATACAGTTTTTATGTAATGTGGAAAATTAACTACTTTTTCAACAGTTTCTGCGGTAGTGAAAATGAGTAAATGGATTCGTATCATAATAGTCCCAAAGTAAACAACAGTATAGCGATATTTCGGTGTATTTGATTTAGTACTAGTAAATAAAAATATTTTCAAAACAAAGACTGGTTTTTAACTGCGTTTTAGGGCAGATTTCGTATGAAATTTTATTGAGATTATGACAATCGCAACATTTCAGTTAGACGCAAGAAAATTTTTTTATCGTCGAAGTACTCTATAGTTGATGTAATATATATAACTAAATCTCAAGTTTCAGTAATAGCTATTGCCCCCCCCCCCTTGTTAACAATATCTTATAACTAAAACCTTTCTAATAAACTCAAAGTTTCTGCCAATTTATTTCTACATTAACAGCCTTTCAGTAAACTTATTTAAACTTGGTAAATAGCATTCACCTGATACTGACAACTTCACTTACCTGTTTATCATTATATCAAACAAGTCTTCATACTAATTCTACTTAGGTTATAAAGTAGTTTCCGCCTGTCTACTAAAGATCCTGGAAAATCATATTAAACATACGACCTTATCACAGGATCGATATATTGTTGGTATATCCTTATCTTAGGGTCCTCGGTTCCCTTCGCCTGCTGCCATTACTTGAAATGTGAAAATTGTGTTTACCAAGGCATTCGGCAACTGTTCTGCATGGGCACGATATCAGGGGTTAAATACGCCAGCATTTCTACGTTATAGGTGGTTTGTTTCATGTAGAGCGTAATTTCGCAGATCAACAAACCCGCTTCAAATTAAGCGGTTCTATCTTGTAATTGAGTAAATTCTGTCATCGAAAATTTGTGTATTTTGTTAGTAGGATCATAGATAAATACCAAATAAAGATATTTTGGCATTAAAATGCATATAAAGATAAGAATAGATATCAGTGGAAGTAGATCAACAAAATAAATTACAAACTGTCATACTATTCTGTACGTCAGTCACAGGTAAAGTTTTGATAACGAAAACGCAAAAGTTTTCGAAACGTAAACGTAAACCTTTTAGTGTGAGATTTCTTTACTAGGCAAACTTATTTTTCAAAAACCAACCTTTGACTTATCCGTCGGCGCAGAGGTTGATTATTAATTTTTTCTATTTTTCAGTGGTGGCATAATACCCAGACAAATAAGAGTAATTAGTCACTACTAATTATACAAAAAACTTAAGTTCTTTTAATTATGTGAAAAAACAATGAAACAACTTGGATATATGCCAGGTAATTTTTATTTTTGGGAAATGGATATGGCTTATAAGCAATTATCGTTGTTTGTACCTTATAATGTGTTCACAATAAAGAAAAATATAATGAATATCCCGAATAGCTAGAATTCAGTTGGCAAATGCAGAAAAGTCGTGTAATTTAAAATTGGAAGTGGGTAAGTACTTAAAGTTGTAGGGGGAATTCAAGAATGTATTGTTTATTGTATGAGTAGGGTGAATGGAAGCTAGCGACCGCTATCGTCCATGTGAAAGTCATTGGATTGGTGACCATGAAAGACACGCGATGCATGGGCACCTCATAACAAGTTGTTCCGTGAATTCACGAGAGCTAATCTAAACAAACTTAGTCAAGGTTTGCCTAAAAGACATCCCCTAGATTAGGATGTAGATCCAGAGTCCCTTGTTTCTACTATGACAGAAAAGTAAAAGATATCTTTGGAAAAATAAAGTAGAGGTTCGGCTACATTTCCAGATTGGTGGCTGCTCGCCTCCTCGCGACTGTGTCTGGCCTAAATAAAACAAATAAAAATACAAAAGTGGTCTGTAAATTTCATAGTTATGTGAATGTTTCAAGCTACACAGTAAAAAAAGACAAATGGTAAAATTACTAAATGGTAATCGTAATTTGCTGCAGTGTTATTTTTAACACGAACTGGGTAGTATAATAACTAAACCTTTAGAACTCATATTACACGAACGATATACCCGCCAAGTTTGTAGAAGTACTCATAAATTGTAGTAAAATTTACAAAAGCCTGTGTTAAAAATGAATCAATCCGCCGTAAAAACGGAATAATTACACGGAATAATTAACTATTACACATTACCTTGTAAAATCTACTGTGTTAAATTACTTTTATGTAATGTAATAATACACCGATATGTCTAACACTGCCAAGTGTGGACTATATACACACTGATGAGTGTGGATTCAGTGTTAGAATCAGTCGGATTTTTTTACTGTGTAGTTTCAGCAAATGTCTAGTTATAGACATAAATAAGCCCACAACTAGCAGGTAGTGTGATTTTTCATGGTTATTATTCTAGAGTTGGAAAAACTTCGTTTGTCAGTAGTAACTGCCAAATCATCCTATTCAAATTCGAAATCCAATATTTTTAGTCTTTTTTTTTTAGTTATTCGAAAAATTAGAATATTCCACCTAAAAATGTTGTTTTGTTTTATTTTTTCGCGCTATTTAAAATGTTGAAAGGTATTTGGTTGGACAAACATATTAACTATTACTACTTAAAATATTTTATTCTTTTAATAGTATAACAGTATTTTTTACGCATGACGTGACTATTACAGTTTAATGCATATACAGGCTGATTCACTTAAGGAGGCTCACCATTGGGATATCAGTAATGGTAAGAGATACAGGGTGGCTCAAATTACAAAAAAGTTGCGCAATTTTATGACGAATATTTTGGTAAAAGCAAACTTGAAATATCTTTTTTAATTTCTGAAATATTCTGAAAAAACTGAAAATTTAGATTTTTTAATTTTTGCCGTAATTCATTTGTTTTTCAAGATAAGTTCATGAAATTCGGTTCCCAGGCATAAAATGCTCTATTGATCGCATTGGCGAAGTTAGATCACCTCTATCTCTTATTGTTTTTGAGAGACGATAGTCAACTTTTTTTTTTCTTATGGGCGCCATATTGAATTTTTATATTTTCAGATAGCTCTTCTCATTCTCTTTACGACGATGTATCATAGTATGGGTAAATTTAAATTATTAGGGTAATAGTCATAATTTTTTTTTTATTAGGCTGTTATGACATCGGTCTTTTGAGAAAAGACCTTTTTCGTATTCCCGATCAGTGTTCGGCATTTTCTGTTAAACTCAAAGTAAAATAAATAAGTTGATGTGATTATAACTTTGCAAATGAAAAAATCTGTAGTAAAATGTTATAAAATTTATTTAGAATTGGCTCCCTTACAGGGTTATTTAAAAAATATAATACATAATATTGTTTTTATTTAGCCGCGGCGATAGCTCATTCTGTTAGATGCTGGGTGATAGCTTGTGACTAATAGAATGGTTATACCATTCTATTATGGATGGAATATTGCTGCGCGAGTTCGAATCTCGCCAGGGGAGAAATGGAACCTCTCCCAGGGAATGGTTGTGTGTCTGTGTTTTTTTTTTATTAATTTTATTAAACCTAATAACGTTCTATGTGGTTGTTCTCTTTCGGGATACATATTTAAATACATCTGCTCAGCTGCTATAGAATTTCTTCTGCATTGAATATAAATAGAATACATATTTTTCGTCGTTTGAAAACGTTTTAACAGTAACATGGTAACAGTAGCAATACAAATATGAACGAATTAGTGCAACGATGCTAGAATAAACACTTTTGATAATCAATGAACTGACAAGTTTTAGTTTAATTTCATAGCAGTCTAATCAAAAATATTTTTTTATGACTATTACCCTAATAATTTAAATTTACCCATACTATGATACATCGTCGTAAAGAGAATGAGAAGAGCTATCTGAAAATATAAAAATCCAATATGGCGCCCATAAGAAAAAAAAAAGTTGACTATCGTCTCTCAAAAACAATAAGAGATAGAGGTGATCTGACTTCGCCAATGCAATCAATAGAGCATTTTATGCCTGGGAACCGAATTTCATGAACTTATCTTTAAAAACAAATGAATTATGGCAAAAATTAAAAAATCTAAATTTTCAGTTTTTTCAGAATATTTCAGAAATTAAAAAATATATTTCAGGTTTGCTTTTACCAAAATATTCGTCATAAAATTGCGCAACTTTTTTGTAGTTTGAGCCACCCTGTATCTCTTACCATTACTAATATCCCAATGGTGAGCCTCCTTAAGTGAATCAGCCTGTATAAAACGGGAAAGAACCTCTGCAGAATTCGCTTCTTGATATAAAACCCCCTTTATTAATTAATTAATTCACTAATTATGTTACTAATGATTTGGATTTCAGCTTGATTGGGATTGACCGCAACCCACAAGTTACGATTACCTACGGTTAGAGCAATTACGTTTAGATTTAACAAGAAACCGGTACATATATGATGAAATTATTACTTTATACAGGGTCCGGAAATTTGAACACATGGCAAACTATTTTATAGAAAATTTTATTCTTGATAAATTGATAAGCATTTCGTGTATGCCTTGAAAGTGAATATGAACTTGCAAAAATTTTAAGTAAACTACCCTTATTTCACGAAAGAGATTGGTGGTATTTGAAAAAACTTAAGAATACACAGCCATAACCAATTTATTAAAAATAAAACATTATAATTTCACCCTATGGTACGGAAAATATGATATTTCAAAAGTTGCTATGGATTATGATGATAATATACTTTGTATTTTAAATTAGAAGCAAATAATATAAGTGTGTGTGTGTGAACAAAACTTCAGTCACAGCGAACATTTTCACCATTTCCGTAACAAATAAATTTTTAATATCCCATTTGTTATGAAACAGAGTGAGAAGTGATTTATTTTTATTTTATATTATATAAAAATAATATTTTATAATCAATTTATTCGGTAATTTTATATTTTATATCCAAATAATATTTGAGGAAATATGGATTCTTTAAGTCATATACATCTTTTTTTTCATACCTGCTCAAATTTCTGCAAGACACTGACAGCAACAAAGAGATATATTTTATTTTCCGGTTTATGATGGAAGGATGAAGAAAATGAGAATTTATTCTTTTTACGTTAACACTCTATTGCTTTTAATATTATTTTTATTAAAAAGGGGAAGTTTCAATGCAATTGAGTATTAATAATATTTCAAAAAGTATACGACAGAATGAGAAAACTGAAATTGAAATGATTTATACGAGTTAACGAAACGAATTTCTTCTTGTCTGCATCAAATAAAAATTGCAAAAGCTCGAGATCCTCATTTATTTTATTGAAATTATTTATACGAGTTATTCAATTGAATGCAATTTCGGTGGCTTTAGATACAAAAATTCAGTGAACAGTTAGCATAAGTGTTGATATAACCTTACATTTACACTAATGTATAAATTATGTACCGAGTTGCTACTTATTTTTTAGGGATCTGGTACAATGCGTTCGATTAAGAAATTCCGCCGGTTTCGCTTATATATTTATTTATTTCTTTAGTTATTCTTTTATTGATTTATTTCAATATAAGTCCAATAGGCTTATGCCCAGTTACAGGATAAGGTTACCAAATTAAGTAACAAATTATATACTACAATATACCTAGCATTAAGAGTGCATTTTGAAGTTACTTCTAACATTTGAGATATCACTCTCAATTCACTTTTTTAAATGAGGATGTGGATTTTTTCATATTTAAAAATTTAATTTAATTTGATACTGAAGCTCTGGACAGAACCAATATACTATCTATTTCTTTTGTTGCTTCCGTATTTTTTTAATTCGTTTTTTAGAAATTGAAAATCGTAAATTCAATAGGACTAAAATATATTCAGACCAAAAATCGTCCTAAAATAGAAATAACTTACCCCGATTCTAAGATGGTTCTTTTGACCTGTATAAGAAAAGAAGAATACATTTGAGAACAGCAGGACAACGACTTCCTAATTTTTAACGATGCCAGTAATTAGGTAAATAAAGTGGCATCTCAGTCGTGAGCCATTTCCTTATGTTGGCTATTAATTAGAAAGTTTCTTGTCCTGGATTTAAAGTCCTTTTGTACTACAGTAAAAATCTTTATTTAATACTTGAGATACAATACAACACTTCTTGTACCATAGGTATCTAAATAAATACACACCTAAAACATTTCGAAACTAGCAGTTATTTCACTTAAGTATCGTTTATTTGCTCTTGATCGCTGCCTGATTAAGACTGACTTCTCCGGCACGTCGCGGCCTATACAGTGCGGTCGTAAATAGTCCCCCCCCCCCAGCTAAGTTTCGAACCAGATAAGATAGAGACACCGGACTAAAACTGAATTAAATGGCATGAAGTATACTACTTCCTAGTTCAAAATTAAAACTGCAGTTTTCAAAGATGGCGCTAGTGGCGCCATCAACTTTAAAACTTTAAATAGCAAGGGTGGTCATGTGATACCTCATTTGAAAGGTTTTTTAATTCTCTATAAAACAGTGGCTTGATTTTTAAATTTCATTGACTATTTCCGGAGTTATTAGCGTTTGAAGGTTATTTGATAAATATGGCGAATAAATGATTTTATCTCATTTTCATTTAATTTTCGCACAAGAATGTCATTAGTAAGGATTTTTAAATGGATAAATATTTTATTACTAAGCCAACCACAAATAATACGTGAAAAAATAAAAGAAATAATCAAACAAGGAAATAAATAAATAAAAGTAATAACAAAGAAATTGGTATAACTCTGATCACGTTAATAAATATTCAAATTGTTCTCCCAGCACTTCTTGGCAATAAAATAGTCTATTCCCAAATTCTCTACGTACATTCCCAAATGTTTCTGGAGAAATGGCCGCACACGCCTGTATTATTCTATTCCTCAAATCCTCTAGTGAATCAGGTTGGGTAATGTAAACCTGCGACTTCAAGTATCCCCATAAAAAAAATCCAGAGGATTAAGGTCTGGTGAACGAGTCTGGTGGATAGTTCCCCGTCTTCCTATCCACCTATTTGAATAGCAATGCTCCTAAATTTTTGTATCATAATTCGCCATATTTATCAAATAACTTTCAAACGCTAATAACTCCGGAACTAGTCAATGAAATTTAAAAATCAAGCCACCGTTTTATAGAGAATTAAAAAACCTTTCAAGTGAGGTATCACATGACCACCCTTCCTATTTAAAGTTTTAAAGTTGATGGCGCCACTAGCGCCATCTTTGAAAACTGCAGTTTTAATTTTGAACTAAGAAGTAGTATACTTCATGCCACTTAATTCAGTTTTAGTCCGGTGTCTCTATCTTATCTGGTTCGAAACTTAGCTGGGGGGGGGACTATTTACGACCGCACTGTATATAGGTGAACTAGGCCTCTAGATCTTCGTAGAAATCTCTATCGAATACTCATGAATAATCCGCATAATTAGGACAGTTCAAGCGACAGCCAAGTCGCAAATAGATTACAGACATTTCATTACGTATTAAAAAATTTATTAAAAATGTGACAAGTTCAAAACTGCTGATTTCAGCTGGGTATATAGGATCTTCACTTTGCAGTGAACTAAGATAATATTTATTTATTCTCCTAACATGGGCACCTAATAGGCACGAATACATAATTACATGGAAATAGTTACAGCACTAAATAATTAAAAAAACTACCTAAAGCGAACGTACTATCAACAACGTAGTAAAATATTTCCAGAACAGGGTGATTTGGATCCTCAGGAAATATAGAATCAACTATTCTCGCTATTCTAACGTTATAATAATCAGAATTAACTAGTACCAAATCTAAGGTTACATTATTTAGATTGCATATATAATTAATATTCTTTAACGATTAGAAAGTTATGAAGTCAGTATAGTGTTGAAAATTAATGGTTCTATTTTTCTTAAATATTTCAGGACGGTTAAAGTCGCCAAATATGTAAACATTTGCCTGACTAATATTATTTTCTATAAAGTCGTAGAGATTGGCATATTGCTCACTACTAGAATATACATATATACTATAACAAAGCTTTGTTTCACATTATTAAAAGAAAAATCCAAGACTAATACCTCATAATGTTCCCGCTGTTCCGTGGCTTTAATGATTTTTACACCTATTTCTTTTTTTACCGCAAGACACATCCAATTTTTACCGCAATATATGATGTTTTATTTCAAGTACTTAGAGTAGAGTACTTAGAAATGAAAGCTCTATTTTAAAAATTTGCTAATAAATGTGCTAGGTTGGAAATTCCATAGTCTCAGACCAAAACGTGAATGTATAAATATTGTATTGCAAAGAAAGATATATAAGTATTTGTTATTAAAATATCTGAAAAAAAAATTGGTTAATACGAACTTCTATCAATCAGTGTTTCAGACATGAAAACTCGTCATGTCATATAATTCGTCAATTTCTTTAGCTGTGTAAAATAGCTATAACCATGGCATAGTAATAGTTAATTCCTCAAAAGTATACTTTGTTGGAAAATTCGAGGTGTTCACTTAACGTGACAGACCTTTAGAAGTCATCAAATTTTATAACTTTCCATTTCCTCTGCACTGTGAAAGCTTTCCTGTTTTATGAGGCGCTGTAAGTGAAACGTGATTATGTTGATGGATAAGTATTGTAGGAATAAACGTAAAATAAGAATATGGAACGGTTTAATTCTCTCGCAATATCACTCTAATAAGTATCTAGGTGACGAAAATGCGCGACAGTGATATTTCTCATATTTGAATTTCATTTCCGAAATAATTTTGCACTGACGAGAGTTAAAAGCTTTTCCATTTCAAATACAAATTACTTTGTTTCGTTTTAAATGGTTATGCGAGAGGATTTAAAATTTGTAACATACTGTTTTTGATAAATGCTGAGATTTCTTAACTCATTTTAATTGTTCAAGCCGCTGTGCCTATTTTGTTTTATTTATAGTATAGCTTCGTCTTCAAAGTATTGTATAATAAAATAAATAGCGTGCATCCTCTTGGCAAGTTCTATTTGCGAGTTCAAGATCTAGATAAACAGATATTTCTAATTTATGAACGGCGAGAATCAACATATTTTTGCATTATCTTTATATACGATATACAGTAATTTAAATAAATTAAGTAGGTACGTTTTGTGATGTATAAAACATATATTAACAATACTGTTACGGAACATAAACATATTTTTTATTATATTTTATAAATATATTTTTTGATTCTGTTTCCATAAAAATTTCTAAACTTAAACTTTTGCTTTGTTGTTCGTCGATAAAAAGTCGATTTATTTGTTATTTAGTTTATCAAGAGTTACGTGCCCTCATTTTTTTATATTGATGGCAGTGATAGTAATATCTTCTCGTTTCAGATATAAAATTAATCAGGTTTATATATTTTTAATCCAACCCATGTTTTAATTGAGTAGGTAATGGATGCACGCCTATGGTAGTGTGATATTTACTTCTTTTAGTAGTTGTGAGAAACGCACCGTAGTGCCCTCTTTGGGTCTTTGCTACTATCTGTCTGACAATGATAATTATCAAATTGCCAGACAGATAACGACATTCCGCAGGCGCCATTATAGCAGTGACCTATATTGTCTTTCAGGAAGACAAGCCTACTTATTTATTTGAAGGAGACGCCGAAAACAACTACTCCACGGGCAATGTGCCCTGACTGTCATAGCAATAGAGATGACATATACATAGATCATCAAAGACAATAGAGGGCATAGCTATATCATAGATCAGGGCGTATCTGTCTGTCGATTTGACAATATTTGTCAGACAGATAGTAGCAAAGACCCAAAGAGGGCATTACTGTGTGTTTCTCACCACTACTAACATTCAGGATGCCCATTAGGCAATCAGTTTCAGTTCAGTTTCAGTTTATTCAACATTATACTATTTCAATTTACAATTTTACAACAACTTAATTTTTACAATTTACAATATTGATTTTTTTAGTTACAAACCCGCCTAAGCATAGCTTGTGTGCGGTATTAGTGTTGATATACATACATACATCTACATACAATTTAATACTATGATCAACCACTAGGTATTTATCTATATAATATTTCAAAATATCGATTACTGAAGAAAAAATACAAAATTACAAACAAAAAATTTTAAATATATAATACCTATAAATACACATATACATATAGAGTGACTGAGAAATTGAAGAGGACTGGAATAAACTACTGAATAAGATGAGCCAAAGGTATAAGAATATTAAATACAAAAAAGTGTTATTGAACACATAGTGAAAATATTGTTTCTACTTGATGAAAATTTTCTTTTATAAACAATTTTATTTCTTTCTTCAAGGCATTTAATAATTTTATATTTTTAATTTTCTTTGGGAGAAAATTATACAGTTTTGGGGCATAAAAAATAGACTTCTGCGGATATGAGATTCTCTATATAGTGGTACCATTAATGCTTCATTATATACTGATCTTGTGGAATAATTATGAGTTGGTTTTGAAAAATCATTTAAATTCGATGTTATCCATAGCAGTGCTTGATATGAATATAGCTTCCGAACAGGCAGAATATCAAATTCATTGAACAAAATAATTGTCGAATATCTTGCAGGCTTCTTGAATAACACTTTAAGCAATGTGTTTTGAGTTGTTTGAAGACCACACAAGGAATTATCATATAACCCACCCCATATTAATATACAATATCTAATTAGAGATTGCACTAGTGCATCATAAATTACAAGTAGCAGTTTTCTCTGCATTATATTTCTTAACTGGTAAAACTTATACATAAGTTTTCTAATCTTTGAATTAGTGATTCAGGTGATTCATAGTGAATCATTATGTGATCATTCCATCTGAGGTGCTGATCAACCAAAACACCAAGGTATTTTATATTTTTTGTTTTATTTATAGTTTTACATTTACAATTTATTAAGGTACAGTTATGTATTTTTATATATTTTCTTTCAGGTTGATCTGCTGCTGTTAGTGAAAATGTTATAAATTTAGTTTTATCTGCGTTGAGACTCTGCGTTGAGGCTCTCATCTAAAAAGTTTTTAATCATTGACATGCCCTTTTCAGCTATTTCATATACATTGTCCCAAGTATCATCCACAAAAATCACACAAGTATCATCCGCAAAAGGTATTATACATTCCCATTAAAATTGTATATTTTATAGATGTTATTGATATATATATATAAGAAATAAAATGGGGTCCAACACCGTACCTTGTGGGACGCCTCTGGTAATTAATAAAGGGTCACTAAGAGTATTATTAATTTTAACCTGTTGCCAACGACCCTCAAGATAGTTTTTGAATATCGTTAGGGAAGTGCCTCTGACACCCACCGACTCCAGTCTGCTTCATCATCATCCAGTCTGCAATCATCTCGCAACATGCTCTGGTCTGGTGGTTGGTCCTGATGAAAGATGTGGCGACTCCTATGAAGATACGAGTCGAAGTACAATGCCCGTGGAGTAGTTGTTTTCGGCATCTACTTTAAATAAATATTTACTTCTTTTGTTTCAACATTATGCAACACACGATAAAAATATAAATTTGCCTTATTATTTGTAAACAAATCAAGGAAACTTTCAATTTAGGAAATAACTCACCTACATACTCACCCAATAATTTTGGAAATACCTACTTACTTTATACTTTACATACTCCATTACTAACTGGAAAATTACTATTTAATGAATTAGTTTATTGATTTTAATTTAGTTATTTTCAACAAGTATTGATGTGATGCATCTTGGAAAGTAATTTGCAAATGTTTAAGGAATAGTTCTTGCAAAGGATTTCAAGTTATTTAGTATTAAGAGTAAACACTATCTGCACCTCCTCTTTATACCTCATTGTCGCGTTATGAGATGATAAATGTTTTCATTCTTATCTTGTTTCGGTTCACTGTCTCCCCTCGTTTTCCAAATTCGATCGAATTTGGGATACTCTGTACAATCCTATAAATAACAAAATATATTCAAAGTGAGCACACAAGCTAGGATCATTTTTTATTTGTTGTCTTTCCAACTTCATACCTTATCATACTTTTCTTACAAAGTTTTCTTCAGAATTCATGCTCATCTCTTATATATGCCTGAGCAGAGAAACGAGATAAATTCATATTATAAACTTGTATATAAGACTTTCCCCATTAAATAGTTTTAAAAAGTTTCGACAGCTAGATATATTTCTTACACGAAATCGATATTCGTCGAGAAATACATATTTCGGAAGATGCAGAAACTCGTCTGAACAAGACATTTTTATCTTGTAAATGTAGTGCTGTCTGCGGGAAATTTACTAACAGAACTTGTAAGTCTGGATATAAATAATTCATCTATCTACATAGCATAAAAATGGTATAGCTTAATGCCTCCAACAGAGTCCAACGAACCTTGAACTAACTGATACAGCTGTTACATTTGTGGCGTTATCTATGTTATTACAAGCGCAATGTAGGTATGCATACGACTGACTAGTAATGACACATTCCCATCTTGGATTATCCAGTTAGTTAGAATCACGTTTCATGTTCAGTCACGTCTAGGAAAAGCTTATTTAGTTCTCTCGGACACTACGTAAAATTTACGACCTGCCCAAATGGGTTAGTAAGAAGGGCTGATCATCGTATGGGAAACAGCAAGTGCAGGGAATTTGATATATTATAATCTATATCTTGAACTGAATTACACAAAGGAAGTGAAGGATGCTACCACAAAGTGTTCTTTGATAAAATTATAGTGTTTATAGTAGGTATAATATCGTTTACATATTTACAGGCTGTTTCCTAAATACAGATCAAAAATCCAGGGACGTATTCTATGGCCAAAAATAAGGTTTTTTTGTTATATAAACCCGGGGTCTTAAAGTAGCCGATGTCGAGCTACGGGGTGTCAAAAATTTTAAAAAAAATCCGTTTTTAATTTTTAATTTCTAAACCGTTTGAGGTAATTTAATCAAATTCTTTGTACATATTTATATGTTAGTGGACATGAAACAAAACATTTCCAGCTTTAGAAACTTACTGGTGGCGAAGGTGTGGGTATATGGTAATCATATTTTATCAAAAAAAATATATCAATCTGTACAATATTATACAAGTAAAATAGGTCGTCATAATATGCACTATTGTATTATCTTAATTTTTTGTGCTAATTTTTCGAACAAATGTTATTGGAAAAATGTTGCATTTTAGAAAATACCACAGGAAAAATTATCCAAATCCAAATTGGAAAATTTTCATAAAATTTTTTCTGAAGATACAGAAGCTTTAGAGGAATTTTTATGGGAATACTGGGTGTCATTAGCATAACCTACCTACTTATTATTAAGTTATGGGATTGGTAACAATTTTCTAATGAAACATTTTTTTTTTAATTTCCGATCACATTTGACGTATGACATGATTTGGTAAATATTGCGGGTGAGTACAAAATTTGATTGGAATAACAATTTTAACCAGGAAATAATTTATACAAAATGCATGTTGAACTGAAATATTAATAAAAATACATTTGTATCATCTCAATTTCGCTTCAATATTTGATAAAGAAATTATAGGTTAACTCTAGATTCATATATTAAGTAGGTGCGTGAACTTGTAAGCTATAATATTGAGGCTTACTAACCAAGACAATCTTTTTATTTTATATTTTATTAACTGGTAGTAATGAATAAGTGCTAACCTCCGTGGGAATAAAAAAATCTCCGTGGTTGGCAGGCTTTGAGTCCGTGCTGTTTACGAAGCTGATACCCCAATTTGTAATTGCTAGTATTCTCTCAAAAGTTCTAAATATTTTGCGACAAGACGAAAATATTTTATACTTTTTATAAATAGCTCCGGAAATTGAGTAAAAGCGGCTCTTTAAAAAACCGACGTCAACATTTTGATGAGATACAATAGCCCGTATTATTGTTTAGTTTTTTTTGAGGAGATTTAAAGGTTTCTTAGTACATTTTAGAAATAGTCATGAATTGGTTAAACAAAATAACGAAAACCAAGAGATTTTCCACCAAGAGAATAGATTATATGAGATGCTGGTTTTCTTGATTTGTGAAAACTTCATGGCCGCATATGTTCTGTGCGATTTTGTCGTCGTATGCAGCTTCAATTTCACTTTTAACATGTACAGGGTGCACATCGAGAATACATAATCCATTTTTGATATGTTTTATCATCCTCGAGTCACTGTATAAAGACATCCAATTCTGCCCACCCTGTACATTGTAGATGTTGAACATTAACGAATGCAACAGTCTATACCAAAAGGAAAAGCAGAAATTACATTCCGAAAATAAATTTGAATTCCGCAATCGTATTTGTATGGATCTGTTATACGTAGTCTTAAAATTTACTTATATAAAAATCACAAAATTTGAGTGAACCTGGATAAATTAAACATTTTTTTATTAATATTTCAATTAAAACTAGACTTCCATTAAATAGTTGGCCTCAGATAGCTCTAATTTCAGTTCTATTGATTTTATTCACAATTACTATGGTATTAAAAATATATATTAATTAATTGCATTATGGGAGAAATTAATTAGTATGTAGCAATATTTTCTACGTCATACTTACTCATCAGGAGCTAAGAAAATTACATTCTGTTTAAAGTATATTGCACTTGAGATTCATTTTATTCTAACGCCATAAGCAATCTCCTATGCTGAGGTAAATTTTTGGTTTGGTATTACTTCCAAAGTAGTTATTAGATAAACAATCTAATCCAATCTCTGTGCACTCTGGTAGAGGCAAAATCCGTTCTATAATGGAAAAGATAAAACAGTAAACAAAGACTAAAGTAATCTTACATGAAGTGTTATTTTAGGTTTGTGTCTTAGTGAAGTGGTTATGACATGTTTAGGTACCAACATGCAGATTGTAGTTGACAAAACTCTGAGTGCAATAGAGAAAGCAACTTTTTCTTTTATTTGTTTTAGTTTCTTCTTGAACTTAAATCAAAAACAGAAATATTCAACCGGCAGTTATATACGTATTCATTTATATTTGGAATCATATTCTCGATTTTCTTGTTACTGACCGCGTCTTCTATAATCTGGTACTTTTCACCTCGTCACCTCGTACAAACATCTTTTATAGTTATTCATGTACTTCATGTACTAAACTTCATGTAGGAATGCGAAAAATTGTTCATATTTAGTGGAATTTCTATTTTTAAACGTTCTCTGGCTTTTTCTTATTTATTTACCATTCGTTCACTCACTAAAAAATATGTGTATTGAAGTACAGTGCTAAGTAAAAGTAAGGAACAAAGTCATTGAGTCATTATATCTTCAGACATCTATTTTATACAATAAAACAAATATTCAATTTCAATATGTGAAAAAGTTACTTGTAATTGTAACGGACACATTCTTGCATATAGGTTGTTACTTTTAAAATGAACAAGTTGATGATGACTTCCGGTAAAACCGGAAGTTCTAGGATGTTCACACTATTTTCATTGAGTAGATCTTTTTGATAAACCCCTGCATAAAAAATTTCAGATTTCAATTCTGACTACCTTTTTGAGATCCCTAAACAAATCAAAATGATAATATTCCAATTCATGTTTATGTAGGTAATACCCAATTATACTGTAAAAATATTTTATTTCATATAAAATTTGTGAAAGCTTGGCATCAAAACAAATCTACACATATAGTGATTAATTGGAAAATACCATACAAATTACTCATATAATTGGTTTTTGTTACAAATCTGAAACCTTTATAATCCCAATGGATTTTCACGTTTGGCCGGCTTACCATTGGAATTATAATGCATGGGAATAAAGAATTATAATTTTCAAATATTTCTGCTCTGTCAGATATGAATCATCTCACTGTACTTCTGACTTCCTAACAAGTAAATGTACAGGGTCCGTCCATACACTATACTTCTTCAAATAGATTCTTTGCGTAATATTATGCTATTATCTATGGAGAAATTATAAATAATGTGTTAGGTTTGCATTTCTCATGCACAATCAAATTGAAAAGTTAAACATGCAAACGTAAATTTTCGACAAATCTACACTTCATGGTATATTATAAGGTGTCGATATACGACGTGGAAAATGAAATAATAAAATAAATAAAAAAAAAACACTACAAAAGACTCGCCAGCCCTGTTTTTACGTGTATTGGCATTTAGTACTGAAAGTTAAATGTGGCGTGCTAAATATTTTTACATATTTAAAAAATCTGCATTTAATGTTATTTTATTACCTGCAGTAATATTTAACAGTTTCCCAGTTATTTGAAATTTTACGCTAGTAATACTGAAGAAAAGTTATATTATTTTTCTTACGAGATGAGATTTTTTATATACCTACCAATTTGTACACCGTATGTGATAATACATTATTATTTTACTTCTAACATACTGTATTTTCAGCACGTTCTGATCCTTTTAGGTATTAAAAACATTACTGACAGAACGAGTGTCCTTAAAGTTCAATATTTTCTCTTGCTGAAATAAGAAAGTGGAATTCAGATGAATAGATTCCTGGTTTATACGCATTGGAACTGCATTAATTACACGTCTAAAAATGAGGTCAAGTAAATGAACAAGAACGTGATAAATTTCATAAGTTTCATTGTTATTATTAGTCATCATAATGGTGAGGTCCATTATAAATCTTCATTATTAATGTGGTTCATTATAATTAATTAAAACCCATATGGACTAATTTTGTTTTGCTTTGGAGCAAGTATAGGAATATTTTTACACTTTTTCTGTATATAATGCTTTTGGCGCCCATTTACTTCCATTACTAAATTTCTTAAAAAAGTCTCTTGGAAATATTTTTTTATTTTTATATCCATGGTATAAAGTGGTGGAATGTTATAATAAACACATACTTTTGGTATGGTTAGTTAGCATTACATTCGATATATCTTGGAAACTTTTAAAGACAAGGATCGAAAAACAAAATACTATTCCATGCAGAATATTATTGTGAATTCAACAATTTAGAAATGTAACAGGTGTTCCATTTGAAAAAATAATAGACTTGTACAAGTTTAAAAACTATTAAGATGAGCCATAAATTCTGCTGATGAAAGGATGCTGTATGTATGTTTACCATATTTAAATACACAATTTTGTGAAAACTTATAATTAGGAGTCCTTCAAATGCAGAAATTATAGTTAATAGTTTTATCAGTTATAACAGTTAACAGTTAAACAGTTTACTAATGTCAAAACTATTAAAGCAATATCGAAAATGTTTTACTTTTCTAAATATTACCTACCTTTTATGTTTACAAAATAGGTTGGAATAAGTTGGTATATACAGGGTGTCCACCTAGTGCGCGTAAGTCCAATATCTGGGTTAATAAAAGAGATAACTTAATTTTTTTTTCTACAGGGTTGTCTAATATCCCGAGCTGCACAAAATGAAAATATATTTACATATTCAGGGTGTTCAGTTTTTCCTGGACAGGTACCAACTTCGTTTTTCTAAATGGAAATATATATTTTTTATTGCTTTTTCGAACTAAACCCTTGATTTTAGTAGGACTTTCATCAGCCTTCCCTATACCTAACTTAAACTGTTTTTGAAATATTGACGGGTGAATATTGACATTTTTGCAACTTTGACACCCTGTAAAATCTAAACGGTTTGAGATCAAGCAAAACGGTTTGCACATTCCTATCTTAACTTTTCATAAGCTATCGTTTGGTACTAATTTCAGAATTATCCAAAAATTTAAAATTTTCTGAAAATTTTGAAAATTTTTTATTCCTGTATAAATTTGAAATTAGTACCAAACGATAGCTTATGAAAAGTTAAGATAGGAATGTGGAAACCGTTTTGCTTGATCTCAAACCGCTTAGATTTTACAGGGTGTCAAAGTTGCAAAAATGTCAATATTCACCTGTCAATATTTCAAAAAAATGTTGAAGATAGGTATAGGACATCCTACATGAAATGTGTTTAGAATTTTCTGTAGAATCCAAAAATGAAAAAATATACAGGGTGTTCCATTAAAAAAAACATAACCTTAGTATGGTACATGTTTTTAAAGCACCCTGTATATTTGAAAATATTTTCAAAATGTGCCTCTCTACGAATAGTTTGCAGTCAAATTTGAACGAAATTTATAAAGGCACCGGTTCATGAGCTACAAAAGAAGGGAGCTGTGGTGCAGGACCCTGTATAGTATAGCTCTCAATTTTTACAATAACAAATTTAATGTCTACTTCAGTAGGTACAAGAGGAAGTTATTCCTGATTGAAAATAATTTAATTTAAATAAGCTGGCCCATTTACCTCGTGTGCCAAATTTTAATAAAAATTATATTCTACTCGTAAAGGGCAGAAATTTTAAAGAACTGAAAACCTAAGTGGAAAATTAAGTATAGAGAGTTAATGACAAATTGACATGGATTTATTTAATGGATTTATTCAGACTAATGGATTTTTTAATATTCAGATTGTATTTTCCTTGCAATTACATGGTATGGTGGATGAATGCATATAATACAAAATGTTCTCTGTTCAAATTATTTTGTTTTATTCTACAAACATATATCACCATTTTATACGCATTTTCATTATTTAAATTACCTCCCCGTTTGAAATTTCTATAGGAAAGATAATGTTTCTTTTTTTAGAAATATTATATTTAGAAATAGAGTTAATATTATAATATTGGAAAAATGTTCTTTTGCTCTCTTGAACACATAAGATTATTATGCAAATGTTTACACTTCATTGTACACTACTCATTACAAAAAGGTAACGAAATGTTCTACCAGTATGTTCTACGGTTAAAAAGGAGAATTTTTCTTCATATAAACATGGATCGAAAAATGCTTCCTAATGGGGCTACAGATCCTTAAAAGGGGTATCCTCCTAGTGCTAATTTTTCAAAATAACTCCGAAACCAGTTGAGATAAATTTATTGAATTTAGTATCCTGCCTAACTTTTATATGCTGAATCCGTTACTGTAAATAACATCTCAAAATTTGTATCACATGCGTTCTAAACTGCCAATTGTTTTGTGTTTTGGCTTTTTCAACTTTTACTTTTGATTAGGAAATATGAAATTTCAATATTTTTTACTGAGAAAAGTTTAAAGTTTTCCACGTAAAAAAGGTACTCTTGTTGAATATCGATAAAATGCACCGTTTTGATATAAAATCCATTTAAAAATATTAAGGAACTATTTTTCGACCCATGCTTATATGAAAAAAGCCCCTTTTTAACCATAGAACACACTGGTAAAATATTGCACACTACTTTCGGAACATCCTGTATACTAAACAGGACTGTTTTAAATACTTTATATATCAATATGTATCGTCAATACTCTCCTCAATCAAAAATTCTCACACATAATTATTATTAAAATAAAACAGTTATTTTTATACGTTGATAAATCCCTTCTTATATTAGTGCACTGCAACTAATTAGATTAAAAAATTTGTTTAGAATAGTGTAAGTAAAACAGATTACTAAAATTATTTTACATTTACACAGAAAAAATTTCCTATATTACCTAGGTATATAACTTTTAGTCAAGGAAATATGTTTAGTATAATCAAATGAACCATTTTCTGCTACAAAGTCTCTGCATTCTGAAAATACGAAGTAAAGTATGGGAGGCGGATAAAAAATATTCCTTATAAGATTTTTCGTGTGTTTTATCGCCAATAAGAAAATGCCTAAAGAGAGATGCCGCTATCATGTATCGATTCGGATAAAGTAAACAACTATTATGAAGGGTTGGTTCTCTATAGAAGAATATCTATTTTAAATTTAAATAATATCTCCATAACTCAAGAAGTCGATCGCTTTATTAATCCTGACTTCTGCTATTTTTGATACTAATATTTGCTTAGTTTAAGTTTAAGTCTTAAAAGTTAAATCTTTTCGATATCAAGTGATCGCTACCACGTGCAATACACTTTTTTATCCGAAAAGATACCCAGAAAGTAATCATTAGATGCACGGCTAAGGAACAGTTTTTACTTCGTTTATTTAATGGGTCTATTTCCGCCAGTAAAGCCAAAATCAGTGATATGCCAGAAGGCAGAATAGTCCTATGTAATCTGGAAGTTTTACCGAACCTCGATGGTTTGTCTCTGTGAACGGATTTTTCATTTGCATCTCATTGTATAGACAAGACACCTCCTATATTTCCTAGGGAGCATGTCTTTTACACAAACTTCGCTTAGCTTTTATGCAGATTCACATAACGTATACACTAGTTTTATAGTGACAAGCATCAGTGGATTTCTATGCTACCAATCGATAATATAGGTTTGATATGAAACATTTGTTTTCAAAAAGACGGAGGGTGAGTGTAAAAGAATTGTATTTGTCAAAATATTTAAAGCGTAAGTGTTAAACACCTTTAGTGATGCCACGAGAATCAAATAATCTCGAGACGAGAAAATGGCTATCCTGGATTGTATATTAGAAAAAATCTCGTCCCGGAACGAGACAAGACTCGAAACTACATGACAAAGATGATCTAATAAGTGTAAATTTCTGGTTTAAGGTCGTACAAAAAACTTTTAATATATTGCTTGGATAGGATGTAAAAAAAAGCTGGAAGCTTGAAGGGATAGTACGTCTTCTACCCAAACCTCGCCTAAGTTTGCATAGCTTCTGTGAATTTACCGACGTACAGGCCACTAGAAGATGCAGACAGACACTGCGGGACTTCCCTTCTTGATGTTCATATCGATAATTTGAACTCTTTGTTGCTACCACACAGTAAAAAAAGACAAATGGTAAAATTACTAAATGGTAATCGTAATTTACTGCAGTGTTATTTTTAACACGAACTCGGTAGTATAATAACTAAACCTTTTGAACTTATATTACATGAACGATATACCCGCCCAGTTTGTAGAAGTACTCATAAATTGTAGTAAAATTTACAAAACCCTGTGTTAAAAATGAATCAATCCGCCATAAATACGGAATAATTACACGGTGCATAATTAACTATTACACATTATCTTGTAAAATCTGCTGTGTTAAATTACTTCTATGTAATGTAATAATACGCCGATATGTCTAACACTGCCAAGTGTGGACTATATACACACTGATGAGTGTGGATTCAGTGTTAAAATCAGTCAGATTTTTTTACTGTGCACGGCTTGCCCCCAACAGGGAGTTTTATCGTATTTTACACTTCATTCTTTATCAAAAATGATAACATTATCCAAAGCACTGAATTTTATTAATGGGCATGCTGCATATCTAAAATTTTAGCTAAGTATAAAAAACAAATTAGCGTGGGTACCTAGGTGATAATAATATCTCTATCCCTCATTCTCATCTTAGTGATGAGCCCGAAAGTCAGAGACTTGTGTGGGAGAGGGAGCGGCATATTATTATTTTGCGGGCCGCGAGTGCGCCCAGGAACGACTTACGATGTTATAACTTTAATTACCATTTAGTACGAGAATAAGGGAAACCTGGAAAACCTTGTTAATTAAAGTGTACAGTAGGTTGTTAGCCATTTATACAGTGATATTGTAGTACTAGTTGCATATTAAGAACGCTATCAGCCTTATACACACAGATTTAATATTGGAGCAATTAGAAAAAGTTGACCACGGTGAGAATCGAACCGTCGTCAACCGCGAGAGAACGATTGAAAACCAGACGTCTTAACCGCTCGGACACCGAGCTCCTAATACGTACAAACGTATACGTAAACGTATACGTGATACGTACAAACAATAAAAAACTAAGGAGAAAACCTTATAAGTGTATAGTTATTTCTGCATAATTTTGCATAGAAAACCATATTATTTATACTTTATAAATTTTAGCAACAAATTGAATCTGTAATATAACTTGGAAGTCTATTAATGTATGTCTTATTTCATACGTATGTATAAATTTTATATATCGTATATTATCTAATCTGCGATTCCATTCACCTACACAATTTATTTATTGAGAATATAGGTATATTTGTTTTAAGCAGACCTTAGCTGATATGAAAATTCACTAATTCTCTAAAAATAAGTTTTCTTATTCTAACATATTCAAGTCCAAGTCCGATATGCAATTTTCATTCCTGGTAAATTTTCAAGTAACTATGATTATTTAAAAGAATTGAGGATAGTGGTTTTTATAGCTGTTACACAGTAAAAAAAGACAAATAGTAAAATTACTAAATGGTAATCGTAATTTGCTGCAGTGTTATTTTTAACACGAACTGGGCAGTATAATAACTAAACCTTTAGAACTCATATTACAACACGAACGATATACCCGCCAAGTTTGTAGAAGTACTCATAAATTGTAGTAAAATTTACAAAACCCTGTGTTAAAAATGAATCAATCCGCCATAAAAACGGAATAATTACACGGTGAATAATTAACTATTACACATTACCTTGTAAAATCTACTGTGTTAAATTACTTTTATGTAATATAATAATACACCGATACGTCTAACACTGCCAAGTGTGGACTATACAGGGTTATTCAGAACCCATATAAAAAACTTTGAGGATATGTGCATCCTTAAATAAAAAATCGATATCACCAAAAAAATTGTAATAAAAGTAATTAGGATTTCCCGTAAACAATGTTTAAAGTTATACCATTATAAAGGACTACGTAGCTGGGCAACTGTACTTCAACGAGATAGGATATACCACATTCCGACAAAAAACAGTAAAGAAGTTTTTTGTACCTGGAATGTCTATCTATCTTTAAGTTTATTTTAAAGTAAAAACGCTGCAAATCTTTTTTGCGCCGGGCGTGCCGGTTTTTTTCGTGCTAGCTAGTTTGCATTGTCAGTCCCAAGGTCACTCCATTACAGTGGACCAGTATCCAGCGGCGTGCATTGAAAAATTTTTAAATAGTTTTCAGACCCCGCCAAAAAAATTTCTCTTTGCACTACCACATTTCTACATGTATGTTGAACATCCTTAAATTTTATTTTCGATAGGTTCTGAATAACCCTGTATACACACTGATGAGTGTGGATTCAGTGTTAAAATCAGTCGGATTTTTTTACTGTGTAACTTGCATCGAAATACTCTGCTATCCCAATGAAAATGACCCACTCTGTATGTACTACTTTCCTCACTATTGTTTTATTTGTTTCAGGAACAAAGTCACAAATCTTACCGGCCTCTGTGTGTGCTCACGTTCCGCTGGAACTATTTGCTATGGCAATTAGAGCCGATGGGCTATCATCTGGTGAATATGCTGCTCCACTCCGTTGTTTGTCTTATGTACTTCAGGTGTGTATAATTTATATCTCACGTTTCTCGACAGTTTTATCACCATTATTGATGCAACACTAGCATGCAAAACTTCCCTAAGACTCTTTTCATGTATGCTATTTCATTTAAAGAAAGCGATAAAACAGATGTGTCGGTTTTTGATGAATTCGGCCACCAACTCGACGAATTATTGCGATTTTTTTATTTCCACATATATTTTAAGCGGTAACAAAATATTATAAAATGATTTAATCGGGTGCCCGTTATTTTTTAATCTTTGGAATACTCAGTGGAAGTTTTTTATTTATTTATTTATTACAATAAAATATCCAACGGGTCAAAACACTCATACATGATAAGTTACATAGTTACAAACATGACATTATACATACAGTACATAGTTTATTTGAAGGAGATGCCGAAAACAACTACTCCACGGCCAATGTGGTCCGACTAGTGGTCCGACTACTTTCTGGTAGTAAAGTCACACTATCATAAAGAAGAAATCCAATTTTATTAGATAAACTTCTCGTATTAAGTTAAATGCACGTCTCTTCAAAAGGATGCACAATATAAAAGAAAACTGTATAAAAATTACAAGACTAAAAAAAGGGTAAATATCCACACAAAGTTACCCTTGCCCTATTTTTTCCGTTTAAATAACATCAAATATGTTACCTTCAACACTACAGCTTTGCAAAGGACAAAGTGACCCTGTGGTGATAAAATTTGTAAAGCACATAAACATTTAATCATTTCTGTTAGCCAAACATGTAACATCAATCCTTTGATGGCATATTTTATGAACTGAACCATAAACACTATGCTAGAGCGATCCTTTTTGGGACTGGAACCCGACCTACATGTATATTTCACGCTGATATAAGTTTAGATAAAATCTATATTCACACATATTCAGTGTGACATTCACTAAGTACATCATTACAACGCGAGACAGTCATATTTGAATTATTAATTTTAATCTACTATTATTATATTATGGTGTTGCTAGGTACGTTAATCTAGTTTCGTTTATAATAATCAAAAGTCACTTATTCATCGTATCGATTATTTGATGTATCACATCATGGAAATTTGGAAAAAAGGCTGTATTTTTTTTAAGTAATGTATAAGTTATAAATTTAAGGGACTAAAATATGGTGCATTAAAATTATTACACGGTATGGGTATCTTTATTTAATTTAAATTAATTTTTGACTTTACAAATATGTAGGTACATACAATTCAAATACATATAATTCCTACATACAGTGCGAACGTTTAGAATGGAAACCGTAAATGAAATGCGCCCTGTAGAGTTTTCGCAAAAATGCTCGGACACGTCAATTCTTAAATTCAATTGCGCTTCTTTTGATACCGTTGTTTTGGATATGACGTCATTGCGTAATCTCTGTGACGTCATCATGATATTTTTTCAAATGGGAATGTCCAGTTCTTTCATTAAATTTAAATAGAGAAAATATTCCTGAAAATGGCAATATACGGCACTATGGCCTTAAAGTGGATAGTTTTTGAGATAAAGGGCTTTGAAGTTTGAAAAAAGAAAAAGTAGGCTAGTCAAAAAAAATTTTCTATTATTTGATCCTGATAGTGACAGTTCCGCAAATTATTTAAAACTAATTGTCACAGTCGGTTATTCTTTAATATTTTTTTGTGATAATTAAAAATGGTACGAACTTTAACAGAAAAACAAAGAATTGAGATCTTGATTTTGAGAGGATGTGACGAAATGAAAAGATCAATTAATGAAGTATGCAACATTTTCAGTAATAGATATCCGAATGAACCACGCATTAGAAAATCAACAGTGAGTAAGATTATAAGTAAATTTATCCGGTTGGGATATGTTCGGAATTGCATCAGAGGTCGGCCATCCATTACAGAGGATGTACAACTAGGTATGTTGTTAGATGCTCCAGAAAATCTACATGTTACTTCGCGACAAATCGCATCCAATCATGAAATTAGCCAAAGTTCTGTCATAAAATACATGAAAAAAAAATAAATGGCATTCCTATAAGATTCAGCTAGTGCAAGAATTAAATGATGATGACCCTGACCGCAGAATAGAATTTTGCGAAGAAATGATGAACCTCTGTAACATAAATCCGCGTTTCATTAGCAATATAGTTTTTTCTGATGAAGCTACATTTTGTTTGAATGGCAATGTTAACAAACAGAACTGTCGCTATTGGGCCCCTAATAATCCTCACTGGATGATGGAAGCGCACACCCAGTTCCCTCAGAAAATAAATGTATGGGCAGGAATTGTAGAAAACCATATTATTGGCCTTATTTTCATTGATGGTAGTTTAACAAGTGACAAATATTTAGAAATGTTACAACAACAAATTATTCCGGAGTTAGCAGCACTATTTCCAGATGACAATGATCCGAACATTCCCAATGACTTTGTATGGTATCAACAAGATGGGGCACCTCCACATTATGCCGTAAATGTTTGTAACTACTTAAGTGAAGTATTTCCTAATCGTTGGATAGGCAGAAGAGGTTTTATTGAATGGCCAGCTCGGTCCCCTGACCTCACACCCCTTTATTTCTTTTTGTGGGGTTATCTTAAGTCTAAAGTGTATAATAGTAAACCGCGGGATATTAACGAATTAAAAACAAAAATTCGAGATGAAATTAGAGCTATACAGCCACACATAATCAGTAAAGTGTTTCAAGAATTCCAACAGAGGCTTGCCCATTGTCAAGAAGGACAAGGATTACAGTTCGAGCCCCTTATTTAACTAGTATTCATTGCGTTTATTATCCATTTGTTAGTTATGTTGTGATAAACAGTTTTTTTTTGACTAGCCTACTTTTCCTTTTTTCAAAATTCAAAGCCCTTTATCTCAAAAACTATCCATTTTAAGGCGATAGTGTCGTATATTGCCATTTTCAGGAATATTTTCTCTATTTAAATTTAATGAAAGAACTGGACATTCCCATTTGAAAAAATATCATGATGACGTCACAGAGATTACCTAATGACGTCATATGCAAAACAATGGTATCAAAAGAAGCGCAATTGAATTTAAGAATTGACGTGTCCGAGCGTTTTTGCGAAAAATCTACAGGGCGCAATTCATTTACGGTTTCCATTCTAAACGTTCGCACTGTATAATTAAAAAAAAATATACAACAAAGAGTTCACGAATAGTATTTTAAGGTCCGGGAAAATGTTTCTGCAGGTTTTCGTACTAGGAATGAATGGTCCGCCATGGCCCGTAAAATACGTTTTTGAGAGAGAAATATGGCCTGTGATAAGGTCGAGTCTCCCCACAAACAAAAATACAATGACGCAACCGCAAATTGTATTACAAAGTTAATAAATGTTTAGTCAAAATTTCTTTTCATTGTTAAACAAATACATAACTGAATTTAGGGTAACAATAAATGTTCAGGTATCGTTTTCAATTTAGATGTTCATCAAGCTGTATATTTAAAAATTAACAATTTGCACCTGAATTACATTCTACCGTGAAGTTTCAATAGTTAATTATGAAAATTAATATTTCTATTCACTTTAAAAATAAAATTAATCTTCTCCCACAAATAAATGATTTGCTACAAGAATAAATTGTCCGTGAAGGGAAGGAGAGAATAGTATGTCTGCTTCGGGTGACCCAGTTTATTCAATATTGTGAATTGAACATCTGTTCACTATTAGATTTTCACTAAACGCGAATTTATGACATATGTTCAACACAATACAAATACGTAATTATTTCTGAAAGATACTGTTTGCAATTGAACATGATTAACAAATTACTAATCAATAATTCCTGCATAGTCTAAATTAGGCAGAATATAAAATGTAAATAAAAAAGCAGTGAGCAAAAATGTCGAATAGGAATGCCATAATTTCAGAATTTATATATTCTTTTATACTGTTGTAAATATAAACTTTTTTAAATATTTAGATCCTTTCTTAACAACATATTGAACGGCCTATTTGTTACACAGTAAAAAAAGACAAATGGTAAAATTACTAAATGGTAATCGTAATTTGCTGGAGTGTTATTTTTAACACGAACTGGGTAGTACTAAACTTTTATAACTACTAAACTAAACACTACTACTAAACTAAATAACTAAACCTTTAAAACTCATATTACACGAACGATATACCCGCCAAGTTTGTAGAAGTACTCATAAATTGTAGTAAAATTTACAAAACCCTGTGTTAAAAATGAATCAATCCGCCATAAATACGGAATAATTACACGGTGAATAATTAACTATTACACATTACCGTGTAAAATTTACTGTGTTAAATTACTTTTATGTAATGTAATAATACACCGATATATCTAACACTGCCAAGTGTGGGCTATATACACACTGATGAGTGTGGATTCAGTGTTAAAATCAGTCGGATTTTTTTACTGTGTAACGGATGATGAAATAAAATTTTTATTTGAATATGTAGTTTTTCAATATATCCAAAACCATTCCTATTGTAACACCCAACTAATGCCCTGTTCGGGACGAATTTTTACTTGGCAAGACCCTCAAATACATAAAATTTCTATTAAGATAGAATAATACTCACAAATTGTCTTCATAACATGCCGACTAATAATACTTATAAAAAAGTACGAAAGTGTATTATTTTATATAGGTTTCTATAGGTTAATAAATTTTACATTTTACACATGCCCATTTTCTTTTCTCAAAAAAAAAAAAAAACAGCATGATCAATAACTTTCATTTTTAATATAGACAGATACACTTGATAAAGAAATATTTCAAGAATTTTTTGTTACTCTCAAAGATGTAATTCCTCAGTTTGGATATCCTTTCATTTTTCTTTTATATATAAGGTCATCATAAAGGATTTTTTCATCATAAAGTCATCATAAAAGAATTTTTTAAACGTGAAATGTTGAAGCTACTATCATATCTGATCTGCAAAAATGCATAATAAACTACTTTATATTACACTTTTAGCACTAAAATATATCAAGATTAAAAAATAAATAGCGATAAACTTCAAATCTTATATTATATTGTTCCCGTGCAGTTCTGTGATAATGAAGAGAATTGGTGCACCAATGTTTCACTCTAATAAAAGGTTAATTTCAACCTTTTATTAGAGCAAAACATTGGCGCAATAATTACATTGGCGCATTCGCCATTTTCTCCGTTTTGTTACATCAAGTCTCGTCAAGTCTAACATTGTTAGACTTGATGAGGTAACAGAAAATTTTACGAACTTGGTTAAATTTGAAAACTACCGCTTTTATCAGTAGTACTAGCTTCTGCTATTTGTCAAATGTCTTCACTTTTTTGACTCGTTGAAAAATATGGGGTCATCATAAAGTTAGGGGTATACTTTGAAGTCTTATATAATTTTAAGAAATCAAGCTAGTAGCAAAAAGTAAATGGAATCTAGTTGCTTCAAAAATTGGATTTTACTGTATCTATGGAAAACAAAAACTATGTCAACTGCTGGTACAAGTACAAGTGGTGACGTAATAATTGCCATTTAGGGAATAATTCTCTAAATCGCAATGATTACGTTTGACACTCAAAGTCTCAATACTTAATAATCTCAAAATAAAACTCACATACCTAAACGTAAATTGAAATGATTTAAACTTTAATATAATAGATCTACAAACAAGAATTGGTTTATTATAAAATTTGGTGTTTGGAACACGACCAACAACACTGGAAGAATTAAAAGACTCTATTAGGGAGCAAATTGTTGCAATTCAACCAGAAATGCTGAAACCTGTGTACAATTTGAACGAACGGTTGGTGATTGTACAGCAGCAAAATGGACGACATACCAAACATTTGCGTTAACCATTGTTGGACATAAGAAATCCCATTGTTTAAGCAATCGAATTTCTTTCACATCCTGTTATTAACTTAATTTGTTATAAATACATAATAAGCTGAACTGCCTTATGCTATATGCCTTATTTTATGATAACCTTGTGTATGTAATAAATTGAGACGTACATGAGGCAATTGCAACTGCTTGTATAAATATTAGATGGAATTCAATTGATCCAGAATAAACAATTCCAAGTTATCCAATTAAGTAAAAGCTGCAATTGCCTTCATTCCAGGCAATTGCGTCTAAATCGTTTGTATGTGCCAAAACCGTATGTGCAATTTATTTTACGAGAATTCCCGTTACAAATTGAACGCTGCTCCATTTTTGTATAGAATTTAATATTTCCCGTTTGCATAATACCTTGAATAATGTTCAGTAAATGTATTTTGCTCGGCAAAAGTAGGTAAACGATATGAAAAATGAAATGTTTTGAAGTTGCAAAGTGTTCATTCTGGTTGTTTACCTTTTGCGAATAAGTTTAACTACATAAACCGATGAGCATTCAAACAAAGTTCACAAAGTAAACAAAACAAGGAATACAGAAAACGTACCATTTCATATAATACTCAATAAACTTTTAGTGGCACTGTGCTCAAACTTTTGTCATATAATTAAATTACTCACGTATCTCCCTTCTTCAATTTTAAAATCTTGATATGAACATGTATTTTTGCAGATTTGTGTCACATTACAAATAAAATATTAAATTCACTTTGGAAGTAGTAGAGTTTTGGTAATTATATGCTCATCACATCATACAGAGCATCATACCTATTTATTGAAAATAATATGTGGCTAGAGTGACGCCACTATCTATAATGATAGAATAACTTTATTGTCATGTGCTATCCACATGCTATTATTCAGTTTATTCACTGCTGTTCATTTATTTCACTAGTGCTAAACTTTGCTTATAAATAAGGATGCCAGATTTAGAAACGAATTATTTTCATTTCATGGCAATATTATTTGTGCGTTATATTGACAATAATATTCTATTAATTTGCTTGTACAAATTAAGTTTAAACATACATTTGGATTCAAGTTGTTTAATTACTCATTATTTATTTGGGTATACCTATCTTTGTAATATTCTATTTTATTCTTGATTCTTGAGCAGAAATATTTAACAAAAATTGATAAAAAGGAAGCATTTTGAATTACTATTGGGAGTTAGATTGGTTTGATCGCTGTACTTTGGCTTAATTCCTATATAAAGAAAAATATAGACAGTTAAATAAGTCAATAAATAATATTAAAAATATATTATAAAAAGTAACATTATGTTAAAAAGAAATCAGCTGGCTTTTGTTTTTTTTTTAATTGGACAGATTTAATATTTTTACATATTGGGATAAAGCGTTTCCTCTCGAATTCGTTGATACCTATATGAATTAATGGGTATATCCCTCACTCTATCAGTCTAATACTAAAGCATTTTAAAAAATATACATGGTGTAAAAACATAAGTTTGATTATATTTTCTTACCGAGTGCGGCGTTGCCAAATATACCTTTTCCCTAGTGTAAATTGTGCACAATTTGGCAACACCGACTACGAGGTGTCACGAACAATTCCCCAAGGGCGAAATCTCAACCCTATCTCCCTTATTTGAGGGCCTAGATGGTTGAAACTTCGCCTTTGGAGGGTTGTCCCTGGCACTCCATGGGCAGTGTTGCCAGATTGTGTACAATTTCTCTACGGCTGAGGAAACAGTAGATTTGGCAACGCCGCACTCGGACACTGTGTCGGTGAACAGTTTTAAGCATACCTGGGATAATTGTTATCCGAGTTTTGGAGACAGCAACTGCAATATACATATTTTTCAGTTTCATTTAGTTCATTATCGTTTTAAATCGTGCCAATAAATAGAGCACAACTATTGCTTCAATATTTCCATCATTTCTTTAGCAAAAAATGTGATATCTACTTGTACATTAAAAATATTCTGCTTTGGTTATCTCATATTATAGAACTTAAATATCCTTATTGATAGAGTATACCTACAGATAAATTAAAAAAATAGTCGTCTAGAAAATTCACCGTTGGTTGAGGAAGTTATTTGTAAAAGCACGGAACAAGAGATAATCTCGGCTTTACCCTCGAACTAATCAATAACGTTGTCAATTCACCCCATGTATTGTCGCAGATGTTAGGAAGGGCACATAATCCTACAAAATAAGATCGCCATCATGTTAAAGATGATGTAGGTAACAAATACATTGAGTTCTTTGGTTAAGTCAAGCTTTACAATGGTTGTTTGATTAGGCGACTCAGAAACTACAAGAATATTAATTTATACTCTTAGTATTACCTATATACCCATTTTCTCTAATTATTATTTTGAACGAGACATTTCAGGTACAATAATATTATGTACAGGATCGTTCATACAACATCCCTTCTCAATAGCCCTACAGTATTGAAATTTCGGACTGATACTGTTCTACATCCATCCTTTCATGTCTAAAATTTTAGCTTGCTAAACTTTTTAGTAGAATGTTTTTAATAAAACAGGTAAATTCTGAAATATGTGAATGGAACTCACTTTACTTGTTCCAGGAATATATGTTTATGTTAGTTTAAGCATATCTTGTGTTTGGAAAGACTTTATAAAGTATAAAAATGTTTTTCATTAGTTTTTCGAGATTTTTAAAGTATTTGTAAATATTAATTATTTCATAAAATGATTATCAACTGAATCTTATTTATTACCTATACCATATACCTAGTAGGAATTCACAAAGTAATTTAAGTAGAGGAATGAGTCAAATTTCATCCGCGCCAGTGAATTTTCGGAAGCAAGTTCGTTAAATAAGACTTGCTCAATTGTTTTCTCAAAATATGCCGCAAAAAAATCCACAAGAAATTAATTTGCTTTTGAGGTATGCTGATAAAATTGTGTTTCCGAGTTCCCATTTCTATTTTATTCCAGCAACAGTATTTTTTCATTAGTACGTTTCGTCAGGCGGTAATCATCCTCGATAAAATTTATTTTGTTTCTTAAGAGTTTTTAATTTTGCGAATGCCACACGTGTGTCTTTGTTGTTGTTGTTGTTGGAAGGCGGCGCGTTTACCCGCAGCACTCAGGTCTTTCGATCCATTGTGCCTGCCGCCAGTTGAGAGCTTTTGGAAGAGATCCGAGCTATGCGCATAGGCCAACACCCGTTCCAGAGGAACCTCTCTAATGTCCTGGGGTAGGCGAAATGCTGCACCCAGATGTTTGTGTCTCTTGACCATGAGGCAGGTACAGCGACAGAGGATGTGACAGGATGGATGGATGGAGTCCTCGTCATCGTGTCCGCAAAACCTGCACCTTCTATTGTCACTATGTACCTATGTCTTTGTTAGCATTTTTATTATTTGTTTGTTTATTTTTTGTATTACTTTTTGTGTGCTTTCAAAGAAAATGTTAACGAATAACAATTTCAGAATCTTGATAAAGATATGAATACAATCCGTAATGCCTTTCGAGTATCATATCCGAATATCAAGAGTTAATACCGTTGGATACAGTATAATTTTATGGAATTGAAAAAATACAGGTTCGTAAATAAAATTAAGAGTCATCGCGCTCTGAAGAAATCTAAAGAAAAAATATTGCCAGGGCGCAAAAAGTAGCAGTGGCGAGGTGTTATTAATTTTTGTTATATCGCATCAAATGGAGCAGTAGAAAAATTAAAGTTGTAATTTTAGGTATTTACAAGTATCTCAAGAAACAAATTGATTCCTTATGGATTTTATATCGTTCGGCATAGGTATTATAATTACGCAACTTTACGTAATGTAAGCACATATGTTATCTTCGTACCTTTTTCCGAAATCCCAATGATAGGAATCGAATTACACTGGACAGACTTACAAGTTGGTTAAATATTATATCTCATTGACGGCACCACTCTGTAAATAAATGTTTGCTGTTAACTTTATATAAATTGATCTTTGTAAGACTCTGATATAAAAAGGAAATAAAAATATATCCAATGAGATTGAGTTCGGATTTAATGAATTCTGCGAAAAGATATGTACCATTCACAGAAATTGGAAAAAGTTTCTGATTTTAAAATTACCTTCTCTGAATTTTTACTTATAATAAGCTTAGGAGATTATGTAGGGAGCAAAAGTAATTTAAAGTCAACTTCAATAAGTACTTATCCGGGTTTTTTAATGGAAAATAATAACCAGACAGATTTTAATGAGATTTTCAATAATGGATTAATATTACATTTATCATATTTATATGTTTTTAAAGTAATGGGATACAAAGATGATAACTAAATCTTCTTAGGAATTCCACCATCTGCTGATTATTAGAAAACTGAAAAAAATAAAATAAAATCTCAAAATGACGTTGAAAAAAATCACTACAAAATGTAATTAAGGAAATTATTCAATGAATCTGTAATGGTGATGTAAACATTTTGATTTTCACTACTGAGGTAATTCAAATTAAAATGTTTACATCACCACGAAAAATCAGTACATTGAAAATATTTTCTCAAGATCTTGAAATGTGCTACGCAAATGTACAATTTAAAAAATGTAACAGGATTTTTAATATTGTTTTGATTAAGTGACTTTTAAATAAGTTGCTGTAGTTTTCATCGGAGAAAGTTTTTAAAGATGAGCTACGACTTCCACTTTATAACAAACTTTATTTAACTAAACTACTAGATTTTTATTAAAAACTATTTTTATTCACATCTTCAATCTCCGCTTCATCGATGTCAGTTACATCAGGTTCAAGAGTTACAGAACTTTTTGAAATTAGACTTTTATAAAAATCATGATACATTTAGGTATTTTACCAGTTTTACAAACCCACAATAATCCTTTTAGTTTTTTATCATCTATTGGTAACGGCTTGATATAGGATAAACCGAGGAGAGATGGACCAACTTTTTAAAAAACTTTCAATAAGTTCTTTATTTGTATGAATTAAGCTCTCCAAAAAAGTACAACGTAAACATAAACTTTGGTGATCTACTTGGCACAGTTTAAACATTAATGTTACCTAACAAATAATTATAAAATATAGAAAACCGAAAATTTAAATTGGGCCCATCTCTCCTAGAAAATATAGGAGAGATGAACTTTACACTAATTTAGTTTTTTCTTCCCCTTTTTCATAATGGCGCGGCACCGTATAGAGTTGGCACGTGTTGATGTAGGATGTGCAACCTTCGTGCAACCATCTAGAACAAAGAATGCATCATAACTAGTCCTCTTTTTTCTTTGTAAGGCGATAAGTCTTCGAGACGAATCATCCAAGATTACGTCTCCATCAGATTCTGAAGAGGTAGACTCGTATGCGGACCGAGAATCCCTCTTATCCACATTCCGCTTGTGGGTGTACTGATTGAGCATTTTCCTATATAACAACAAAACCTAAGTTCATCTCTCCTATACCTATATGGTCCGTCTCTCCTAAAAGTGGAGGATAAGTAAATCCTCAAGCAGTTAAACACGCGAACTCTAAGCTTTTGAGGTTTAGTGCATGTCGGAATACATATCTGCTCATAACATGTATAAACTTTTACCTAAACCTTCACCTCAAGTGAAGTAGCTGTTCAAAGACAATACCATGGTTGCTAAATGTTGGTGACGATTAAAAACGATATTTCCCGATAACTTTGAAAAAACGCACACACACTCGACTAACTGTACTACCGATGAGTAACTAACGCTGTTTTATGATTCTACACCGCCGTTGCAAGCATTGTTGCCACAGTATGCGAGAAATCGCGAATGGTCCGTCTCTCCTACTGGTCCATCTCTCCTCGATTTTCCTTACAATATTTGTGGAAACCTATTAATGGTAGAAGGTCGTCCTCTAGATTTTCGAACTTTTTTTATGTTACTACTCTTGAAGTCTGCGTTAAATTCGTACTTAAATAGTATAATATTGGAGTTTTCATGAGAGAATTTTATTTCTCTGATTTGGCTATTTTTTATCGGTTTTTTCTCGTTGTCAACTACTTTCCAATTGTTAGTGTCTGTGAATATTTTAAAATTAAAAAGGTCATCCTGGGACATCTTTGTTACATCATAAACTTGGATTGTCGTTTTGGCCATTCTTATTAAAGTGACCCACTGTTCTGGTACATACAACACCGCTTGTTTCTTCTTTGCATTTTCTATAACCACTTGCATACTGTCCCCCTCGTTCTCAGTATGGCCCTTTTCCATAAACCTATGTGTTTTCTCAATTTTAAAATGTGCAGCAGCAAAGTAAACATTGATAAATGTTTAAAATATTTAAATTGCTAATAAAGCGGTTTCTATTTTGACCTCCATAGTTATCCGAGTATAATATTATCTACTTTGCTCCTGTTGTGGTTTTTTATTTAAAAAATGTCCAAATACAACTACCAATTTTATTCGGACCCCTTTCTGCTATTTGTTCATACCACACATAAGAGTAACCCTAATTATTTCCTAAATCATAAACTGTAAAATTGTATGTGGAATACTTACTTTATTATAATAAAAATCACTTACAGTAGACGGTGGAGTAGCTAAAACTTATTGCAGGTCAAAGCAAGGCCACACACACACTCTCTTATTACTTACAAGATCTTTAGATGAGCTTTTCAAATCCCTAGCTAATGACATATTTTTGAAGTGACGCTCATATTTTTCACGTAGTTTCATGTGTTTAGTTTAGATACATAATTAGGTATTTAGAAAATTTTGTTCCAACCATAGTGTTAAACCATAACTTACAAATTCTATTTCCTAAAAGGAGTATGTTACTGATTGGATGAGTTTTCAAATTATTATGATTATTAACTAAATTGTTTTTGTTACTATTGTACACTGTTTTGAGTTTGTTTTATCGGTTTCCTTCAAAGTAAAAATTAAATATGTATATTGTACCGCATACAACTTGCCTATAACAAGTGCCTATATATACAAATATGCATATAGATTAGCTCATCATAATACCTAAGGGAATTTATTCATATATATTTAAAAAAATATATTGAGAAAGCCTAATAAATTGTAAAAGTAATAGATTTTTATTAGTTACTCCCCATTTTTGTAGAAGTAATATATCATAGAGGAAATAACCGGACAATGTTATTGATCACTCCGAGCCGAAAGACAATTTAAGAGTGGAATCTTTTTTGCCAAGGATTTTGAGATAGATATTGCCCTTAGATATTTCCCTAAATGTTACAGGCCATTCCAGGAAATAATATATCACACTGGCTTGACTTTACATATGAAATAGTGCGGGAGGGATGTTACTTTATTTTTTGTGGTAATGGTTTTCTAATGCCCTTTTTCTTTATTGAGGGAATGTTGAAATTTCTTTTATGGAATGGCATACGCAATCGCTTAACTGAATAGTTGATAGGATAAAATAAAGTTATTTGGAGGTTTACGTTGCTCGCACGGGTGATTATAGTCAGTAAATAATAAATATGTCTGCACAATTACTTTAGAGCTGTCGCATTGGGTCGTGGATTCACTAAGAAAAAGTAAAAAATAAGAACAGAACTGTGTATATATTTTAACAGATGCCAATTCGGTAACCGCAATATTTATTAAAAGAGATTAGTATGTACAGCGATGGGCTAAAATTCTAGAGAGTGACTCATTCACAGCATATGAAGCTGTTCAGTGGGTAAAGTGGCAAAGGATCGCAATTTCAAAGAGAGTCAATTTTAAGATATATAAAAATTACTAAAATATTTCTTTAAATAGCATGTCCATGCTGTCGTGGTAGGTGGTATCGTACGAACCTTTAATTCCGCTGCAAGAGCTTTATAACAACAATCATTAGAATAGACAACACTTCATTTGTTTTAATAATTTAAGAAAATGTATACAGTAGAAAATAACTTTGTTACTGCATATTTAAGCAATCGTGTTCTGGCTTCTTAAATTTGCCACTATTTATTGCGTTTAATAATAAAGTACATGGTATTTTTTACGTCCCTGTGTAGGTACGTAGGTATTTAGTAGTGAAATTATAGACTCATATTTGTATAATTTGTAGAGGACTGCGTTTATTGTAATATCAGCAAAGGACAATATTTGTTCAGAAATTTGAGTTTTGCCTGTTGTATTTTATTGTATGATTTTTTTAGTGTCGACAGATAAAAGCAAGTTCTATCTGTACTTGGATTACCTGATTTCCAGTAGTTGATCGAACTAGTGTTTTTCAAATGAATTAAGATCCCTTAGACAAAGTTAACAAAGTTGTACACCCGTAACCTGCAAAATTGAATGCGGGCAGTGTTTCTTATTTTTACAGTATGCAAAATTAATACAGTATGCACAGGGAAAATACATTTTATCACAAATTTAACGAAAATAAACTTAAATATTTAATTGTCGAGTATTTCTATATCTCTACATATACATTACAAACAACTTGCACGTAATTAATAACTGGACTAATTAGAAGTCCTAACTTGATGTAAAATAATAGAACTAATAGAAATATATTGGAAGGAGATGCCGAAAACAACTACTTAACGGGCACTACGGTGTGTTTCTCACCACTACCTACTGATAAAAATATCTTTAATAAAGAAAGGTCTATAATATAATATTGTTCCCTTTTAGAAATTGGAGTTTGAAACTCTAATTTTGACATTTCTATGAAGCAGTTACTTAATATGAAAGTGTATGTTCTTTCTTTTATTCAGATTGACTGACCCATTTTTTTAGCACTTTTAACTAAAACTGCTGCGTTTTATTCTACTTAGGAATATTTTAGGAACTAAAGTTTTCGTATATTAATTAAGCATAATTGGTGCTAAATAAAGTAAAATGATCAATTTGTAATTAAAACTTTCTTCAGTAAAATTGATGTTAATTAAGTTGGCAACTATAAAGGCACTTTTGCCTTGTTAACTTCGTCGTTAGTTGAAGTTTGTTATCCCGTGTAATATAGGTTCAGAATGTGTTAAATATGCCAATGTCTCTACAAGAATTACGGAATACATAGGTTAACATTAGTCTTGTTAGTATAAGAAACATACATAGTATACATTGTTAGTATAAGAAAAGATCCAAATTCTATAAAATTTCCTGTACTGACTCTGAGTCGATATGTTACAGGAAATATCCGATTTCAGGCCATTTCAGTTTGGCCTAGGACATACTAAAAGTTCCTATCGTTGATAGGAACTTTGCATTTTTCCTAGGACATACTAGTATTGCCTGATAGTTTTTAGGACAAACTAAAATGGCCTGATTATTATTAGGAAATACCTGAATAAAAATTTGCATCCAGAAGTTTCGATGGTCAGTGATATTAGTGTTGTAGCTTCTTAATCGGAATCGTGCCGCTATGCCTCTAGTTTATTTTTAAATATGGCATAATTAAAGTGGAAACAAAGTTTTATTCAAAAAATGTTAGAAAGAGAAGCTAAAGGAAATGTTTGCTTTGCTTCATCCTTTTACCCTGAATTAATTTTCCTAATATAATGCATTTTTTTCAATAATTTAAACTGGATATTTCCTACCACTAATGAGGCTATTTTAGTTTGCCTAAAAACTAGCAGGCAATGCTAGTATATATGTCCTAGGCCAACCTGAAATACTCTGAAATCGGATACTTCCTGTAACATATACAATAATTTAATGAAATAAAACACTGAGGAAATAATCTTAAAAAGAAAAGATCTATAATCTTTAATCTCCACGCAGATTAAAATCTGAGAGAAACAAATATCAGATAATTTCGTACCCACTATGCAGTATATAACATACACCCAAATTTATGTGATATTTTCATTTAATTTAGTTTCACTTATAAAGTCAAGGGCCAAAAATATCCCATGCTTAACCTCACATTCTGCATCTTGAACCCTATAGGGTAATATGTACATTATTTAATTTAATAAACCGAAACATCATTACCGTAGAGTACTTATTTTATTTATATTTTTATTTAATAACGGTCAGAAAGGAAACTTAATTCATTATTACATAACCCATATTTTGATACCCAGTGTATAAACTATGTACTCTATATATAATCCTGTACTTTCCAATGTATAACCTATGTTACTCTTTATATAACTTATGTGTTCTATATGTTTATATGATATGATAACCTATGTTTAATATATAGCGATTCTAACGAATAGTATATCGAGGACATACGTCCTCGATACTATTTTCTGCGGACACGCTGTTGTCGGACGGTGTCGTAACCAAAAGTGTACCCATATAAAATTTAAGCTCACTGTGCTACCCTTCTCCATTCTACATGGCGTTATATCCCACCCTTTATGGAGGCACAGAGATTTAGTGTATGCCCTCTCGCAAAACGATTATAAGTTGTCTTTAGAAGACATACACTGCACTGAGCACTGCGGGGACCTAATATGTCTATTATTCTATCATTTGGTTTTAGGAGTGATTCGTGTTGTAGTAATTGCCATTTCCGTAATCATTGATTAATACAATTAGTTCGTAGTATTTTATAATACTAGTTGATCATAGTATTTATGAAGTAATATTTAGAAATACTATCTTTCAAAATACCGTGTATTTTATATTAGCTTGTGAAAGATTCTTAACACAAAACGCTATAGAAAATTACAATAAACAATCCTATCAGTAGTATTTTAAAAAATTAAAGATATTACCTATCTCTTTGAGCATAATTTCTTTAAAAAAGTCTATCGGTCTAGAAAGCGAGAATAACCACAAGTCTAGTTAGGTTTTTTAAAATTAACTAAGTTAAATCTACTTTGTGTTATCCTGAACACAGCTGAAGACAAAGTTTTGCATCTACTTTTGGAATTTCATGTGTCAAGTTGAATTTCAAGTACCCAAGTTATTCGTTAGGATAAAGTATCTACCACCTTGTTAATATAATTTGGATGATGCTGCGTGCCTGTCCATCTAAATAGCTAAAGGGTGCCTCTGTTAAAAGCACTTGCTTTCACATATTAAGAGAGAAACTAAGTACGAGTAAGTTTATCTGTTTTACTGTTAAGAGAAATTATTACTCAGTTGATCCTATTATCCAAGAGTATGGCTGACATGTTTAAAATGAAAATATTATTTTTAGTGTAACTAAATCATGTAAAGTTCGAGGATGACAACTATATGAAATAGATGTACAGGATGTTATTCAACGGGATTATAATTTATCTCAAAAACTATGAGATGTAAGGAAAAACCGTAATACCCCGTCGAGCTCTATTTTCATTAAAAATATTAAAGAAGTTAATATCGTACTATATATCGAAATTGAAAGAGTTGATGAACTTATGCACAGGCAATATCTCTTTGACGATTTATGTGTCTCGATCAAGACTTACTTACCTGTCACACAATGCTTTAATTACTACATATTTGATATTTCCCTTATATTAACCTTAATTTACCTTAAAAATATATTTTCTGAAATAAATAATTCTAAATAAATGCTAATTGTTTACTAGTTGAAAAGGACCTAGACAGTTTTTGGAATACTACAAAAATAATAAACTTCCTAATATAAATAAGTGTCTGTTTAATCACCTTCACTAGAAATGTCAATAAGTATTTATTTGACTATAATTTCAGTCAAATAAGTTTGAATCAAGTTTTTGTAAAGATTTGGGAATTCTGGTTGACAGTAAAATGATATTTAGTTTTTACCTAAATTATGTTGTTGCAAAGAACAGTCGCATGCTAGGTTTCATCATGAGAAATTTCATAAATTTTAGTTCATCGTCAACTGTGTTTTGCATTCGTACAAAGTAAATTAAGTTTTGCCTCTGTAATTTGGTGTCCTCAGTATGATATTTATATAAATAGAAGTGAATCAATACAAACTAGATTCCTGAATTTTTTTAATTTAAGGATTATGGAACATAGGACAGTATTCCTATATCAACTATTAAGCATAGCTAACCGGTGTGAAAACAGGAGCGTAAGATAGCACCCGAAATTTCCGGAGATTCCCGAACATCCATAGACGTGCGTTAAATTAGACACAGTGATGAGTACCAGGGGGTGAAAAACAGATAGCACCCAAAACAAACAATCTCAATTTCCTAGAAAATTATTGAGCGCTCCAACTTCTTCTTTGGTACACGTAATACGCATCTCATATAGATTACTCAGTATAAAAATCACTGATTTGAAATGGGTCCCAGGGGGCGAAAAACAGAAAGCACCCAAAACAAGCAATCTCAATTTTCTCGAAAAGTATTGAGCATCCCACTTCTCCTTTGGAACTCGTAAGCCCCACCTCATATACCAAAGGAGATACTGCGTACAATATACTAATACTTGTAGTAGTAGCAGGTTCTTCGTTCTTATTCATTCCACCCATTGTCAATCAATTGTTCGACAATGAGGTATTTTAACAATTCTGCTCCTATAACATATATAATTCAATAGGCCTGAATCTTTTCCATCAAATCGAATGAAATTGGTTACAGGGGTTTGTAATTGATTACGTAGTAACCCTAACTAAGGCTACTAGATAGGACAGGCTTATAATGATCCTTCATAATGAAACCACCATTCACGCTGACTTTCGATCTTATGATTTACGGTTTCGTCAGGTTTTGATTGTCAGTATCAAATGTTACCTATATTTATTTTTAAATTGTATCCTGATTAATATCAAAAACTAAGAAAATTATAACCAAGCTTGACTTCAATATGGTAAATCGGTCAGCTTTTATATCTTACATATCTAAGAGCGTTAGTTGTAACTCTAAAAGTGGAGCAATCGTATTTTGAAGTTGGAAAAATAAAACTAGCATTGCAAATTTGGAAACAAATAAAAATTGCCTGAATTTTTCTAAATTACTCAGTCACTGAGATAAAACCGTTTCAGTTGAAAGTTCAGCTCAGCAAGGTTGAATTCAACACACTCGTCTATTAAAATCATGCCATGGTTGTACGCCAATATCCATTGACCATGGTCATGACCTTGGATGGTTTGGGGCCGAGCTGAATTATCCTTCTTTACCTTCCGTATCGCTATAGGCCTGGACTGCCTCGTAGAGATGGACCCCATCCTTCACCAACCCCGATCAAGAAAAGTGATAGGTGTGGGCGATTCGTGGGGTCTCCTCCTGCCCAACCATGGTTGTATATAAACCGATATCAGGGGCAGAGTCTGCCCGGATGCGCCTGTTATCTTGATGCTCCGTTTGTCTGGCCATGACTTGCCCAACATTCACAGTTTCAACGTACATGTATGTACAAACACGACGGAGCACTGCGAATACTATGTTAACACCTTAGACACTGATAAAGTATAGAGGTATAAAAGACACACCAGTGAGTGTACCCTTAGTACCCTTTTCCCACATCCAGGTATAAATACAAGCTAATATCACTCCTCGCGTAATTATGCAGGCTTGCTTTACCGGTAGCGTACTGTTAAAATGGTGAGACTGACTATTGGAGTCTTTGGTCTACTTTTGAAGGTCTACTTATTGGTCTTCGGCAAAAATTTTTAATTGTCGTCGTTGCATTTACTCAATGAAGATTAATCAGACATACTAACCAGTAACTGCAAAATAATAATAAGAAATCAACATTTATCGGTAAATTTTAAAAATCATATTTCAATTTGATAATATAATAATATATATAAGATGTTCTACGTATGGCAAAAGAGACGCTTCCATATTGCTGCCAATACTTAACCTCCATCAGATCTACCAAGAGTAAGCAAGAAAAAAGTAAAAAGTACAGAGTTAAAATGATCAATTTATAATTAAATGTTCGCCAACATATAGTCCTTAATTATACTGGAAACTATTGCCAGACTTTCTTATTATCTTCGTCGTAATCTGAAGTTTTGTTAACCTGGTTAATATACTTTCTGTATTTTCAGAATGTGCTCGATGTTTCTGCCTGAATTGTCAAGTTTTGTGGCCGCCATGTTGTTCGCCGTACATCCTATTCACACCGAAGCGGTAAGTTATCTTGATTTTAGATTTTCCATTGTTACGCCGTAATTAGCTTTGCAGGTATAGTGTTGACTCTATTATAACCTTAACTGGCAAGTTAAATTTGTTCAGTAAGCGGTGTAGTATATCTCTCCCTCTAGCATAATTACATACAGATGTGGAAGGTGAGGAATCTATTACAGAGGATCGATGTGGGTTTGGCATAGTTGCAGATGATAGGGTAGTTTTCCCCCAAATACTAATTTGTAATACAGGGCTACAACTTTATAATTGTACACTACAGAAGTTCCCCACCCCTTATTTTAAGTGGTGAGGAAATTGTGAAATTATTAAAAATGTGCAAAATTGCATGCTGGCTTTAGCTGAAGAGCACTTTCATTTTCACATGTAAAACTAGATTTTGTTCGTAAATGCGACCAAATTAAGATATGGGATTTTGTAGGTTTTTTTGTATAATCCCATACTTTTGGAATATTTATATGATATAATGGTATCTAAAATACATATGTAGAATACTGCATACTCTTGTTTACTTGATTATTTTTTTATATCCTGTAATAAGCGAGATCTCTGTAAAGTGGCCAATTAAAAACTTGTATCTTTGTAATGTAATGATTCTGATCCGTGATAAAATTATTTACTATATAGTTTAGCGGCGATATAGTTTACAAGGTTAACTTAAAAGCCGATAAAGGTGGTAGATTACCAAGAATTCGGTTAGATTACGGAAAATTTGGGCTTTTATTTGCTTAAAAGCGCTATATAAATAAATGTATATTACTCATCGCGAGATAAGCCGAAAAGGCTTATCAAAGGCTCTCAAAGTATTTTTTTTTTTTTAATCATGATTTCTCATTCCACAATCTAATTGAACCAAATTTAATATGTAATCCACAACTAAATCATCTTAAAAATTAAACTGGCAAATTCTATTCTAATTGTGGATCCATTTCTATAATGATACGGATGATATTTCTGCACATTTAATATTTTTTTGATACTGTTCCTTCGATGCCGGTGGTTTTAACTGATTGAATATATTTTTTCACTCAGTAGTTACTATAACACTTCCCGGACTAACTAGATTTACTGTCGTGATGCAACAGTACTTTCAACTTTATGATTTATTATGGGTACTATGTTAGATTTCTCAGAGGATTTTCTATTTTTAATAGAGTATACCCACTATTCATCTAAGTGCATTATGCCACAATATGTAACTATGTCCATTTAAAACTGAATAAAAAATCATTTTTAACCGAGATTTCTTATCATTTTAATAAAACAAAAATTTGTTTACAAATTGTCTCTGTTACACCTGTAAGAATGTTACTGTTAAATAGCTATTTGTGTATAAAGGTACACTTTCGTAAGAAGCGACAGCGACAGGAGACCGAGACAGGCGACAGAGACAGACGACAGCTACCGAGATAAGAGACCAAAGAGCTCGTTCGCAACGTACGACAGGCCAGTGCATTAACACCTTTTGCTGGAAATTAACGCGTGTGCAGTGTTTAGATTATAATGTCCGCAAATAACGAAATTATTTTAAAACAAATACTATTAGAGGAAGAAGAAGATGAAGATCTGATTTTATATTACTTTTATGAAAAATGTGAAAGAGCGCCAATAAATACTTTATTTACAAAACGAAAAGATGAGGGATCTTTTAACCTATTAATATCGCAACATTTAATGTCTGATGAAGATATGTTTAGAAAATATTGTAGGTTAACTAAACAACAATTTTCTTTTGTTTTAAGTTTAACTGAGAAGGGAATGGAACCAAAAAGAACTGGAGCAATAATTTCAACTGAGTAAAAACTATTTATTACTCTACTAGTCTAATAGACAACTAGGTCTATTAGAATTTCATCTTCTTTAGATGAAAAAGCAATTGACTTTGACTGTGATAAAATAATTTTAGCTTTTTTCGATGCAGAAGCCATTGTTTGCGGAGCCAAAATACACTTCTTGTATCCGCGTGGCGACAGCGACACTACTGCTCTAGAAGCAGACGTGAGACAGGCTGTAAGAGACAAGGCGCGACAACCACACAGCTGCATGTCGCTGTCGCATGCTTCGAACGGAATCGCATTGAATTCCATTGTATCGGTAGTGTCGCTGTCGTCTGTCTCTGTCGCCTGTCTCGGTCTCCTGTCGCTGTCGCTTGTTACGAAAGTCTTCCTTTAAGAGCACAAAGTGGTACATTGCCGCTCTGAGCGAGAAGTGACACATGATTTTTTCTACAACCGAGCGCAAAGTACAAATTTGCGCTTCCAAAAGAAAGCACAAAGTAGCACTTTTCATAGGAGCGAGCATTTTGTTTACTTTGCCGCTCGCCGAGCGACAAAGTAACCAAAACGCTGGCTCCTCTGAAAAATGATGCTTTGTGCTTTCTTTTGCATCGTAAATTTGTACTTGGCGCTCGGTTGTAGAAAAAGTTTATTTACGCGTAACTTGTTAGTTATCATATTATCAATTTTCCTATTTTAGTTTTTAAAATATAGTTTAGTGCTATCACGTATCATGCCATCAATGTCAGAATTTTTCTACAACCGAGTGCAAAGTACAAATTTGCGCTTCCAAGAGAAAGCACAAAGTAGCACTTTTCAGAGGATCGAGCATTTTGTTTACTTTGCAGCTCGTCGAGCGACAAAGCCTTGTTTTCTGCAGATCGTAATTTCATATTTTTAATATCGATTAAATTTCAGTAACATGATACATGATTCAAATATTTACCTGTATTAATTTACGAATCGTTAAAATATAGAGTTTGAACTAGAACTGATCACTGTTTAAAAAAATGCAACAAGAATGTGATGTACCGGGTGGCCAACTAAAAATGGACGCCGGCTGTATCTCAGAAACTACTTATCGTATTACTTTGGGAAAAAATACTAATAAGAAAATCGGACTAGAGAAATCGCTGGAAGTTATTTTCAAGTTCGTAGGATGACCGCTAGGGGCCGCAATTACTATGACCAATCGGAGAATGGGATTTTTCTCAAAAATATGCCAAGTTAAGAAGTATTTTAAATAGTGGTATTATAATCTTTGTAAAATTTGCAATCTTTTTTCTGTAACGCATTTTGCTCTCTCTTTGAAAATAAAGTTTTGGGGGAAGGTTAAACTTTATTTGGTTCAAATAAGGATACCTCCGGTTTGGGTTAACAGAATTAAACAAACTAGGGCTCGTTTGAAAGAGCTTTTCTTACTGAATAATCTGAAATATATACCGTTCCTCAACTTATTTTACCGTGGCAGCTAGAGGGCGCTGTCTGATATCGTAACAGTTATTGCGCGTTTTCATAAAAATTTTAAATAGTTTAATTCTGTTAACCCCAAACCGGAGTTATCCTTATTTGAATAAAATAAAGTTTAACCTCCTCCACCACTTTATTTTCAAAGATAGAGCAAAATGCGTTACAGAAAAAAGATAGCAAATTTTACAAAGATACAATGCCACTATTTAAAATACCTCTTAACTTGGCATATTTTTGAGAAAAATCCCATTTTCTGATTGGTCATAGCAATTGCGGCCCCTAGCGGTCATCCTACGAACTTGAAAATAATTTCCAGCGATTTCTCTTGTCCGATTTATTTATCAGTATTTTTTCCCCAAGGTTATATGATAAGTAAATAGTTTCTGAGATACAGCCGGTGTCCATTCTTAGTTGGCCACCCGGTACATTATGAAACAACGTAAGTAACAATCTATTTCTTAGAATGGAAAAATAAGAATGAAGTTAGTGTTTATAACCAATTTACATAAATTGACTGCATATCGATGACATTCGATGTTTTTACTTAATGGGGCGGACTGTATTACAAATCAGATATATTTTCTTAAGTTGGCAACCAAGTTGTAATGTCAACATCAATAACTATTAAATTTTAAATGCAAATACTTCTCGTAATGACACAATTTAGATGAAACGATATGACCATCCTGTCATAAAGATTATTTAAATTTGTAGTAAGTACCCTCTTAGTAATAAAAGTTATCAGAAAAGAAACTAGCCACAATGTGTACTTTGTAAGGAAGGCAAATATGATAATATACGCTCATTTAACAGAATTACTGGTAGAAAATTTAGAGAACTAGAGAGCAGCATAATATTCTACAGTATTTTGCCAGTAACAAAATATTGTTGCCATAACATTTTACTCTACAATTTACCATAAAATGTAGTGAAAAAGTTGGATTAATTTCCTGCAATACCCTCAGGCAGAGAAAGAATTAAAACATAAGATTTCAGCAACTTACTGAAAAATGTTAATTTTATATTATAAATTCGTTTTTTAGATAAGGATACATCATAAGCACTGTCACATTAAAATTCCGAAATATCGAGGGAATGATGCCCTTCTCTATGCATGTCATTGGGAAATATTAATTTTTTATATATTTATTTATAGAAAATGACAACCTAGTTATCTATTCTCAAACTATAACCATTTCTGAGTGAACTTATAATAAAATTAAATACAAACATTTCGAACATTTTATTGACATATTTTAAATATTTTGTTTAAATAAATTACCACTTCTCTACTAAAAAGTGGATAGAACAACGTGCAAAGCTTGAATAGATTTTTCATTACTTGGAAAACAAAAGGAATCCACGACGATTACATGATCTCCTATGACTTTTTTTTAATCATACGCTTTAAGGCAGGAAGATTTTTTATTCTGTATTCGAGCTTCAGTCAGAATATCAATATCCACTCAGTCTTACCAATTTACATTATCGATACTTTAATAACATCAGGCTTATTATTCTCTCGTTAGAGAATAAGCACGTCGGATACCAACTAACAGCAAGAAACACCTCATAATCTCAAGCAAAAATATCTCGATGACATCACAGTGTCTCCATCCACAAGTATAAGTGCATAATAAGTCCGAAATTATGCAGGAATTAGTAGGTGAGGGTGGCAGGATAGCAAATAAAGGCAGCAAGCAGCTTTTGTACCTCTGCACCTTAGCCGGTCTAGTCATTCTAGTCTAAGTTACAAATATCAAAGCTCTCGAGATGGCATATTTATATGTTATGGAAAACCTGATAAGTTAGCGAGGAGAATTATCATAATATTTAAATCATATTTACAGGGTGAGTCAACGAAATTTTCGATTACCTGTCAAAGGAATGGTTTCCTTTGGCCTACAGAAAATGATCGGCCAGGTCGATTTTTATTTGAAAGGAGACACCTTTTTATATTATTAACATTTATACAGGGTGTCTCAACACCTATGTATTTTTTTACAGATTTGGATAGTACCTCCTCTCATGAATGCATTGATATAAGGATTGATAGATATAGCTCTCTACTAGTGAGCGAGGAAAATGGTTACCATAAAAGTAATGTATTAGGGAAAGCCTTTGTAGTGTTTGTAGCCTAGCAACGAATCGATATTATCTCTAACTCATGCTTATGGAATACTCAATATTATGTATATCTACCTCACTATTAGAGCTATATCCATCAAACCCTACATGAATCCCAACCAGCTAATTTATTTTATAAATTAAATGTTATACAATTATTATGTTTTATTTGTCTTATTACTGCTTCAAGAATGCTAATATAGTATATTAGACTAGAAAACACTATTTTGTTGTCTGCAACTAAACTATTTTGTAAATTTATCGTTAAAAGGTGTTTGCAACAAAATTGTAAAATTACTTATAAATCAATTAAAAAAAGATTTTATCAACGTTTCTGTGACTGAGATGTAAAACATTGAAGCTTATAAAAGCAAACTGTTTTATAATGCGTATTAGTATACTATATACAGAATTATATACTATGGCATTTTTAGAACTGTTATAAAAACATTAAAATTATTTAGTAACTGTTCCCTAGCTTACAAAATAATTATGTTAGATAATTGTTTGGGACAATTTTTCCTTTGAAAGTAAATGGTAATTTCTGAATCCATTATATAATTATCATGTAGTATTACAATTTGCTGCTATATTAAAATGGTAACAAATTCGTTATAAAACAAAATAGTTTATTTCACCAAAAACTACTTAATTTGTTCATATTTTCCTTTTTTGTCTCGGCGCCACGATAGAATATATGCGTTTAGACATGATATTATTCCATGGCGTGGTTTTGAGAATTATAATTTTATATGGTTGGGAAGTAACATGTGGCAAGTCTTTTTCTTTAAAGACGGCACTACAGATAATGGCAGCAATAGCTGTCCTCTAGAATTTACCTTGTACAATTTTTTAGGTAAATACCTCCAAACTTACAATTCTCAGTAATTTTAACTTGCTCATTTTACGGATAAACATTTTTTAGGGCCTTGAAAATACTTGGTTATTTGTTAAATGTTAATTACAATACGGCCCTGTCCCATGATTTTCATTTCTAAGGTACATTATTCTATAGGTATTTAATAGGAATCACTTAAACCAAAGTCTACAGAGCCTACAAGCAGAATATTTGTAAACTTTGCCTAAACAGTTTCATTATTTTAAAATACTTGCTAATAACACACAATTGTTTTATAACAGGAAGCTATTTTCAAATGACAATTCTGAAGGTCTAAAGTATAACAAGCTACCTATAAATATTTTAAAAATCATTGATTTATTAATATTTATAGCAATTAAAAACACACTAGTTATAAAGTCAAGATATTTAAAACAAGTTGACGTAAATTTCAATGGCAAAAAACGTAAATTTGTAAACATGAGTTTTTACAAAATATTAAAAATTATTATAAAACACCACCAAACTGGAGGGTCATTTAAAATTTATTAAAAACATGCTATATAAATTACAGTAAAATTTTGTTCGCATTAAAAATTGCCTTCGCTCACCATCAAAAATGCCCAATAGCCAAATAGAAGAAGATACACTCTTTGCTTAATCAGTGAGATGAACAACTAATATGTTCTCAGTGACATGACTCCGTGACAGAAACACTTCTTGAAACTGTAATGATACAATTATGCAACTATCTTATTTTATTGAGGTGACTCCATGGAGAATTTCTTTTATAATGGTTCTTGAGAATCAAACTCTTATTAAACCATTTTATAGTGCTGAGAATGAAAGTTATTGAAGGCTTGCAGAATTATATAACGGTTTTGTAGTGATTCCAACAAGCTTTACAAAATACCAACGTTCTTTAAATAATTTTATTAGACGCTGTCAATTTTCCATTTACAACTGCTGTAAAAACGTTTTAAAAGTGTTGAAAGTAACGTTATTTTATAAAATTTTTTTCGGAAGCATTTCTGCAGTTTCTATAAAATATGAAATTGTTAGTTGGAATGTATTCGTGAGAGGTTCTATTCAAGTTTGTAAAAATACACGGGGTGTTCCATTTAAAAAGTATAAGTTGTGGTACCTAAACCTCTCTTGTTTTTGGGAGCACCCTGTATAAATGTCAATAAAATAAAAATGTCCGCATTCAAATAAAAATTTACCTTATTGAGCATTTTTCCAAGGAAACATAATCCTATAGAAGCACATGTTTTTATTGTGATGCGATACTAATAAAACTGAAAAAGATATTCTTTTATAATAAATTTATATTTTCAACCGGCCCAGATAACCTTGGGACTTTTATTTGAAAGACTTTTTATGCCATTTTATTACTGCAAAATTAATTAAATTACACATTTAATTATATAGGAGGTATTTTTGTCCTAAAATATTTACTTACGCAAAAACGGTTTTTCAATATAATCGTCCTTAATGAATTTTCTTTCGCAAGTAGATTTCCAAAGCTGGCTTTATTAAGAAACACTAAAAAAGTCGATAACCTCGTTTCCATATTTCTTTAGCCTACACAATTTACAAGTTTCTTTTTCTTTAGAACTATTGAAGTTCTGCCTTTATAATTTTTTTAGTACAAACTTGTGGCATTCAATTAATTAATTATATTGACTTTATGCAAAACATGAATACTTCATTAAAAATAATAAATTGGTAGGTATCTCCCTAATTGCTCTAAATATGAAAGTTTCGAGTAACGTTTAAATTATGTTTTAATCATTAATTAGTGCCTGAAGTATTATATTCTCTTTCGGAAATATTTGAAATATTAATTTTAACTTTACGGGCTTGGTAATGGTAATTTTTCATAACAAAATAACTTAAACCTTTCTTATTTCTTATGGCCGTTATTTTGGAAGTTTTTAACACTATGTCTATTTTAATTAGCGTAATTTATGTGCAAAATATGATTATCCAGAGTTATAGTAATAACAGACCTATGTATTATGTATTATTTGGAGGTCGTTGTTAGATCTTAATCTACGTACACTGGATTGGTACATCTTTCCAGGTTGATTGGAAAGTCACGTATTTGTTAATATTTCTGATATATGTTAGGAAACTACAGCAATAAATCCTACAAATTATCATTTAATGATAAATATCATTGGTAAAACTGATAATAAACCAAGATTTAATTTTACTCCAAAAGTAGTGGTAAAAAAGCGTACGTATAGGTACAACAAAATATGTTATTTTATTTTCACACTTAATTGTACCTACTTGTTTCTTCAAATATCTTATCACTACTTCAGTTGCTTAGGTTACTCGAGTACCCAATGAGTGAACGTTAACTCTCTGCGACTTTGAACCATGTCCATAACCCCTAGCAAGATAGCAGTTTAAAATACCGCCTTGTAACTACTTTTTCCAGCGGGTTTATGTAAATCCGGTAATAAGGGTAACAGAACTGACTGCAATATTCAACCAGAGAACGAACTAAAGAAAAACAAAGACATGTTATTTAGCTACTTCCGCTTTTACTTCCCATAATATTAAGGAAAGGATAAATTCACGGGATTTAGTTCGTTCTGTCCATTTTACTGAGTTCCAAGTAGAAAATCGTTATGATAAAGACACTGTTCTATCCCAAAGAGAGCCCCATCAGCACATCCTTCTTTGTTTCATCTATCACATCGTATTTTTGTCCAGACAAGACAATTTTACCGTAGTCTGGGTGAGTAATTGCAGATGGAAGTAAAGGTAAGTGTCGATTTCGAATGAAAAGATTGGTCCTTCTAGCATTACAAATCGTTGATTCATTCTTTTGTACCAATTTCAATCTCGGCGTGTCACCTAATGTCGGCCTGCTTTATATCGTTATCTCTAACGTACAATTATCCTCACCACATTTCGATTTATCCCCTTAAATTCTAATAAAATTAGTACGAGTCCTCGGATTAGATCGAGCTTTGATACAGTTATTGAATATATATGATATATTATAAGCAACAGTACATCTATATTTAAATATATGTGGCCATAAACTAATGCATAATTTTCAGAAAGAAGGGAGACATATGTTTTATAAAATATCGCTTGAACCCGTCGATTTTGGTTCGTTTTTTACGAGGTTTTTTTGTCACCTTGCGTGTATTCAGCTTTATACAGGGTGTTTTTAAAACGGTGTACGAAATAAAATTTTTATTTTTTAAATGATGCACTCGGTATATTTTTACATATTAGGATAGAGTTCACTTTAGCAAATACGGCGATATAGAGCTTGATAAACCTGTCTGTAACGATAACGGGTACACTGCTAAAAGAAGATACCATTGGATGTTAAATCGTTATTTGGAAAATAAATAAATGTATAAAAAAATAAAGGACACAAATACGCCGATATAGCGTTTGATAAATTAGCCCGTAGTGGCGCTTATATTTTTTTGTTGAAGCCAATAATAAAAGAAATGAAGAGCATTATGAAATGAATTAAGTTATTTATTAAATTGATAATAAAATTATAAAAGCTATTTTACTGGTGCTGCAATTAAAAGACCTTCAACACTAGTTCATAACAAGAAAATAGTTAACGAAATTATAATGAAATAACTTAAATGAATGTAAATGTTCAAAATGACCACCATTCACTAACTGACAATGACCAAGTCTAAATTCAAATTCGGCTAACACATACACATCAGAAACAAATAAAATACACATTAGAAAGTGAAAATGAAAAGATAAACTTCTTAGACCTGACTCTAATTAGATCTGCCAGTACAATTAAAACCAATTGATATAAAAAAAGTATCACTTCGGGACGATATACCGACTTCCAATCAAAAACTAGCAATGAATACAAAATTAACTAGCGTTATAAATGACCTCGTAGAAAGGGCCATTTTACTACCAGTTAAACTGTTTCACAAAGAAAACATAAGTAATTAAAATTAAAAATATTCTTTTAAGTAATTTCAACCCGCTCCCATTCATAAATAAGTATATTCAAAAATACATATAATAATAATAATAATAATAATAATAATAATAATAATAATAATAATAATAATAATAATAATAATAATAATAATAATAATAATAATAATAATAATAGTAATAATAATAATAATAATAATAATAATATCTCTACCCCTCATTCTAATCAGAAGGATTAGTCCGAAAGTCTCAGACTTGTGTGGAGAGGGGGCGGCATATTATTTCGCAGCCCGCATTTGCACCTCCGGAACGACTTACGTTTGTAGGCGCTAACCAGCATTCAGTGCTGGAATGAGGGAAACCTGGAAAACCTCATTATTTAGGGGGACTGTTAAACATCACCTGCTTTTAATCTCTCACATTAACACCAAGTAGACATTTTTCCCATCCTAGGCCTTCGCCAGCATGGTTGTCAGGCCATCCCTGCGAATAAGCCTTGATCTACGAGTAAACAATTTAATTAAAAATTGTTTGGTGGCATGGGAATTAGAACCCACGATCTCTGGGTTGAGTGATCGAGACGATAAGCCCTGAGCCACCGGCTCGCCTAAATAACAAAAACAATAAAAATCAAATTGACATAGGTTTACAACCTAACTGTTCAAGATCCATATTTAACAACACAAACCAGTACAAAAATCAAAGTAGTCCAAATAACGACAAAATATATATATAATATCCACCCCATATACCGGCTGTTCCACATAAAAGTCCTCAGCCTCGTATATCGGCAACGGAAAGATATATTTTGATTTCGAAAAAACAGACAGAGCTTATCTATGGCTTCGTCACGGAGTTCAACTTGATTTTTTTCAGAGCAAATAGGAAATGGCGCTGAAGTCGAAAGAAATTTTTCGTTGGCAGAAACTTTGTAACAAGGTTTTCCGATACTTTGTTCAATTCTAAACAATTTTTGTCAAATAACTATTTTTCAAAAGTTAATAGTTTCAGAGATATCGGGCTCTTCATTTGGTGAGGCCCAAACTCAAACGTATTTTAGAGTTTCGAATTATTACCTTATACAATGAAACAATAATTATCCAAGTCAATTTAATAACTCTTGTTAAGGAATAGTGAAATAATATGTATTTCTGTAAAATATGGCTAGAGTTTTTTAATATAGAATGACAATGTTTAATTGGTTTTGGTTATTTTTGCAACCAGCGCTACAAAAAGTTATTCCAAAACTTTAAGTTTTGGAATAACTTTTACTAGTACTAAAACTATTAAAAAGCCTCGGTAACAATTTTTTTTTAATTTCTCCACGAAATATTGTTGGGCACCTGAAGATGCAACTTTGTCTAAATTTGATAAGTTTCCTATCTTCATAATTTTCAAGCAGAGTATTAAAATTGAAGCACGCTGAATAGATAAATTGGAAAGTTATCGATTTGGAAAGTGTGACGTGTCTTTCTTTATCAAGACAATATTTTATTACTTACATGAGCATCGCATAACGAAAAACGCAATAATGAGTTTTAAATTACAGTACTTGAAAATTTATGATACTCGTTTACGTATCATGACACTTTTCCATTTACTTATTTATCTATCTAACATATAATTCTCCCCGGTTGACATTTTATAGCTAACCAAATCAATATTCCATGCACGTTACTTATTTAAAGTGCCTTTGGTTGGTAATATACTTCATCACGCAGGATATATAATATTAATTATTATATTAATCAATCTTACAAATGGCATTCGGGGAAGCATGGATCATTCGAGCACCTGCAGCATTTTCGAAAACCCAGCTTGAACCCGGCAGCATCGACTTCATCACAAATCCAGATAATGAGAAGGCGTCGAACTGCCAAACTAATGATAATTAGGTACCTATTATTATGATTGCCACAATTTATAGCCTTTGAAACTACAAAAAGGTACTAGATACTACAAACTACGAAAGTATAGAACTCGTCAAAGGCTAAAATAACATAAAGTATACAAACATGGAAAGAAAAATGTTTATAAAATATACGCAACCAAAAGTAAGAATTCCTCCAACGTATAAAACACTTAATGTACTAGATTTTTATGGAATGCAAATTTAAATTTATTAAGTTAAAGTATTGACCTGCTTTAAATAATCCGGTAACTAATTATATAAGTTAATACCAATAAATTTAAATATAATCTACTTAGTTAACAACAAATTGAGTATGCCATTGCAAGAACATTGAATATGCAAAACAAGTTTAATCAAATTTGCTCAATGTATGTATAAGGGCTAAGAAAATTCAGAAGGAATCAGAGGATCATATATAGTATAAAACAATGAGGATAACTAAGATTTGTTTGCACCACTAAACTAAACACAAATATACCGAAAGGTAACACTGCTGCAGTTTTCTACATAACACCAAAACACTATACTGCACTCGACGCGCGTTTCTCCAACCAAGTTGGCATCTGGAGATTATTAAAATTAAATCTATGCTAACACTATGGTTGGATACGGTACGGTGGATACGGTTCAGTGAACCGTTGCGACGGCTCAGTGAACTGTCGCGATGGATCAGTGGCCCGTGATTTACTAACCAATAAAGCTGACTGTATGTGATTGGCCCTCTGTCACTATTCATACCATCTTTACACTTCGCAATTGCCAAACTCTCAAATGCATCCAGCTGTCTGGAATTTGTTGCATTCCTAATAATTAGCCTTAATTTCCTACTATCTATTTTATGGTGGTTCTCAAACTCATGTTGGGCCACACTAGATTTATCTGTTCTATCATATTTGAAATATAATTTCCTGTAATACATTTGGTTGACTACCAATAGAAATTCAGCGTGAGTGGACTTGTTATCCTTTTTGGTGAATAGAAACCTTCTATTGGTAGAAAAATTTGATACCATGTGTCCCAAATTGGATGATTATCATTTTGATCTCGGAAACTATAAGAGATGATAGAAAGTCGGTTAAATGCGGATTGTTTTAGACATTTTTATGCAGATCCTGAATCTGTTTCGAAATCATGGCTAACTGCGTCCGTTTCAAAGGAACGAAAATTTGGTAATTTCGTTTTGCGCCCTTAGCACAGCAATAATTCATCTGATAGATTCTAGGTTTGTACATTATTAAGACACAATTTAGAATGGTTTATTTTGCCGAATAATTGATCATACTATGTTTCCTTGATTTCGACTTACTCTTGTCAACTATTGTTTTTCTTATGGTGGCTATGTTGGATTTTAAGTTTTTCTAATTTAGCTGAAATAGAGCATATATCATTATGCTTCGAAAACATTATTTTTAAGGCGTTATTTAAGAAAACCTTTTAATTTCAATACTGAAGAAAAGTCCTTGAAAGTAATTGCATTTTTACTACGTTAAATGCTATAAGTAGTAATAGTAAACAGTTTACTGACGATTTATTAACTGTATTTATTTTATTGAGGAAAATGCAATGAATATAATTTCATAATAATAATAATAATAATAATAATAATAATAATAATAATTATAATAATAATAATACTAATAATAATAATAATAATAACCTGCAATAAGTATTGTTTGATTATTATTTTACATATATTTTAAGTAAAATTAGTAGGCTGCGCTTCTAAAACAAGTAAGATGAGTATGATTATATTATTCCTATCCGCAACAGCCGCAAAAACAAATTTTGGTCTTTATTTTAAATAATTCAAAAACGGGCGCAGTTAGCCATGATTTCGAACAGATTCAGTATCAGCATAAAAATTGTGTTTCATAATCATCTTTGGGTTTAGTTGTTGAAGTTGTCTACTAAAATATAGTTAGATACATAAGCTTTTTCAATTTGAAATTAATTTTACACATTCTACTAGGGAAAACGAGTGAATTTATGATATTTGTTTAGACGTTTAGTATTCTTACTACTTTCGTTATATTCTTCAAAATGTAAATAATGTTGATTAATAAAAATGTGAAAATGTGGTATACTAGGTATATCTGTTAATAGATATAATATTGGTAGAAATTTGTATTCATTTCGAAACACGATTTTATCTATGCATGACTGTATTTTGATATTTGTATTTTTTTTCCAGGTTACTGGAGTTGTCGGTAGAGCAGAAACGCTGTCATCTGTCTTCTTTTTAGCAGCATTTATTTTATACAGCAAAGCTTCAAGAAATAAAAAATATACAGGTAAGGAGTTATTGATTACATAATTGTATAGACACATGAAAATGCTTGTGAGGTTTTCAACAGATGAAAATCCAAATAATAAATAGTACCTACCTAATATTTTGAGAACATTTTTCAGACGGCTTCTTACGATTCTGTATAATACTTGAATATAAACTCTCCTTTATCTAATTTTTTGTAAATTTTAGAGAATGAAAACTGTTTACAATTTACTAATAATAATTTTGACGACAAAAAAATCGACGCAAATAATACAAGGTACTTCAGCTTATTATATATTTTTTACAAATTAAGTTAATAACAGGATGTGAAAGAAATTCGATTGCTTAAACAATGGGACTTTTTATGTCCAACAGTGGTTAACGCAAATGTTCGATATGTCGTCCATTTTGCTAGTGTACAATCACCAACCATTCCTCCAAATTGTACACAGCATTATTCAGCATTTCTGGTTGACTTGCAGCAATCTGCTCCCTAATGAGCCTTTTAATTATTCCAGCGTTGTTGGTTGTTCTAAACACCAAATTTTTTAAATAGTTGTTAGTTGTTTGGGGTCACGCACCTTCTAGCCATCAAGTATTTTCGCAGCAAAGAAAGGCTATAAGGGTTATAGCGGGTTTAAAATACAGAGATGATTGTAGAGATCAGTTTTTTAAGTTGAATGTACTCACGTTTCCTTGTACTTATATATTCCATTGCCTTGTTCATGTTAAGAAAAATATAGAGTCATTCCATTGCAACCATGAAAGTCACTCATATAGCACCCGTAATAGAAATTACTCCTCAGATAAATATCTAAGGTTAACAAGAACAAGAAATGGTACTGGTTATTTGGGTGTAAAATTTTTTAATGTCCTACCTGACCATTTAAAGACTCTACACTTGAATAAATTTAAAAAAAAAATTAAGAATTATTTATTGAGGAACGCGTTTTATGATTTTAATCAATTTTTATCAAGCGACTTTCGCGAGATCTAGTGACTATTTTGAATTTGTTTGTTAGTGGTATTTTTTCTTTTAATTTATTGTTGGTAATATGTATCTATCTATAATTCTGCTTATTATTTATTGATCTTAATCTTTTTAATAATAGGCACTTTAATATGATTATTTGTACTCTAGCTAGTAAGTAAGTAATCTCCGTATTCTGGCTTTTGTGACGAGTGTAAACACCCTGGTGTATATTAACACGAATTTTAAATAAATAAATAAATAAGCCCACAGCCAGTATTCCGCTGGGTTAAGATCAGGCGATCTTAACCCAATTTTGGTTAATTAATATATAAAACCTCTCTCACATTAACACTAAATTGACATTCTTCCCATCCTAGGCCAGGATGGGAAGAAAAATTGTTTAGGTGGTATGGGGATTCGAACCCACGACCTTTGGGTTGAGCGATCGAGACACTAAACCCTGAGCCACCGGCTCGCCAAAGAATTGATTAGAACACTGGAAATTGTAACTAATATATATTTGCCTGAATTTGTTCAGTGTTTACCAGCTTACGCAAGAACCGAAATACTTGTCGGAAATGGCCCATTCTGTATATGTACAATCATATTTATTTTTTTCACATAAATTAATAGGACTTATATTTATGAGCAAAGTAACCTGAATTGGTTAAAACGACACAAATGTAACGACCAGTAGCCTTTGCGTGGCGGTTAAAACGCTACACATTTATTAATTACCTAACGTTAGGTTTTAGTACCTGATAAAACACAGCACATAATTACATGCAACCTATAGCTCACTTAAATTATACTATGAGGTGGAACAAATTTAGTGTAAGTTAATTATTTTTTAATCGACAGAGCAAAGGTGCCTAAACAACAAATACAATTATGGTAGGTTTCCGGGAATTTATCGGCCATTAAAGTAATTTCGTCCATAGGTATATTTTTCATGTTTCGTATTTATGAGATTATGAAACAAGACTTTGCATAAAAAATTTATTAACGTTACTCTATTAAGTGATATTTATGTACCTACTTGAAAAAAGTGTGGAAATATTACAATTATTAAAGCGCAATAAGTAAGCTAACCTACATCTTCTGGAGGCTTAGGGAATACAGTTTTATTTCTAGATGTGGGAAGATTATAATTTTACAAAAACCAAATGGAAAGTATAACGTTGATATTTTAAATATTTGTATATCTGGATTTGTACAATATTTTAATTTCTTATACACTAATACACATTATTTGTGTGCATAATATATTTCCACGTATATAATAATGCGGCTAGGTTCATGTATGAGCAAATATTCTATACATCCGTATGTATTATAGTATAAGACTAAATCAGCTTTCAGAATTTATCACATTAAACCTTTGCTATAGTAAGAGTAGTAATGCCTTAGAATTCAGTTATTCATATAGTACAAATTAGTATATAATATACATGTATATATAACAGCATAATTTGAATTATATCTCTAAAAAGTATGTTGAAGGTATCAATTTCCATATATACGCGTTTGGTCAACTATTCAATACAATGTAATATTAAAACATTGGTGTATTGATTATACGACATCCTGTGTTATAAATGCAATTAAACTTTTTATGCATGCGGGTATAAAGTTTCACATTTTATATGAATATTGACGTTTTATAACATATAAAGCTAACCTAGTATAGGATCTCCTAGTATCAGTATATCATTGGCTCAAATTTTTATTTTTTATAAAAAATTGAATGCGTGTTCAATAAACTGAAAAAAAGTAATATCCACTAATATAAATACTTTATAAAAATAATTTAAGTTTAAATTAGGGCACATAAGAATCGCATGAGCTTTTTGCGAAACGATCATTTCAAAAGATATAATGGCATATCACCATACTTCTACTATTTTAAACTAATAATGTTAACCGTGCGGAGTGACAAATTCTCTGGTTTAAAGGGATTGCTAAAAGTCTATTATCTAGCTCGGTAAGTGAAAAACCATAAATGGAAAAAGAAAGAGGTATTTCAAGAGATATGAGATACTTATTCAGCAGTAATTACTTGTTCAATCTTGTGATTAGTATCAAGTTTGCTGAGTGCATATTGAAGTTTAAGAAAATTTGAACTTAACTTGGAATTTTAAAGTTTCAAAATATTTTAAAGTCGTTTATTAAACTTCAGTACTTGACCCTACTAATTATTTATCTCTAGGTTTAGAACTGAATGATATTGTATATGTATGATTAGTACCTAATGCCTTATCTAATAGCATTGTCAATGGGTATTAAATATTAACTTGATGACAAAGTACCAAATGTGGATCCATTTCTGTTGTAATGCAAATCCCATAGCTGCGGATCTTATTTTACCTGGAATTCAGGTATAAGAACACAGACAGTACAAAACCAGATATATAGATTTCAACTGGCTTTGTCATGAAGTATGAAGTCATACCTGAATGAAAATTACTGAATATTTATATTAACTTGGATTTTTGTTGTTCTTTAAAAACCAAGATAAAAGATAACGTGTAGGTACTTAATGTGATCTGTAGATTTTATAAAACCTTGTGAGAGACTAAACTATTTTATAAAATACGCATATTCAGAGTGCTCATTTTCTGCATGTTACTGTTATAAGAGCATGAAATGACGTAAACATTCTTACAAGTTTTTTAAAACATTAAATTTGTAATTGGAGACTGTCACAGCTAAAAAATTTTAAAATTTGGCTATTTCAGTTTGTAACTACTGTACCTTCCAATAAACTCATATACGTTAGAAAGCCGTGTAATATGTCCTAATACCATTTGAAAAAGAAGTGCCGTTTTTTCGTAAAATTAAATTAAAAATGTTGCGATTCTACACGTTTACGATAATGAAAGTACAAAATATTCAACTGTGGAACGATACATTCTACGTAGGTACTACGTACATGTGGAACTTCTACGTTTCAAAATAACGTTTGATAAAGGTTTTTAGTAATGTCTATACAACTACTACGTCGGACAATTTTATTTTTTTAAGAATTAATTATCTGATCTTAAAGTGGCTTCTACAGTATAAATTTGTGCAGTATTGCTTATCGAAAAATTACATACCTACTTATATGAATATAAGTATTTCTAAATTCAACAGATTTGAACATGAACACAATTTGAACATGATTTGAACAGATTCAACATGAAGATTTTCTAATTCGAAATTTCGGAGATCAAAAACTCGATACAAAGTAATAGTGTAATAGTAATAAACTATTATTACTATTACACTATTACTATTTAGAGGACAAAAATCTGATTAAAATTAAAAATATAATTTTGTGACAAATAGTATACTAGGGAGGAAAATGAGAAACATTTATTTATTTAACACATTAAAAAACGGAAACATAAAGAAATAATTTTGACCAAAATTACATTAGTGTAATTTTAGCCCATTTAAAACATGCGCCATGTATAAACATGGTGCATGGTACATGTGTCATGTGTAAATGTGGTTGTCACTTTCATCTTTGGTATGGAAAATATGGTATGGACAATACTACTACACTTACCTACAGCGCAATAACGAATATGCAACTGACAAAATTTTGCAAGGAAGAACTCTAAATGATACTGTGACGTATACTTCGGCTTGCAGATACGAAGTTTAACTTTGACGCCTGAGTATCGGTTTCTCTTTTGATTTGCCTTGGACGTTAGTTCCTGTTTATAGTGCAGAAACACTACTACTCAGCTGCAGTGAAGATACGGTACGCCAGGCGGTCGTTAGGGAAAATTGGACTTCACACACAGCTATAAAAAATGCACCAATCAACCTTAGATACATTTACATAAACCTACTATGTACAAAGTTACAGAGAATCCTTAACAAATCCAAAGGCAACCAGGCTGTGTAAGCAAAGGAATAAGCACAAGCGGAGTTAATTCACAACCGGGGTGGCAACAAGCCAAGTCAGATCATCTACAGCAGTCAACAAGCAACCGGGTCAGCTGCGGAACGATGGTTGTGCGTGGATACCAGATGAGGAACCAATAATTAAACAAAATGTTAAGTAAACTTCTACTTCACTTGGCTATTGTCTACAAGTTATATCTGTTGTAATAAAAGCTGTAACGGTCTCGTTTTGTTTAGCTAATAAGATACCTTTCTTAGTTGATTTAAACTAATAATTCTTATCTTATTCTATGTTTTTACCTGCTTGTTAAACACCAATTCTGTATTTAACATACTCTAGGTATTCTGTGTATATTAAGTCCGTATAATCCCGACTTCACTTTCTGTGGTTGTATATTACGTCTATCGATAGATAGTCGTAGGTTATATAAACTAAGTTCATAACGATATAGTGACGCCATCTCGTATTAAGAACGGGAAGAGATGGAAGAGAGGAGAGAACAAGAAGGGAAGCAAGAAGATGGCGAAAAATGGTAGTACCGATGAGTTGGTGAAAAAGTGAATCTGAATTTTAATATAGAAAAAAGGGAAAGAAATAAAACAAAGTATTACGAGTGTGATACAGCAGAATTTGATTTTCTATAATAAAAAAGGAGAAAAGCCGATCGTTGATGACTATTTCATAGTGCTTGGACAGCAACGTATGAAAAACGTTAAGGTCTACCATCCCTGTAAATTTGTGAGTACCTTATAATCTATCTATTTTGGAAGTGCTTCTTGAACATTTTGCGTATACCGTGACTTACTTTATTAACTTAACGCCTAGGCCGCGTGTGCGCTAGAATTGGGCCCTTACCGTTACCGCGCGAACTGAAAATCTCTAAAACTTACCTTTCTATATAAATTTTAGTATAGCCGAATTTTCTCTCCTGTATCTACATTTGAGAGTACTTGTTAAAATATGTAAAATTATATGTTTCTATATGTATTGAGTATTCGTAAATGCATAGTTGAATACCTATCATTACATTAAACCTAACTTTGTTCTTGTCAAGTGTTTTTTTTCAATTGTCTTCACTTAGATCGGAACTATACCTTTACCAATACCATCAAAAAAGATTGCCCACCCCTGGTAGATAGTTTCAACACAATAGTAAGTATCTTTTAAATTAATAAATTAATGTAAGAGAAGTATCGTTATAAAATTGGCGACCAACGTGCCGTTAATTATAAGTATATTTTGTACCTTTTACCTAAATCAAAAATAACGAGAAATCGTTATAAAGCTCATACTGAAAATAGAAGGTATGATTAGCTACAATACCTATCTAACAGAAAGGACTGGACTCGACGTGTCTTCCATAAGCTTGTAGACCGGCGACAGTAAAGCTGAAAAGAGAAGGCATGAGTAGCTACAACACCTATTTCCGACAAGAATAACGGGACTTGACATGTCTTCCCTAAGCTTGTCGGCCGGTGACAAAATAGCTGAAAAGAGAAGGTATGATTTTAGCTACAACAACTAGTTCCGACATGAAGGACGGGACTTGACTTGTCTTCCCTAACCCTGTAGACCCGCGACAGTAAAGCTGAAAAGAGAAGGTATGATTAGCTACAACACTTAATTCCGACACAAAGGACGGGACTTGACGCGACTTCCCTAAGCTTGTCGACCAGCGACAGAATAGTTAAAAAGAGAGGGTATGATTAGCTACAAAACCCAGTTCCGACACGAAGGACAGGACTCGATTTGTCATCCCTAACCTTGTAGACCAGCGACAGTAAAGCTAAAACGAGAAGGTATGATTAGCTACAACACCTAGTTCCGATACGAAGAACGGGACTCGACGTGTCTTCGCTAAGCTTGTAGACCGGCGACAGTAAAGCTGAAAAGAGAAGGTATGATTAGCTACAACACCTAGTTCCGATACGAAGAACGGGACTCGACGTGTCTTCGCTAAGCTTGTAGACCGGCGACAGTAAAGCTGAAAAGAGAAGGTATGATTAGCTACAACACCTAGTTTCGACACGAAGGACGGGACTCGACTTGTCTTCCCTAACCTTGTAGACTCGCGATAGTAAAGCTGAAAAGAGAAGGTATGATTAGCTACAATACCTAGTTCTAACACGAAGAACAGGACTGTACGTGTCTTCCTTAAGGTTGTAGACCGGCGACAGTCAAACTGACAAGAGAAACATTTTAAAAACGTATGTCTGTTTATTGGGATGTATACTATACATCCCATTGGGATGTATAGTCATCGGACAATATTCAATCCACATGTGTAAACATAAAGTCATGCATTAACTTTGTACCACTAAATGCAATTGTATCATAAATATAAAACCTCTTAACAAATCAATGCCAAATTTAGAAATGTTGAATTTACATCCAATATATTACTTATTTCTATGTGGAAGACCACTGAAAAGTATAATACAGATGATTATAAATTGAAAGGTTTTCCGATCATAAGTACAACTTTACTGAACCTTAGCCAGAACAATAAAAATCATGCGAGCTCTTGTTGGAGTCGCCTCAATTGTTTTTAGGGATGAGCGCACATCATCCATATAAAAGCCAATAAGACGTATATTTTAAAAGTTTCTTTTGTAGCGAATATTAATCAAAAGGGGAATGTCTAGCTTTCATTCTCTACGCTTTTAAAGTATCTGACATTTCATAATTTTATTTGCTTTTTATCCTTTACAATGAGATTAAATATTTCATTCTATTTAAAGTCATTCTTAAAATAGAAACTGGGATATCGTTTTAAGTCTTAAGACTTTTAAACTAAACCAAATTACTTTACAATTTTTTTTAAATTCAATTTTGCCTAATTACATTGTAAAATTCTCACACTGTAGAAACAAATAAATATTATCAGACAAATAACATACCTATTAGTCAAATGTGACAGACAGTTACTAATTGCTGTACGTGTGTGTGGCTGTCTGTTTCTATAGATAATTGATATTAATTGTAAATTTTAAATTACCCATAATTAAAAATAATATGTCCTGTTTTGTCTTAAAATTTAATTTAAGTAAATTCTAGATTCGCTTATATACCTAATTAAGATACAACATTTTTTTTCATTTTAATATAACTCATTTGTCATAAAGTACAAATACATATACACTTTAAAACGAATTGAGAATCAATATTATACACATTTTACAAGATTTCATATTATAATCGCGCTCTGGGTCCAAACTTTTGTAAAAGATGATGAATTCGTCCTGAAAATTAAACTTATCTTGTAATAATATTTAAAAAAGTATAGAAAAGTCTTCATTTGGGCATTAAAGTCAATCGCAAAATTTACGAGAGACGAAAATAATCATTTTTAATGTACAGGGTGTCCAAAATAAGATCCTCTATCCCCTTATCTCAGAAAGTATAAAAGATAGAGAAAAATGTTAAATACGAGTTTTTTGTTTTTACCTAAATTTTTTATTTTTATAACTTTTTTGAATAACATAGTTTTCAAGATATTGACGAAAATGTGGAAAAAATGTTCATTATCGGCTATTATTAAAAATATATCTACTATTATTTCGTATATTATAATAAGTGTGCCTTAATACTGATTAAGAATATATTATTTTATTAAATCTAATATTTTTTTTGAATTATTTCATTAATTAACTAATATAAACAAATCTATGTTTGTAACTTGAACCACAAATAACTAACAATAATCAACAAATAACAATAAAAATAATAAATTAAATTAAGTATTTTATATGTCCTCAATTTTCAGCTATGCATGTTGTGTATATAACTGCTAGTTTTCTTACAGCGCAATCACTTTCATTGAGCGCTTCCATTTTCTTCCTGATTTTAATCTCAGGTTTTCAATGTACCCCATAAAAAGTTATCAAGTGGAGTTAAATCTGGGATCCTGGGCGGGCGGCCATGGGATATTCCCTTTTGGCACTATCCATTTCACAAAATAGTTCTTAATAAAATTCTTTACAACTGCAGTATTGTGGCATGGAACTCCATCCATCTGATAGATGATCTCATTGACATCTTCTTCGGCATCCAATAAAGGTAAAATGCAAGTTTGTAATGAATGCCATTTCCTGATATTTTACCTAAGGTACCTGGGACCATTTAAATATTGGTCAAGAAAGACAGGGTCTAAAATGTGTCTCTTATAAATAGCGCACCAAACATTTTCGTCAATATCTTGAAAACTAAGCAAAATAAGAATAGGGAACGTTATATAGAATAAGATTAAAGAGTTTTAACATATACATGTTTGAGCCATCTGTCATAAACACCCTGTATATTAATCAGGTAATATCGATTCATAGAAGTAATTTCTGAGTCTAATTGTCTACGAAATAAGCCCTATTTACCTTTTTTTTTGGATGTCTTATTTGTTTTGCCGAGATTTTTTGAACAGGTGTTTTTTAAAGATATTTTTCTTTAAATGCTAATATCTTCGTAACGGTAAATGATAGGTATAGGGTACTCTTAACAATGTCGACCTAGAATTTTAAGGAGAGTTCAAAAACGTAATTGAATATAGGGGGTGTCCCATTTAAAAAAAGAAAGTTGATGCCTGGATCAGAAAAACTGAACAACCTGTATTCAAGAAAGTTATAAAAATGAAAAATTCAGGTAAAAACAAAAAACTTTCGTATTTAACTTTTTTCTCTACCTTTTATACTTTCTGAGATAAGGGGATAGAGGATCTTATTTTGGACACCCTGTACAGTTTAACATTTCATATTGCTTGTTTAATATTTCATTATTTAAACGATGTAGATAAGACTATTAAGAAAAAATTATTAAAGACAATAAGTTGAGGTTATATCATGGTGTTCAATTCAATGTTAATATCTTTAAAATAATAAGGTTGTTCCTTTATGTACCAAAGGTCACAAGGAAAATTAAAATTTTATTGAACTAAAGTATTTGATAATTTCATTAATAAACAAAGATGTCAGTAGTAATTATACTTCTAGTTATGAACAACTCTAACTGAATGGTCATTGCCCTAATGATATACAAAATGAAGGGCACACTTAGCTCATCCGGTGACACTATTGTTTATAATTTCAAATTTTTTTGGAAAAATCATGTTTTTATCGCGCCGTTCATTCCTGTGTCAAAAACCGTAAAACGGAAGAACCTTAAGAAAACTACCCACATAAATACATGTACTAAAGGTGCTGCAAGTTACATCATAAAGATGAATTTTAGGGTACTTTAGGCACAATATGATCTTATTTTGTTGGATTATTTTTTAGAATATTACTCATATTTACCTTATATGAATATATTTTATACTAATATAAAAGGTATTGCAGTTACAAGGATATAACAAAATCAACTCAATATCTCAAAAAAAAAACATAACGCTTATCGAGAAATGCCTCGATCGATACTTTGGAAACGAAGGTTTGTTAACAGTTCCTGAGCTGATAGGTAAATTTGTATTTAAATTAAGAAGGATTAAGGAGTACATTTACATACCATACCATACAGGCGCTACTAAAGATTTAATTACCTCTGAATACGTTTACATAAATTACACTTTCTTATCCTGTATAACATGGTATTTTAACAGGCCTTGAACGTTTAAAAGTAATTGTTTTTGATCAGAGTTTTTTGAAAACATTTATTGCATTTTCGCGTTTGTAAACAGCTAAAATATATAGAAGTAGTAAATTAAAACAGGAACAACTATCTCACTTACTCTCTGAGATAGTCCACCTTATCCTTGTTAAATTTAAGGCAATAACTCTTTAAAATTGCTTCAGATACATTTGAAACTAAAGGGCCCATTCACGTTGAGATCTGTATCGACACATGTATCGATACATGTGTCTAAAATCTGTATCAAGTAGAATTTTAGACTTTAGAAGAAGTTTTCAGTTCGGCTAAAAACGCGATATCGAAATTATACCATGTATATTTATACCCAACATAGTTAAAAATTCTACCTAAAATTCTCGGTCTGTAGATTATGATTACAGATCGGATGACAGTCGTGGCTAGAGCGCTATGAAGAGAGACGAGATACCGTCAGCGTCAAATTCATATAAGTTGCACGCTACGTGTATCGCCGTTTCATCTGTAACGATACAGATAATGATACTAACTGATACTGATACATCGACACCGCGACAGTCAAACACACGTAGAGATATGTACCGCGATCCTGATACTCGCAACATGTATGGATACAGATCTCAACGTGAAATAAAGTTTATCAGTTGGTTTTACAGCCATTAGACTATATTAATTATCTTATAATTTCGAATACTTTCCTACCTGGGTTACTTACACCATTTGCAATACAACAGCAGAAAGCTACAAACTGTTGAGTAATGAATAGGCCATACTTCAGAATCAGTTTCCTTGGATTAAAACAAACGTATGTGGGTCAACTACATTATGATACATTTCTTTATAATAAGGAATAATTTCTGATTATAAGTATAATTTCTGTGTAATATTTTATGAGCCGCGCCCATTTTGCAAATAATTTTGTACCTACGAATTACATAGATGAATTTTGGAATTAGGAAACATATGAATATGTTTCATTTTGTCTTCTTTTGGAATTACCTGGGAAAATGTGTAAAATCCTAATTATTTTGTGCAACAAATATTTGTAAAAAATAAAAAATAATAAATAGGTAAAAGCCTATAACAAATATTGCCATTCCATATACTCTAGAGATATCTGTTTTTTGCAATAAACATAGGGAATATATTTTTTTTCTTGTGAGTTGAGATTTTTTAAAAGTGTTTAGTAATTTTGCAACGTCACTCGAAAAGTTAAATATACTCGTGTATATATAATATACTTACAACATGAGATAATAAACGTGCTTCAAATTCTACACATTTTAACTCTATTCTCTAAATTCATTTAAAGAAACCAGCTTTCTATAACATTAACTTATACAGTGTCACCTTGTAGGTTTTTTAAGGAGAAACCCACATATTGTTTTCTTTAACCGGAGTGCTTGGCGTTAAATTCCCGTGCATTTATCTTTCCTCAAACAATATTATTTTCTCATATTGCACTTGCTTCCCCAATATCACATTAACTGGATCTCATATATCTTCCGAGCATTGTAAGGATTCCTACTGAAATATTCGATCAATATACCACGGCAAATATCTGTTGGACGAACTTTTAGGTATTCTCACTAAAGAATACGTAATGAGTGGAATAAAGTTATAAATATGTACACACCAAATTTATATTTCATCATTCTCTTATGTCAAAAGAAAAATATTATTTCAGATATGCCATGTAGTCAGTTAATCAATACCATGTTTATGTAACAACCTAAAAGGTCTGATATCGTATTCCCGTTTTTATTTTAATGTTAATTGAGCAACTTTACTATCAGTTGGTTTATAAAAAATCCTTAATACATTCTATTTTATTTATTTGTGTTATTTGTAAAAGAAGAATGCTGAATTGTCTTTTGGTAGGAAAAAAAGTCGAAACCAGATCATAAAATTACGATGGATTGTAAAACAGTGTCATTCATAAGTAGAAAACCAAATGTTTTAGGACATATTCCTTCAGACTGGTTTGTGAACTTCTTAACATTAAGGCTGAGTTAGAATTAAGTTGCAACTAAAGATTTAACTAAAAATCTTTATTTTGACACTTCAAAGTTGTCGTACGCTTTCCTAATCGAACTCTAATCGGAACATGAAGTACCACAGCATATACAAATAAATGTTTTTTCTGTATTGTTGCATTTAAAATTTACTTCCCCAGAAAAGAGTGACAATCAACACATTGACCATCTGATTAGTCGTTCCAGCCTTAATCGATGCACCACCTCTTAAACTTTTTTGTGTGGACAATTTTTTCGATGTCAAGTGTCCATTTATTTCCCATTTGAATTATAGAATTATAGAATAATAAATCCTGAAAATAACACAAATAGGTGTGGTAATATTCTACCTGTTCTATTACATTTTATTATTTTAGTACTTGCTTCATCTCGTCCGGTCGTATAAAACAATTATTATAGGAACAATTGTTACAGCATCAAGTACATGATAGATGCGGGGAAAAAGCAACGCATCAATCTTTTCTATTATAAAACCGCTGTCGGCGTAGTTAAAGTTAAAAAAGAATATTTAAATTTCTCTATGTTCTGCTTTATATTCTTTGAAGTGTGTTCTGTATTATTTTTCCTCGGTGGGTTTTATATAATATATTATATTTTTAGGTTGGAAGTGTCTCTTATTTTCTATGGTTTCCATGGCGACGGCTATGCTTTGCAAAGAGCAAGGGATTACTGTGGCCGGAGTTTGTGCAGCATATGAAATATTTGTCGCCCAAAAGGTGAGTGAATTTGCTTTCGCTTGTAGAATAACTAATGCAGGTTTAATAGCTCTTCTTTGTTCAAATCAAACTAGTAAGGAGAAGCTGGATTAGTAATGAATCATACAAAGCTTTTTATATTTTAGAATACTTTTAGCTTAAATCAGTTCGTGAAAGAAGTCTGATTACATTATAATTGTTATTTTATTTATGATAATGCTTGTTAATTAACTGGTGGTTTAACTAACGTAGCTGTTAAAGCAGTTTTACTTACACACCGGTATAGCTATTTATTTAATAGTCGTGTAATGTTCTACCCAACAAGTGAGTTTAGTGCACGACATTATCCATACTAAGTATAGGCAACGTCTTCGACATATCGGGTCTTGAGAGCTGTCTCTCAGAGAAGAACAAGGCGTGCAGCGACAAGCCCCCTTTATTCCTTCGGAATATGGACGAGAACATTGAGTCCCATCGATCCAACTATCTCTCACATCTTGGAGGTCATGATCTCTTAAATTTGGAGTTTCTCCATAACAGAAATGATCCTGGGTGAGGCCTAAAAAGTTATCAGGAGTTCGTTCAAGACATCACGAAGAGCAAGTGAATAAATTGGTCTCATAGTCAACGTCGAAGGGATGAATCAATACTCAATCACCGACATGGAGACCATTCGGTTGAAAGTCCACATTTAAATTGTAAAACACAATAAATTTCTGCAGGTTCATACGGATTGCACAGCGTCTTCTATGGAAATTATAGAAGACCACAACTTGTTCGAAACCCTCACCTCTCCTTTCTCACCTTCACTATTTTACCCCTAACCCTCACCTTTTTGAAGTCAGCGTGGGTGAATTTTTAGACCGATGTATTAATAACCGCTTACCAATATAGTGTATTCAACACACTCGTCAGGTAAAATCGTATCGTGGGGTGTAGATATCAGAGATGGTAAAGCCTGCCGTGGTGCGCCAACATTTTGTCGGCTTCCCAACGTATGCAGTTTCAAAATACAACTACCGACACGACGAGGCCCTGTGAGTGCTTTGTATTATTATCATCTTTATATCGTATAGGATAGGACCCTAATGCTGCTGCTCTAGGGATGCTTCGTCTGTTGTAGGAAACGGCAAGTACCCAAAGTTGCAGTTACAGTTACCAAGTTAAATATAAATGCTACGGCTAGGTATTGAACGGCGACCCTAGGCTAACAAGTGTTTTTTTAACTGGAACAACCAATATATTGTTTAATTTTTAATACTTATACTATGCGTCCTGGGTTTATATTTAATAATAATGGAAATATGCCCATGAAAGTGTGACCGTAATTTTCGTTTGTCGCTGTCATTTAAAGCACTCTGAATTAAATTCATTATTGTTATATAGTGACTATAATTTTTGTATTTGTCATATGAATCAATTTAATGAATTTGACAAAAAAAAAATTTATCAGGATGAGGGATACATTACAAATTTAAACATAATGAATGAATTTGGTACCAGATGTCCACATAAGAAAGGTGGTCGGCCATATCTCAGGAACGGTACATCGTAGAGCATCGAGGAAAAAATTGTTACAAAAGTAGTCCAGAAAAAATTCTGGAAATTATTTTCAAGTTCCCGCTATCTCTATCGCTAGAAGCGCAACACGCATCTAGCAGTGGCGATATTAATAAAAATAACTATTACAAAATCGCCTACACAGTGCCTGAGTGCGGCGTTGCTAAATCTAATTTTCCCCTGCCGTAGGGAAATTCTGCACAATCTGACAACACCACCTCTGGAGGTGCCAGAGACAATCCCCTCAAGAGTGGAATCTCAACCCTCCAAGCCTTCAAATAAGGGAGATAGGCTCTTTTGCCAACATTTCTTGGATGTCACTTACAGGTACTTACCGAATACCCCTCGTATAACTTGGCTATCAATTACTTATTGAACTGCCCTGGAACGTCGATTATTCATAAGTACTCGATGGAAATTTCTACAAGGATCTAGAAGCCTAGTTCGCCTATATAAAGGCCACGGCATGCTGACGAAATAAGTCAGTCTTAATCAGACAGCGATCGCAAGCGATGAAGCAATACTTTAGTGAAATAACTTAAATTTTCGAAGTATTTTCGGCGTGTACTTAACTAGATATTTTGCAAGAAGTGTTGTTTTATGTTTTAAGAGTTAAATAAATATGTTGTTTATGGTTGTTAAAAGTCTCACTTATCTTTAGAACCCGGAAGGAGTAACTTTATATACAAAAAAATCTAACTGCGTTGAATGCTTGTTCTAACGAGATCAAGTTTGCTAAATTTAGTTGATATAAATCGAAATTATAGGTTTTTTTTAGAAAGACATTCCACCTCCACTCTTCCCTTATTTAAAAAAATAAGCACAAAGTGTCAAATCAACTAGATGCAAAGTTGTTTAAAGATTACAATAAAAGTATCTATCCCTGTAAGGGGCTATCACCCTATTTAAGCCTACCTCACTCAGTAGGTAAGGGAAACTTTGAAGAACTTGAAAGTAATTTCCAACATTTTTTCTGGTCCACGTTTGTGGTCAAATTTTGTCCCCAATGCTCTACGATGTACCGTTTATGAAATATGGCCGACGTCCTTTCTTATCTGAACATCCGTACGTAGAGTATCTCAGAAATACACCTCTTGTTTACTCATCATTTAGCTACATTATGGAAATAGAAGCGGATATTTCATTTTGAGCCTACGATTCCATCCTGTATGGGTATTTATTTTATTTAAATGATTTGATGATGCCTCAGTTCTATCAGACAATTTAGGGCTGAAGTAACTCATCCGAAAGCGAGGCATTCCGTACATCCCAAAGCTTGCACATCAATCAGGATTACATTCGAACGTTAATGGATGTAATTACTCACTCATAGTTCAGTTGCTCCCAAATTGCATTTAAAAAATTGTGGAAAATAGCTACTTAGACTGAAACAACTTATCTTTATTAGTTAATTAATATGTGGTCTATTAACTCCTGCTAGATAATTACGGCAATTACACAACAATAATTGTAATTGTACACAAATGCAGTTATAATGTCTTACAAAAAATGTATTACACGTGCACCTAAAATTAAAAATAAAAAAACAATTTCTCTATATCTGGAATAAGTGAACAATTCGTAAATTCGTATTCAATTAGAAAAAGCCTTAACCAAACAAATTATTACTTATAGGCCCTGCTACATCAGCGAAGCACAGTTTCCAGTTAAGCAGTTATTTAAAGGGGTATTATTAAGGGATTAATCTTCTCGTCATTAATCAAAATTTACAGCTCTACATATAAACATTGTCAATATAATTATATGTCGTAACAGAGGTTGACAAGTTAGAATATGTTTAAGCAAAATATTTCTCTCAAGAACATACCTCGTTGGACAAACATTTTAACTTTCTTGTTAAAAATAACACACTTGATACAGAGTAGGATTTCATTTCATCTCATCTAAAAACAATTCAAAAGATTGCTTAGTCCAGATAAGGAAGGACATAAATTATAAAATTACTAGAGCCAAAAGTAACCCTTGTCATTGATATGAATGTGAACGAACTTAGCTTTATCTAATTTCAATATTTTGTTGAATATATTTTATTCATAATGTTTAGTTTTACCATAGAACCAAGGAAACATTATCTACAAACTTATTAATGAATTGTAGGTGTAAATGTTTTATGAAAAAAAGTAGAGTATTAAGTTTGTATTTACAACCATAGCTAGATTGAGAATTGGCAATTATGCAAATAAAAATATTCTAGTCGCGGGGTATACTTTAATTTGTGAGATATAAATTCTCCCACAGCTGAATATTGCTCGGAAGAGCCTTCAAATCCATTAGAACTGGATAATTATCAATTTAAATTCCCCAGTCTTCGTCCTCCTACTATTAAACAAGGAATCCCATTTATTTCTTTATAATGCATTGAGAACTTTTAGAAGAACTGCAGAAAGTATCACTTAAATTAGTTAAATTTAAGTCAAAATATCGATAATCTGTGGAAATTCACAGATACTTCAACATAAGAGTATGATTTCATCAAGATTTTTTCGAATTTGCTTTATTAGAACTGAGTACCAACAGCTGAGTAGTGACACGTTTACAGTGGTAAACGTTTTTCAATATCTTTCAAAGAACTAGCTAATGGGGGTGTTTGAAATTAAGAGTTTTCTTTATTTTAAATTATTACCTTCACAGTGATTTATTCTAAATTTATCTGAAGTGCCGTCTTTCTATTTTTAGTATTTGCACTAGAATTATGAGCGCAGGCAAAGGAATTTACAGGTTTGATTTGATTTGTTCCATGCCATGGTACGCCAGTATATATGGGTTATATTAAAAATAAAATTTATTAATAATAATATAGTTATTATTTTGTATTATTCTATTCCTATGTATCACCAGTATAACCTATTCAATCTGTGAATTGTGGAGCGTTAAAAAACATTAATTTATGGTTCTTATATTAATTTCAATATTAAGAAATACAAAATTACCTCTCTGAAACTGTAGTATTGAAAAATACTGTTTTAAACGCAAATGATACTGCAGCTAATACTGCAGATACTGTACTTTACTGTATCTGTACTGTAGATACTGAAGATACCCCAATTTAAACACGAAAAATGCTAAACGCCACTCAGTCAAACGTCAAATGCTGTCAAATATAAAAATTCTCAAATTGACAGTTAAAAAGAAAGTAATTTTAGCAAATGGAAATTTTCAGGATAGACTGCGTTCCCGTACCGGACAATCATTCTGAAACTCTGTATTTCTGTGTCAAAAGTTGCAGCTACCAATTCCGACAACTGTCTTTTAATATACGACATATATTTAACGGTAACCGGGATAGTTTCTGAACTAAAAACTTATTAAGCAGCCCTAACATTTCACCTGAATACCTCAGAAATAATCATTCGGCAACACGTCCTGTAAACAGGTGGGTTTTAATAGCTAAGCCTCATAATAAACCCTTTTTCATCTAATTTTACAGTATCTTATTATTTACAAAATTCCAGGTAGTCCAGAGATAAGCGAACCATCTTTATATAAAAAATCAACTATAACGAAATTTTTCCTTTCAGTCTATATTATAAAAAAGTTAATTTAAAAATTTCGTTATTTTACTAATCATAATATATTTTGCTCCGAGCAACCTGAAATTCTAAATTAACTTGGAATATATAATATATGAAAAAATTATGAAATAAAGCCTACATTTGGTTTGAAGCAATGCCCCAGGACTATAGAGGGAAGTGAAGAACTCAAATTAAATTTCAAGTGGATGTACAGAACACCGCTTTTATAATATGATACAAAATATTCTCAGCGGACAAAATGCCGCAGTAATTTTTAATATTTGCGAGGTATGCACATACACATACAGGATTATCACTATTTATTTGATAACTTTAGTATCTAGAAGACAGTGAAATATACAAAAATAGTTAAACTTTGAATAATTTGAGCAATTTACGTCAAGTAAGAATATGTAAAAAAAAATAAATATAAGTACTCCTCAGTGTTCTGGATATATGGCCAAAAACTGAAAAGTATTATTTTTTTATTATTGAATTTTTGCGCATGCACGTGTTGACGCGCTTCACACGCAATTTTACGGAAGTCAACTTTAATATTCAATTTGTTTCTGGTAAACGGTGATATATTTTTATTTATTTACAAGAAGTGAAATTTTATTATTTTTTATTTTTAACTAGGACAAAATATATGGCTCATTTTCTATAGAACATTTCTCTACATTTGTAAAGACATTCTGCTACTGACAAAAATATGCATAGACTAATAATATAATATATAATATATCTAATAATTAGTTATTGGCAGCATTGACAGTAGAACTAAATATCTGTCAATGCTGGTACTCTCGGTTGTAACTAAGTGCTTAACAAGTTATTTATGTAATTACATACTCTAGCGCACTGCCTTGAGTATATCCTTTATTATTATTAGAGAGAAACCCATCACCTTATAATACGTAAGTACCTACTGTATTCCTGAAAAATACGTTTAAAGTATTATTAACAAAATAAATTTCACATCCAATTTTTTCAACACATTGTGTAATAAAAGAATTTAATATTTATACCTAATATATATAATTTTGTTTGAACTTTCCGACATCGCTGTAGACCTAATTGTTAGTAATATTAAACTTTATTCTGGTCAGGCATCATTTTGTTGCCTCTGAAAAGCGTTTCATTCTGAAGCTGAACCTTTGACTATCCATTTTTCACCATTTGTTGCACCAAAAAAATATCCAGTTATTAACTCTATTGAAACGAACAAATGTGCCGCAAATTTCAAGAAAGCGTTCGGGAAATAACTTTATATCACTAAGCTGTCCATCTATTTGGACGTCGCAGCACTCAAGAGATAAAATTTTGTATGTGGCTTCAATTAGCAGAAATGTTAAAAATAATGAAATATTAAAAACAGTGAATAATTTATTCTGATTCTAATAGTAATAATAATTATTATTTTCCGAGATCTATGTGTTTTCTGTAGTTAAGGTTTAGTTAATTAACGTTAAGTAAAAGGAAAAGATAACACTATACATTTCTTTGGCGTTTAGGATTATCTATTAACAACGGCTCCCTCCTCAATATTTTTTGATATTGCAAAAAATGTTTCAAGGAAGATTTCTACAGTTTTTCTAATCGATTTTACCATATTCGATAGTACACAGTGTGGCTCGTAATAACAAAAAATACCAAAATTTGTTTTTCATTTCTTAATACTTAATACCCAGTATATTTTGATATGTTTGGAAGGATATCTCACGATATGTTCATACCGGGTTTTATGTGTTTATTACAAGAGAATGTTTTAATTGCAAGGAAGATATGGTCAAAAGAGTGCGTCAAAAGACGGACACCCATATTAATAATAATCACAATAACATCATGTTTACTAATGACAACTAACCGCATTCTTAAATCAATCTAAGTAGTTCATATTAATAATTAAATATTTATAGACAAATAACTAACAGCATGCTAAATAAGAAGTTAATGCGACAACATCTCATTTTATAGATAGAGCTAATTTCACTGCAATAAATCTAACCTGCATTTACAAATATTTACCCAAAGTGACAAGACTGGACAAGTGTCTTGTGTCAAAATTGTTTTGTGCTAATAATCAATCAAGGGCGGATTTAGCTTTTCAACATGGGGAAGTATCTCAAAGAACCTCATTTTTAAAAAATGTTGTGAAATTAAAAATTATCTGTGCATTTAGATAGGTACGTTTTTCTTTGGACAAACATGAAATAGCAAATAGAAGTGTTTAATAAAATATCCTTAGTAAAGTACGTTTATATTTTTTTTAACTATAATTACGATTTTGCTTTTTGCTAATGTAAAATTTGAATTCATGGTAAATCCGCCCTTGATAAGCATTAACTTTGCCTTTTATAAAAGGGAGATTTTGAACACCTTAAATTTTTACCTTATCGTTATCGCAAACGTTATACTGAGCACGCGTAGTACCAAAAATGATACTCTTTTTGGAACTGCACATGCTCAGAATAACGATAACGACGTGTTAAAATTTAAGGGGTTCAAAAACCCCCTAATGAATTGGATAAGTAACCATGCCATAATAAAATTTTATATAATTGTTGAGGTTACTGACATTGCATATAAATACGGAAAATTTCACATTGAATTATTTAATATTTCAGAAAAACGTTCTTGATCTGTTAATTGGGAGGGAAAAGAAAAACTGCTGACATTTCTGTCAAACTTTTAGGTTAACTTGCACTGAACCTCGGGAATTATTAGCTTCTTCCCTAAAGGTTCAGGGACATAGCTCCGGTTAGCTCTGGGCTCAAGGCGGGGATTGGATTTTACTGTGAAGCTTATTTATAAAAAAGTGGGCACCAGGTAATTTAAATGAGAAAAAAAAATATATGAAATTGTGAATGCGTGAAAGTAAGAACAAACAAATTACGTTAAGATAAAAGTATATATTACAAGTTATATTTACACTCAATTTATGTTAAATTGAAAAAAGACTCTACAGCCTGAAAGTGTTTATCAAAATTTTACAAACAATTTTACTGAGCTGGGTTCACCAGTCTTCGGCCTACTTATGGATTGATCTCACCCACTAGCCTCTCCTAGATTAATCCGGAACTCCTGAACAGATCCCCGTCTAGCTAGACTTGCTGGGGTTGCAGGGATGGATGTAAGTAAATCCCACGTAGCTAGGTTTCAGGTTGCAGGCTCCAAAGGTGGAAACAGGCACATGTAAAAGATTGTATGATTAGCCCAGTCCCAGAGTTGTACAAAAAAATGATCCAGGAATTGGAATTTTGTAAACAATCAAACCGTAAAGCAACTATGTCTGAAGGACAGTATATAAAAATTGTAATAGAAAAAAAAATAACTGATGACCAGTACTATATACTACAATAAAATTTACCAAAATTGCAGTAACAAAATTCGTAACTGTGCTACACAAAAAAACTGGTTAGCATAAAGGTGAAAATTTCTAATTCATACATGAGATTTTAAATGCAAAATTAACAATATCAAGAACAATGAAATAGAATTAAATTGAAAAAAAAATTAATGTGAGACGGTCTAGAATACCAGCAAGTAATCAAAAATAAAATTCCTGGATATAATAGATTCTGTAATTAGCAGTCAAAATTTATAATATATCAAAAATAACCATATGGTTATATACAAACGCACTAACCAACCCAGGCTCTTCACAGAGAACAGACCTTTGCATACAGGGTACAATTTTCTTTAATCATATTCAATTTGTTAAGAAAATGAAATGTACTCACCTGTATGCAAAGTGCAGTTCCAATCTCGTGTATCCACCTTAAATATGTCCTAAGACGTTCCACCTGGAATTGGATGGTTTACGAGAAAAGTAGATTCCTGGGAAGATTAACGTCTCAACAACTCTGCAAAAAAATAAAAAATTCGGCAGAAAATTTACACCACGTGTAAACTAAATTTATTATCACTTATCTCGTGACAACAACAAAAATATACGATAATATCAATTAATGAGCTTATTACAGATAATCCTCTATTATATCAGAACACCGATCACTAACAATAGTGATAATAATTCAAGATTTAAATGAAAGTAAAATTTAAGAACATGTGCTTTTAATAAGCGTAAAATTGTCAACTTGCTTGTACTCTGTTCAAAACCAGACTCCCCGAATTTTAAAAATGTCTTAATTTCCTGTCTGTTTTGCGTCCCTACCTTTTCATAAAAGTGACCAATCAGAAACACTTTAAAGGTAGACAACACATTACAATGTAGAGAGCATTTTGGGTTGCGGGTATTCAGGGATAAAATGATACGTATTTTTGAAATTATTTTTAATCGTCCGGAAATATACTGATCGTCATATACAAAGGAACAAAATGATTAAAATTTTGTTACAAACTTTAACTTATTGTAAAACATACCCAAACTGATAACTAGTTATTTAACATCATTCTAGCGTTAACATGCATTTAAATGATATTATTAATACAGTTTTCACTAATCACGTTCTAGTCAGGTCTTAGAACATTCTAAGTTTTATTATTAATAAGGCTGCAATTAATTATAGACATTAATTCTTTATGGTTAAGTAAAAAACTTTTATTTACTTGAAACATATTTGGTCACTCAGAAATCAATGCTGTACCACTTATACTGTAACTTACTCAAAGTTAATTTTAAATTCTATGGATATAGGAGGTTCAAAAAGTCATGTAAAAAAATTTAGTTTAATATAGTTTAGTGTAAAACGGTGTAAAAGTTAAACCATTTTACGAAATTAAAATATCTACATACCTTAGTATTTAATCTCGTCTCGTCAGATGAACGAATTCTGTTACTCAAGCTTGTATTGCCTTTTATGTCACTTGTGAAATGCAAAATCACTTTTCTTCCGCAAGAACGATTTTAAACTGATATTAATGAATGAAGCGCAGATTACGAATATTAAATAGATAAAATTCATAAAACTTCACCACTAATTCATCAAAATTGTTAAAATGAATTCAGTAGTCGTCTCTGAACGTGGTCTATGACAGTGACAAACTACGTCGGTAAATCAGTGTTTAGATAGAACAGTAGTGTTTCCGAGTTACAGGAAAAATGGTAGCTAGGGCGTAGCTGAATACAAAAATTTAGTCAGCTGGAAAACTTATTGCTTTATTATTTCTGCACAGGAATAAAATAAATTAATAATCTAGTAATATTGCAACGTATTTCTCTCTGTTCTTTTGTGAGAAGATAATACTTATGTTACACAGCGGACGGCAGCTGTTCGCCTATTAGAGCATGAGTCGTAGGTTCACTTGGTCAATCGTGTTTTCTTATAAGAGTCAACAAATCTCTCAATTTTGGGCGCCACTCCACCCTTGGTTTAATTGGTAGGCAAGTGGAGTACCTCTGAGTGATATGTACCAAATTAGAAATTAACGCTAGCTAGCTGAAATAAAAATATAGTACCTCTTTCGACAAATAAAACTACACAGTATATGGTCCGAGATAAGATCTATTTAATGATTAGTGTTACTGTTAGATTAAATAATATTGAAGTATTACAGCAGGCAGTTTAACCTGTATAGAATTACAATTGAGATCTCTAGGGAAATCAAGAATCTAGATCCTTATACAAGGTTAACCAATTCTGAAAGAGTGAAGCTCATGTACTTATATTACTAATCAATTTTGAAAGAGTGAAGCTCATATACTTAAATTACTAATTAAATTTGTAACGAATTAATATGTAAGGCTTATCTGACCATCCGGTAACGTAACCATCAAAGCTTCGGACAGCGGTGATAACCAACTGAGATTTATCCTAACATCTCCAGCAGGCAAAAAGGCAGGTAGTATTCAAAATTCTCAGGACCATAAATAGTTCATCCCCAACTAAGACTTCAGGTTATCCATAAAAAATTAAACCAGGACCAAAAAAATTAAATAACCAGATTTATAACTGCAAACAGGATATCATCCTCTTGCTTAAAGATTACCCAGGAAACCAGGTAGTCTAAGACTCTTATACTATAACCTAAAACCTAAAACCCTGGAATACAAATCCCATTATAGTTATGTAATATAACGAAAAGTTAAATTCAACTCACCTCTGCATAAAGAGGGTTTTAAAAACTTAAGAAACATACTGAAAGTACGTCAGGAACGGCAATACGGCAGCTAAAAGAATTAAAAGGTATATAGAACCACGTGGAGATATGAAATTTTTAATATAGACATACCTGTGAGGAATTTACACTGACAAATAAATCCGACTGGGATAATACTTCGTAGTCATAGTCGACTAATACTATGCATAAAAATCCAATAAAGTATACATGAAGTCCAACCCTTGCGGATGTAAAATAGCTCTCTCAAACAACCGACTACTTGCCCATCTCGGTTATAAAAAGAAAAAGCCAGAGTTCCCTGTGAACTTCTCAAAAAACCCCTTCACAGAATATGATCACAGAATCCTTAATTCACGGAGTAACAAAAGAGTGTCACACAACAACACTATGAAATAGGTACGAAACTTCTGTATTATATGAAGTGCTATTATTTTAAAAAAGCAATCCAAGTGCCAAGTATGAATACCACTGCCTATTCGCCGCTAGATGTCCTGGTGTGTACTAAACTGTTAAATATAAAAATAAATAAAATGTACAATTTCGTGGTTTGGAAAAACCAAATGCTACAATATAACAGTTAAAATTATAATATATCGGACAAAATTTATCAAGTTTCAAAACTTGGTAGAAATAATGAGGATAGCATAAGTATTATTAAACCGAAAAGTTCCCACCCCTAAGTAGTGTGCCTCATTTCCTAGAACGTCGTTTCCACGCCCATTTTGGGGTGTTCTAGATTTTCTCGGGAACGGTGTACTTTTTGATAAAAATACCTATATACAAACTTTAATATTTACATTGATACAAATAATTGATAATTGATACAAATTTTGTTTTATGAGAATTTGTAGTTTTATTAAGATACATCATGTACTATTTTATTATATAAAAATATGAGGTATTGACGCCTGCACCAAGTTAATAAGATCAGCCAGAATATCTTCATCAAGTTCATTTCCATCCCTGTCTTTTAAAATGAATTCTTCATACAGACCCAAATAAAATTTTTGTTTTGCTGAAAATTTAAGAAATTATTTTTAGTGTATTTATGTATTCAAATCTTCAGGTACGTCTCTGCTATATACATATACAAGTGAATATCAGATATCTAATTATCCATGTAAATATAACCAAGTAGATATACAAAACAAATTTAAATATCAAAATATATATGCAACATATTTAATATTTAAGCGATAAAATAAGACTAAGACTTTAGCGATAGAATAAGACTTAAAAAAGACATCCATAGGCATGTTCTAATTACAAACTTAAAAATTTAAATAGGGTTTATTTTATTATAGATATAGGTTAAGTACCTACTTATTTATTTTTTTATACACCTCAAATTGGTTTTCACCATTTCTTAATGCCATCTTTTTACATGATTAGTATCTTATTATCAGATGGTAATTCGATTAATTTCAGCGCACACTACAGAGGAACTAATTTCTCAGTGTTAATTTTACAAATCTGTATTATTATAGCTATAAATCACCACTACCATTGCTGCAAACAACGCCAGCGAGTCGAGTCCAACAACATAGTACAATTAATTGACTTTTGAGACGATGACGATAGATGACTTGATGACTGAGGATGATGGAAGGAGTAATCTTACCCGCTATTGTTTAAAGTTTAATCTTGATTTGGTAAATTATAGTATTGTGTAAATTTTATTTAAGAAATCGAAATTATGGTTTTTGCTTTTTATGTTTCCGGTCATTCCACTTTGCTTAATTCTAGTCTTTACTGTAGTAAATATATTTACCCTGTTGATATATTTACTAACAAAGCGTATAAAATTCGACACCACATTATTTTACTAATTATAAAATAACAGAGTGCAAAACAGATTTTTTGCTGTGTAATTAAAAATATATTTTCAAGACAAAAACCACGTTACATAGTGTTAAACTTATCAGTGCGCGAATCAGAATGCACACGAGTAATAATACCTTGAAACAAAAGCAGAACACATATATGTGATTTTTAGTATATTATGTATGAAGTTTTATAAATGCCATTTTAGTCACGATTTTTATTAATCACAAGCGAAGCGTAGCGGAGCGAGTGTTTAATAAAATGAGTGAATAAAATGGCGTTATAAAACGAGTTGCATGCTATACTTTTTCTACGATAGCAAATATTTTTTTTTTCATTCATTTTTCCACAATTACTTTCCACAAAATTACTTCTCTTGTCACGCCGCGTCAAATTAGTTTGACAGATTGATTAAATATGACACAGACCAAGGATTGTTAACTGTTTACAGGATTGCTCGATCGCTCAATTTTGTCATCCGCCTTTGTGACGTCATCGAAGATATATGTAATCGAATTGTCAAAATATACCTATTTTGTGTTTGTTATATTTCAGATTTGCAAGAGAATTTTCGTATTTGAATGATTATTAATATTATTATTTATTAAAGTTTGTAATAACAGTATAAAGTGTACCTATTTCTTACAAGGTCGAGATCTTTGGATCTTTGATGACGTCACAATTATGGATTACATTGTAGTATAGGGATCGAGCAATCCTGTAAACAGTTAACAATCCTTGGACACAGACAACTATCTTAATTTTTTCAATAATTTCAATCCGTGACTAAAGCGCACGAAGCCACGGCTTGTATGCACGAAGCCACGGCTTGTCAAGGTGTATTTAAAAGATCACTTAGCGTCATGGAAACATATACGAAAAATGGCATTTTAAAGATGGGGAGTAGAAAAAATACATAATCCACTGGCTTGAATTATTCACCGGGCCACAACTGTACGATATAATCTACAGCTGAAGCTACATAACTGGGATATGCATAAAAAAGTAGTAGTAGTTTAACTATATTAGATAGATAGAGATAGACAAGGAAATTCTTTTCCTGGAAATAATATCCCTAAGCAAGGCACTTTGCATATCGCATGGGCATACATTGGTGCTCAGTAATAATAATAATAAAAAATCAACTGTCATGTGTCATGTTGCCCTACTAACGCTATCTTATAAAATTTAATAAACAATTTTTCACAATATTTTTTTTATTGGAAAGTGGAATATAAGGGGTCATCAGACAGTAAGGGGTACCTATACTTTAAAGTCTTATACTATAATTTTAAGAAATGAAACTAGTAGCAAAAAGTAAATGGAATCTAGTTGCTTCAATAATTATTAGATTTTACTGTATCTATGGAAAACAAAAGAGTTGTCGTGTTGCTGATACAACTGCCGATACAAGTGTCAAACGTAATCATTGCGATTTAGAGAATTCTTCTTAAAAACTCACGTAAACGTAAATTGAAACGATTTAAACTTTAATAACCTGGATCTACAAACAAGAATTAGTTTAGTACAATGTTATTACGAATGTGGCAGACATTATATTGTTGTATTACGAAGATTTCGTACGAAAATTGGTTTGAGAGCAAGGCCCTGTCAATGAAAGCGCACTGTAATTTGATTAGCAACTGGGTCTTAACTGACTTACTGAGATCAGGAAGACCAAGGATTGGTGATATCCAAGTTGCAGAAGTTCTTCGGGAAAATCAAAACATAGCCAACACTAATCGGCTAACAATCAGTAGTATGAATTCGATATCAAAACGATTGCAAATGCCATCCATACACCTCGGCGCAAAATCCTAAAAATGTATCCCTATAAACTTAAACTGGTGTTTGAATTAAATGATGCAAATTTTCCTATCAGGTACAATTTTTCTTTACAAATATTGGCTCAGATGAATATTGAACACGAATGGATATCCCGTATTTTATGGACAGATGACGCCCATTTCTCTCTAAATGGTGGAGTCAGTACTCAAGACTGTCGAATATGATCAACAGATAATCCACATGAAATCGTTCAGAAAGATCTTCATGACAAGAAAGTCACCGTTTGGGTGCGGTTTCACATCTAATTTTATCATTGTACCATACTTTTTGAGGAGATACAGAATGTAGAGGGCGTATCTGTAACTGTTACTCGTACATACCTGCATATGTTACGAAATTATGCCATTCCACGGATACAATTTTTTATGGAGGATGGAGCACCCCCGCATATTTACCAACCAGTTCAAGAATTTTTAACTAATGTTTTTCAAAATCGCGTTATTAGCAGACATTTTGTAAATTCATGGTGGTAACCCAGCGGATTACTGGCTAAGGGGTTATTTAAAAAATTTGTTGTTTAGAATTCGACCAACAACGCTGGAAGAATTAAAAGGTTACATTAAGGAGCAAATTGCTGCAATTTAACCAGAAATGCTGAATAATGCTGCATACAATTCTGAGGAATGGTTGGTGATTGTACAGCAGCAAAATGGACGACATACCGAGCATTTGCGTTAACCACTGTTGGACATAAGAAATCCCATTGCTTAAGCAATCGAATTTCTTTCACATCCTGTTATTAACTTAATTTGTTAGAAATACATAATAAACTGAAATATATCCCGTATTTTATGATGACCTTGTATAATAATTTAATCATAGTTGTCGGCTAATTAAAAGGCATTTTGAAATTTTTTTAATGTTTCATGTTTCCCTTAATATATCAGAAACTAAAAGGAGTTTAGCAATGCCGTAAAGGAGTTTGGTAATACTGTAAATGTCTTATTGATGCAGAAAAAACTATTTTTTGCAAATTTAACCGATTTCGTATCTCTTACAGTTTCGGAGATGGGAATGGTGGCACACGCTATTTAGGATACCCTTAATAGACGAATATTGAAAATGTTATATAGTATATTATAGCAATTTAAAATAAATCGTGACTTTGTAGTTAATTTAAAATATTTATAATACTATTTTTAAATATAATATAAATGTAGTTTCTACCGTTCAGTAAAATTTATGTTTTCCCTTTAAATGGTATAAAATAATAAAAACATTGCAGGAAAAGGAAATAATAATAAATTGGACTCTCCACGTCTCTCGTTAAAAAACTAATAAAACCGTAGTTAAGCACGATCATTAATTCGTGACACTGCGCGATTTAAATGAGCTTTACTGGGTGTACGGAATTATTAATTCACATTCTGGTTTTAGCGAAAATAAACCCCGCCCGACACAGATTTTTCATTATTTTAATTTACTTTTCCTGTAATACGGCCGCCAGTTGTTTTTCCGCGAACCGTCGTAATTTCCCGATTAATATTAAACAAGAGAAAATTTATTATCGCTTGTAATTTCAATTCCAGATACACAAACTCAGGCCATGTAACAAAACACTTTGATGCTCATTATAATGTGCAAATAAATTTAAATATTTATGTTTTTGTTTTGAATGTTTTCATTGGACCGTCTGTAACTAATGTAGGCCTATACACGAAAATTTGTATAGTAATCCACGCTAGTGAATATTGATGATTGATGGTGTTTCTAAAAGTCATGTGCGGAGAAAAAATTCACAAATTTCGCAATCCTTGCAGCGATTGGAGACATTGAAAATGGTAACACCATATATTAAACAACTATAAGCGCCGATCGCCCTATCAAATGAGACGCTACTTCATTAAGCGAGTACGGTATTATAACTGAACACTCCCCACTACTCTTTACGCCACTCGAAGGTCGAGCGCTACGCTACCTATATTGTTAGAGTAAAATCGCCGGTCTAACGCGCTTCTTCTAGACACTTATAGAAGCACCAGTATTCGCGCTATAAGTCTGAGCGCGCCGTAATACTTCACTCTGATAGGAGCGAGCGCTTTTTAAAAACTCGATATTTCGATAACAAATAATTATCCCCAACCCCACCCAATTATAACCCAAACATTTTATAAAAACTTTTTCAATATCTAGGCTACATTTCATTCGCTGCATGTATGTATATACAAATTGTGAAAATTCACATAGTTAACAACATATCGAAGTTTGTCATGCATAATTTTATAAGACCAGATGAATTGAGAAGAGACATGAAGAATTTTACAAGATGATTTCATCTACTCCACAATATGGTTTGCGTCACTCGATCACAACACCGCTGTCTTTTGGCATTGAACGAAAACTCCTAACTTGGTCCCTATATACAAACATAAACATTTTCTATGTTAAAATTATTGATCCATTTGGTAGATCTCATGATTCTAAATAACGCGCCTATAGTTGCAACCTAAATGATGATCTTGATATTGTAAGAATTGTGAGTATCACCAAAAACGCTTTGGTTTTCTGATATCTGGGAAGAAATAGTCAACCATACGAAAATTAGTTATACAGATATAATATAGTGGAATGGATTAAAGTATCTGTGTCTTTTCTACTACTCGTTTTTATGTAATGTGAATAGTGAAGGAACTTAAGATGCAATACTATTTTACTCTCTACTACCTACTTGTTGAGTTGCATATAGCACTGCCAGAACGGCTCTGGGAAAATGAGTGGAACTAGATAACTAGAACATAGGAATTACTGGGTTTTAAAACCAGGGTAGAGTCATGCGAAGGCACTAATGAAAGTTCCTTCACAGAAAAGAACTGTAGAGATGTTTGTACATATGAGTAAACCTTGGGTCAGGTGTATGACAGGGCTCCTGAATGAATGTGAGGCCTACGCTCGTATGAGGCTATCGCTATTAGGTAAACCATTCTTGGAACTTTTTAAGTTAGGGAAAATTGGAGGAGACCTTTAAACTTTATCCAAATAACAAAGGTGCTCCTTGAATAGGAAATCAGTGAGATGTACAATAGGTCTAGCTATGGTTGCAGTGTTTTGGGACTTGCCTTAGAGAAACCGACCCACAGGAAGATGAAAATATTTCTACTTTCTATTCCATGCCGTCTTGCAAGTAGATAGAAGGAACAAAAGGCTCAAGAAATATTGTTCAGGGAGTAAAATTAAGTAGTTTTCCAGTGTCCTTCAATATGTATCATGTACCGTGTTTTCTTCTTCATCCTAGGATGTGTCAGTTGTACCGCCATAGAGAACACAATTCTATAGTTGGATAACAATACTATAGCTAGTCTTCCTTCTGCTGCCTCTATTGTATTGTAATAATTTTAAGTTGTACATAATTATGAAATTTTTTAAATACGTTTTTATTTTTATTTTATTTTATTTTATTTTACAGCTACCCAGACAGATAACAATCCAATAATAGGGTAGGGAACATTACAATAATTATTAACATATAACATAATAAGATACATAATATATAAAATGTAAGATTAAGCATCTAATCACTAACTAGTTACAAGTAATAATGCAAATAAATAATACACAACAATTGACAATTCAATAAATCAATAATATGTACTGATAACAATTAATTATCATTTAGTAAAACGTGTTTAATTTTACTAATATTGCAGCAGAAGATATCAAATTTGTCATTTACAGATTCATACTTTGAACACATTGAATGTAGGGGGGACGAAGCATATAAATTAGTACGTGGAGTATGTAAGTAAAATGTGCTATTAGAACGGGAAAGGAAGGATGGCGCGTGCAGATTTATGTAACTGAGCAAAAAAGGACAATCAATTTGGTTGTTCAATAATTTGTACAAGAAAACAACTGATAAATAATTGCGTCGGGATTCTAGGTCAGAAATATTGAACCTCTTCAGTAAGTCAACTTGAGGAGTGCCTCTAGTTGGATAAAAGCCATCATTTTTGTGCCAAAGATATTTACAAAAACGTCTTTGTATTCCCTCCAATTTATATTTATGTAGCTGATAACCTGGACTCCAAATAATAGATGCATATTCTAATTTTGCTCTAACAAAACTATTAAAAAGCAATTTCAAGGTGGCAGTATCTGCAAATTCTCTGGAATTCCTAATTATAAAACCTAAGTTCCTGTAAGCACTGGCCACTATTTCGTTGATGTGTGGTACAAAGGTTAACTTGCTGTCAAATATAACCCCTAGATCTTTAAATTGATTGAGTTTTTTCAGATCAACACCATTTAACCTGTATTTGAAGTGGATAGGATTAATTTTCCTGGTAAAAGATACATAATTGCATTTGTCCACATTAAGAAATAAATGATTAGCAGCACACCAACTATTTAATCTCTCAATATCTATTGGTAGATTTAGGCAGTCCTCTAGGCTATTGATGACTGCAAATAACTTACAGTCATCTGCATATAGTAGGGAAGAGCAATGCACATTACAGCTTATGTCATTTATAAACATTACAAACAATAAAGGCCCAAGCACAGATCTTTGGGGCACGCCGGAAGTTGCTGTTATTTCGACAGACTTGAAACCACGATACTGTACGTAAAGCTTTCTATTGGAGAGGTACGATGAAAAGAAATTAAGGAAAGAATCGGTGAGTCCAAAACTGCACAACTTATTAAGCAAGATACTGTGGTCAAGACTGTCGAATGCTTTGGAAAAATCCGTATATATAACGTCTACTTGTCCTCCACAATCAAGGGATTCAGCAACAACTTGGGTTATGCTTGCAAGATTCGTTACAGTGGATCTGCCAGATAAGAAACCGTGTTGACTAAAAGACAATTGCGATTTAACATGGAAAAATATAATATCATAAAGAACGCTCTCAAACACTTTACTAAAATTGCATAGGATAGCAATAGGCCTATAATTCTCAATGGCGGATTTATCTCCTTTCTTGTAAACGGGACATATTTTAGATTGCTTCCAAAATGATGGGAAAATGCCGGATCGAAGTGATAAGTTAAAAGTTTCTTCTTCTTGATCTTGAAAAGGGATTTGATGAAACGTAGTTTCATTTTCTCTAAAACTATCAATAGTAATATCGATTTTAAAGTCAGTACTTAGTGTGCACCCATGGATATGTATCAATATAATAGTTTTATATAAAAATTACTCATGGCTTGGATTATAAGATTTTATATTTATCATATAAGGGTGTTTATTATAAATATGAAAGAACACGATTATTTGAACAAATATAGCATTTTCTGTACATTTCCATTTAGATTTAAGTATATTAATCAAACAAACAATAATCAACAATTGAATATCAGAAAGCGATTTGCACTTACTGACAGAACACAGTGAAACTTATTTGTTTGCACTTGACTATGTATTAAAACAGTCAAATGTATTATAACTCCATACAGGTAATGAGGCAGCCCCTGGCTACCTTGCGTTTGTGGTTCAAAAGAATATTGAGAAGTACACATGACATTTCAAAAGAAAATATAGGTGCAATAATTATTAATAATTATGTATAGATTATATTTCATAAATGGGGCTGTGTACGAAAATAATCGTTCTTTCCAACACAAAATGTGTTTTGAAAATATTGTTACCAAATTCTTATATTTCTATAAATTAACCATTTATTTATAATTCCAAAATGTACAAATGTACAAATTTTTCAATCACTTCAACGGAAAACATCAGATAGATATGATTATTCGCTCCGACATGACACCTTTGTAAAAAATCCTGGAATAAGGATTTCTTTCTATCTTTAGATAAAATACCACTTGTGTTCGTTTGTTACAGATTCGCCTACCGGAAATAAGACACATGCTGAAATCCGCAATCACGGCGAAGTCCTCTTACCATATACCCTGGTCCAGCAAAGCCACAAAGAGGCTGGCTGTTCTTGCCTCCACCACGGTGTGCCTGCTGCTGGCACGGCTTCAAATTATGGGCTCCCAGCTGCCCGTTTTTACGCGATTCGATAATCCCGCATCTGTTGCTCCGACACCTACGAGGCAATTCACCTACCACTATTTGATTAGCGTTAACCTGTGGCTGCTGCTGTTCCCCTGCAACCTGTGCTGCGACTGGACTATGGGCACGCTGCCCTTAGTAGAGTCGTTTCTGGATGTGAAAAACCTCGGGACTGCAGTGGCGTACGTGTTTTTGTTGGGACTGGTCGTCAAAGCCTTCACCACAGACAACAAACAGCAGAGCATAGTGCTCTTGATGGTGAGTGTTTGGTTTATTTTTTTAATGGGGTTTTCAAAGGACAAGACACTAAATAAAATAGTGCCTGGGGTTCGCGTTACCGTTAGGTTAACTCGGCGTGACATGTATTTATGGTAGTATGTCATATTTAAAAAAGTTTGTCTCAAGATGTCCATTGTGTTTCTGATAGCATATTTTGAATCTTCAAAATATACCCTAACATCAATATTAACAAAATTTTTTTTGTAAAATCAAATATCTAGGAGTTAGAGGATTGTTCAAAATATACGTGAAGACCCTGTAAATAACCGCCACAGTAGCGCAGTGGGCAAAATAGGGCGTGTTGTGGCAGCATTTCTCGGTCACACGATCACACTGCCTATTATAGTCTGGGTTCGATTCCCAGCTTCGGCACTGGCAATGTCGGTGGGTATGGCGTGTCTGCGTTTCTTCAATGTGTAACCCCCTTCCAGACAGCCTTTGACTTTGGATTTAGAGGTTGTCTAATTTATATAATGTTTTTTTTTAAATAAAGTCTTGAAAAATTTTATGAAATTAATGTGATATCTCATTATTTTATTGTTAGTAATTCCTACTGTATAATGTAAAAAGTATGTAAAAATAATGTAATGTAAAAAGTATGTAAAAACTAAATTAAACCCAAATTCATATTATTTACAAGCACAATTTCACTGCTGACTAGCAAACGGCAATTTAGAAATAACAAATTATTCTTGTGCCACATTCAGTACTTCGCTGATGGTGTTTTTTATTATTTCAATAAATTTTGTTCTTTCTCTTCGGCTAACATACTGGAGAATACTAAGTGCAGAATATTTCAAATTCGCTCTGTTAAAAAACGTAATGTACATTTGTTAGACCCTACGGGCTGTTATAACAATGTAAATAAAATGTGCTTTTGCCATTAGTAAAACATTAAAAGCTTATGGAGCTTATGAAATATAGAGTAAGTATATTTTACATTATGTTTTAATGGATAATACTAATGTTTTGACTGATGAACCGGCGATGACCAATATTATTTGCACAGTAAAAAACTGATTGCATTTAATGCATATTCTAGTTCCCAGGGTTTGACCGATTATAAAAATAAAAATCTTAGTTTTTACGTTCCTATCATATCGGCTCTATTATCATTAGAGGCTGCATAGCTAAAGAAACAGGTTTACTATAAAATCAAACATAATAGGCCTGTTCTTGCAGCAATCCCCCAACTAGTTACAAGGATTGTGATTGGTTGAAAATTATTTGCTGACTGGTTTAGAATGATTAGATTGGATCTGACCAATTTGTGATTCCTGCAGGAACAGGGCTAATAAACTTTTCGTTGTACTTACAAATGTGTAAAAGTAGTGTATAAGTATAAAAAGAAATATTGCAGAATAGATACCGTACCACCTTCGTTGTAATTTAAATTATGAATTCTCTGGGTATTTTATATACGTATTTATATAGGCAGGTAAAGAGGAGATTAACTATGAATACTAATGATATTTAGTTATTAATAAGATGTAAACTGTAGTGTATATTACATTTTTAAGCCACAATTAATTTAGTTCACTCTGAGACTTGTAAAGCACTGAGGAGTTGTAATAGATCGAAACAGCTGTCTGCTGTTTGATGTTAGGAGTCGCTGACACTTATGTGGTGACGATGTATAATACATCTCTGGTCTAAATAGTAATTAATGAGTACTATCAAAGTGCATATATATCTTAACTTATTGTTAGCTTACCATAAAATATTAAACGTAAATAAATCTAAGTGTATTAAAGCATGTATTGTTAATAGCAATTGCATGCGACTTAAAATCCAATTTATTATCGAGAATGATGAATTCACGTAATGTCTGTGTCCTTGAAAAATTTAAAAAAGACAACAACTTATCATATTTTATTAGTTGAAACTTATTTTGTGCAGACTATTAACTTCACTTGATCCGAGGTCTTTTGCAGAGACAAACTTATTCAAAGACCTGAAAGTACTCGTATTCATAATAAAGTCGACATCATATTCACTTTTACATAGAAATTACTGCAAATAGCTTCCATATCCGGGAAAATATTCCAGAAAAATATGTAACAAAATAGGGTTAAAAATGTAATAACTTGCTTACTTCGAGTGTGAGATTGCTGAAAGGCATTCATTCGCCGATAAATGATGGAAACTTTTAATTAAATTCCAGCAGATATTAGTCAAGGATTATGCAAAATATCTTGATAAGTTATAAAATCATTTTTCTTTCACGGCGAAATATTATAAACGATGTTAATCCTTAACAATAGTTATTAATTGTTATGAAAAACAACATTTTAGAAGGTCGAACCCGAAATGTCCTATATATTCCTGATTTCATTTAATCTTCTGGAAATGTGCTTATAAACAACTGAAGATGCAGAAACAATGATACAGCTCTTGAACAAAAGTAACGACTATAAAATATCTAGTACCAGAACTTTTAAAATATGGTTGTAAAGTGTTCTGAAAATAAGGATTGTGTTGAGAAGGTACATTAAATTATCTGGCTCTTAAAATGATCCACTGCAAGTCAGTCTTGTTAAATAGGCACACAAAATTTGGTCTTAGAAAATTAGAGAATTTGAAGTTTGGCAACTATAGTTGTTGTTTTACCAGAAAAAAGAGCCAATAAGATTAGTTTTGAAAAGTTAAATTTAAATTCATAAATGTACAACCTTATGCTGAAGATGTAAGTCCATGGGTGAATGCGCTGGGGATCCACAGATGAGTGTTTCTACAATATCGAATATAGTCTTGGTCAGCGATATTGTAATATAATCTTTCATAAACATGTGTTTATGTGATAACATTTTTGTATGAAGAATAAAATTTTCAATAAAAGTATTTTCGAATATATATTGCGTTCCATGCAAACGATTGGGAAAAAACTTGATCAATTTAATTATAAATTATAGAGTATGTATGTTTTCTTTAATATTCGATCGCAAATGTATTTATATCACAAATGGTACACCTTCGTTGACCGAATGGCATTTAATATTGACTAGATCTGTATAATACGATATTACATCAGTTGAAGGCAGATAAGAATAACCTGTATCAAGATTAAAGATTAATGAATTTTGTTAACTGCAGACTGTTTCTAATATTATCATACCATACACAATTCTACAGTGGAACTCTGTAACCGAATAGAAAAGAAATATCTTTTCTATTTTCTATGAACAACTCCATATGGGTATTCGGTATTGTTCGCGCTTCCCGAATACGATTCCGATCATATAGAAATAGAAAGACCTTCTATGCTGTTTCTTGTTCCTTGGCGTCGTTTTTTAACCAAGTTTCGCTAGATTTGAGAGGATATAGCGACATCTAACTTAATCTATCTTTATATATAAAATCAAATTAAATATGTTTATTAAATACTGAGTACGTAATTTATTTCCTTATAATAACAGTAATGTTTTAAACTTGTAAATTTATTTATTAAAGAAAAATAGTTATTCGTTACGTTATTCTAATTTATATATACATTCCATAGCATAGATGATTCATAATATCTATAACATATTTTAAGAGTTTTTGACTAGAGTCAACAGAAATTGGTCATATAAATATATACAAATACATTGTTTTGAGTACCATTCTAATTTACATTTTGGAATAACTAATTTGAAACAAGTTTATACCTATGAATTGACTTATCTTTTATACAAAAATACGTCGCGTCTAATGAAGCTAAATTAGTCTTTTTTCTTTACTTTCTTACAATACGAGTGTATACAGTAACTATATACAGCATAACTACTCTTTGATATTTTCCTTCAGCCTATACCATTACATTAACGTATATGGATTTAAGAAAATCATAATTATTATTCCCATTTATACGTACGTAACTATAACTTGCTTTTCAACTAGTTTTAGAAACGGTAATTAAATATAGACACTGCGAAAACAGCAGAAGAGCCAATATTAATATGGTAATAATTTCATTAAATTTAACGTAATATTTTCTGCTTGGGTTAATACAACAATTCTTTATAGACAACTCTATTCCAATCGTATAGAAAAATTAATACGGAGTGCTACCCGAATAGATAGAAATTTCCTTTCTTTCTTTATTTCTTTGTTTTTCTATTTGTGTTAAGTTACAGAGTCCCACTGCAGCTTTTTCTACAAATTCATAATTGAAATAACCTCTACCGAACCATGCAAACTCGTAAATAGTATTTAAAATCCAGTTTCCAGAACTATATTTCAAAGTAACCATACCACTATTCACCCTATATTTTAGGCATAATAAAAAGTGAAGGAAATATATTTCACAGCATTATTTTAAGAATATGACTAGGAGGACTGAGAAACTCGACGTCAATATTTCCAAGGAGTATAACCCAATCTAGGTCGCTGCAGCTAAAAGATGGAAATCATTGCAACAAATTTTAGCGTTGTTTCCACGTCCCCACACTGAGAGAAAGAAACAGTTTAAATAACTCAGAAAACGTGATTATAACAGTTTTAACAGAGCCATGCGTTAATTTAAAAATTTAAAAATGTCAATTATTTTCTGTTAATGTATTGTAGGTGAACTGTTGCTTCAAAAATTATTTGTTTCAATGGTATATTATCTTCAGACAACACGAAATATATAGTTGATGAAAGCGATTGTCATATTGATTCAATTCATGAAATTAATTGTATTAATAGAAATGGTTGGTTGAGATTACATATACTACATTCTTGTATATAAATGTATATGGTTGAAGTAAGATTTTATAGAGCTTAGATGTAATTTTACTTTAACAACTTTAAGTATTAGTACAATCATTTTTCAATTTTACCTGAAACTAAAACTGATCATACTTACAGTTGATTCGATATTTCACAAGGTTTCTAAGAAAAGTGAAAACATTGTAGATATTAAAGGTAGAAGGTAAGGTATTCTAAATTAATCAAACAAGTATAAATCATTACAACCCTATATATTTGAAATATAATCTAATTTGGTATTCATATAACATAACTCCACAGTTTTTACTGATAGACTTCTTTTAATTTTGCTCTTTAATGCTTTTGTGAAATCAAAACTTTAGTGCTTCGTTAATTTGAAGTCCTGGTTATGATCCACGTATTGAGAGCCTGGAATCGATTCAAAGACGTTTTCTAAATATCTAGCATTCAAAGAAGATCCAGCTCGTATCCACCTTTTGGAACACCTCAAAGTTTATTGCTTGGTAGATTTACTGTAACCAGTTTACATGGTCGTAGAATTGTACAATCTGTCATATTCCTGTACAAAGTCATAAATAACAAGATTGATTGCCCTGAAATTTTGAACTGGCTTCATTTACATATTCCTAGATTTGAGTCTAGATGTAACATATCATTATATCTTCCTATGCCTAGAACAAGTCTACTGATATTTTCTCCGCTCTTCTTCATGTGTAGGAATTACAACAATTTGCAGAAGAGAATTGATAAATTTAATTGTACCATAAAGAAAATTAAAAAACTGTATGCTTGTTAATAAACTTTCATATGTTTTTTATTTATATATTTATGTGTTTATCTATTTATGTAACTCATTTATTTGTCATTTATCATACTAACAGTATTAGTTTGTAATTTGTTTTTATATTAGTCTTCTAACGTTACTGTCATATATTTATACATGTTTGTGTGATTTTTTTTTGTTTTTGTTTGGTTTTCCTGTTTATTTTATTCCTTTGATGAGTTTTGTAAAATTGTGTATTTTCCCATCCTGTAATTGGCTTCTGCTATTGGATGGAGTATCTAAATAAATAAATAAATTGATAAATAAATAACATAATAAATAAGTATTGTAACTATATGCCTTATATATACCTAAGTACTTATAATTTACATAACATCGTAAACAAATATAATCATAAAAGTATAATTAGTAGGGTGAGAATATTCTAGTGTCTAGAATCTAATAATCCAATAATAAAGCAGGACAAGTAGGTACTTACATTTAAAATATTCGATTAGTTTGGAAAACCCCAATCTTCCAGCACAGCATGATTTCCTGGTCTATGATAAGAAGAATAAAATTAACGATCTCCATTCCCGTCGTATTATTTTATCGAATTTGGAAGAGTTAATTAAAAATATATTTTATTGTAAAATAAATATTTAAAATTTTTAGTTAGAAATGAAATGTTATTCGTTTCCAGTATATCTAGTTGTTTAAGAAAAAAGTTTAATTTTTTTGTTAATAATATGGAGTTTATTAGGTAGTAGGATACAAAACAGATAAAATAAATTAAGTTAGGGCTGGTATCTGTCTCTGTATGAAAACAACCCTCTGTAATTTGTGATGTAAAATGGTCAATCGCGATGCTCATAAAAGGTCAATAACTTCCTCATTAACTTGCATTGCTCAATATATTAGAGCAACAACAGCAACAAAAGTTTACGGAATTAAAATAGTCGGAATGTTAATGTCCGAACATAAAAAGAATTAGTAGAATTAAGAAGTAAAATGTCTGTTCAATAAGACACGCAGTTGATTCATCTATCAAGCATAAACATGGACTGAATTAACAAAATAAACGTCAACAAAAAGTTTTTCTTAATTCAAATGGCTCGAATAACTTAGTTTGAAATAATTATTTTTATTTTAAGAAAAAAGTAGTTCCATCAACAGCCAAAAAGTTAACACTTAGGAAACTGTTCACCTAACAGTTTGTCTTTTTTCAGTGTAGAGCCAAGTAATTTTGAGATGATCGTAAGCGTCGCAGCAAAGAAGTTCTACTCGTAAGTGCTAATTAGCATAGCCGTAGATGACGTAATGCTTTTACCATGTTCGTAATTTCCATAACAGTAAGATGCACTAGACTGCAACTGTGACATTAAGCTGATATTCTAAACTGAAGATGATTTAAATAGAAGACATTAATTAAGAGACTCGCAAACTCAGCCCGCTACGTTAAATGGCTGCAAATAGTGAAATAAATTGTTCTTCGCATAAATGCAAGAAAACAATATAGCACTTCGTTATCAAGAGGGCAGATTAGTACCTGCGGTTTTCGAAATTTTAAGCAAATTTACACAAATTTGAGAAAAATGGGACATTAAAATAATTCATTAAGTATAAAGATGTGTCAATACAAATATTACAGTAATTTGCACATTTATACAAGATGTCAAAAACTTATTATTATTTCTAGTTGTATAATTATTTCTAAAGATGCTGTTCTATGAGTAAACGTACCTATGTGTATAGTAAAATTTAAATTAAAATGGTAGCTATTTAGTGAATCAGATATCAAGCTTAGTAAATCAGCACTTAATATAACTTAAAGGTTATATTAATAATGCTGAATTTAGATATTTTGAATGCATTAGTCTCAAACTTTATTTTATGTAATGTCATATTTTGCAGCAGGTACATGTAATTTTCTGCTCAGGAGAATGACTGGGCTCATAACAGGCACTGCCATCTCAAGAAGCATCTCTAAAATTTAAGATTAGCAGAAAGTCCGCTATATCGGGGCTGCGACGATGCAGATGAGACTGCGCTTCACAGTCTAAGTGAATGTGAAAGCTACGCCCGTGAGGCTACCGCTCCTGAGTAAACAATTTTTGAAACCTTGCGAGCTAAGAGAAATTTCAGCGAATAGACTTTTGGACTTTATGCAAAGAAAAGTTGCTCGCTGAATAGAAGATCGGCGGGAAGCACAATAGGCCCAGATGTGGCCGCAGTACTTTCGGACTCGCTATAGAAAAACCGACCCATAGGAGAAAGAAGGAGAAGAATATTCTGCAGTAATATTCGATATTGCTAAGTTCAAAAGAGTTTAGAAAGATGTGATTTTAAATAACCATAACTACATAGTAAATAATTTTCTGTAATATACACTTAAACATAATTAATGGTACCTAATTATTAATTTTTATCGGTGTACGAGTAGATATTGAAGATAATAGGATTGCCTAAATTTGAGAAAGAAATTACATATGATTGGACTTTAACCCTAGCTGTTGGTAGTGCTTCTTGGGATAAAAACCAATCAGTTCAGCTGGGCATTTTACAGATTCGATTTCGATTTAAAGACTAAAACTGTTTTTATGTTTACAATACTTTATTTAATATATTTATCCGTAGAGTGTTTTTTGTGCTTTATTAACGTCCAAGTCTCAGCTTCGCTCTCAGAATGAATGGCGGTGAAATCCTACATAGACAACATTCAGTATTACTGCTGGAGCTTTATACTTCATTCCTCCATAAAAAATAGAGGAGATAAGAAAAATATAAAGTCAGTGAGTTGTTTATTATAAAAAGGATATCTCCCATCTCTCTATTTTTAAATTGCAGCAGAATTTATTAAACTAACCGGAAAAAGAACACGTTCAAAAGAAATAAACACGTTAAGAGAGATCTTCTTGCGCAAATCTAACTTTTTTGAAGGCTTGTTCATAGCGACGACTTTTCGTGGAAAACTAATAGTAACGGAGTAACTGTATTAACAAAAATATCATGAAATCATGACCTTTCTTTAATTAAACAAAAGGTGCATTAAACTGGGCTACTAAAACTGCAAATCCCATTGTTTACGTTTAGTTTAATTGAAATGTTTTAATATCTACTAATTTTTTGGTTTAAGAAAACAGGAGATATATTAAATTGGCTCATTAAACTGCAAACCTTTACCCATCGACACCCGTCCTTCGCCCGTTTTCGAAATCTCTGTACTCAAAGTAAACATTGAAAAAACTCACCATATTGAACTGGATACACATTAAATATATTACTATATGAATTAGAACTCTCATGCAGGTTCATGATGTCTTTTTTATAAAAGTTAAATGTGCAAACACTGTGCACATTGCCTATCAATCTAGGTAATCCTAAAAAAACATTATAAAAATATATTATATCCCTCTTAACATTTCACTTTAATTGATCATAAAATAAGGGTATATTTTTACAGTGCCTCGTAAAAAATAGATTCCCTTTGCTGATACGTAATTGTTAAACGTTTTAATAATAAGGTCATATAAATATTATAATAAACTGTATTAAAATTTAAATAAGCTATACAAACTCTCTACCATTTATAAGAAAAATGGAAGTTATTTATTCATAATTTGTCCTCAGCTGGTAATAAAATATTTTATATTTTGTTTATGATTTATAAGGTAATAATGAAACATAATATAAAATTTAAAAGAATGGGGTTTAATGCGGAAAGTAGTAATAAACTCCTATGAATTTTTATCTTAATAAAAATTTTACGTAAGCGTGTATATACACCAGATGGATGTCTTTTTATTTTCCAAGATACCTATAACGATAAAATTTGACAAGAGTTGATTGTAATAAGAACTGCTCGTTCCGAGTTAAACCATTCTTGGAATCTTATGAGCTATGGAAAATTTTAGCAAATAGATTTTTGGACTTTATGTAAAGAACCAAGATACTTGCTGGATAGGAAACCAGTGGAATGCTTAATAAGCCTAGTTATGAATGCAAAGCTTTGGGACTAGCTTTTGAGGGACCGACCCGCAGAGAAAAGGCAGAGAAAAGAAGATGACTGACCTTTCTTTACATAACTCAAGTTTTTAATTTCTAAAAGGATGCACATTTTGGACTAACTTTACTATATAAGAGTATAACGAGTAACAAAAAGCAGAAACAAAAAGCAGAAGAAGAAGAAAAAGCAGTTGCTTCAAGACGAACAAGAGCAGTTTACCTTCAAAATTGTTACCTAATCTACTAATATTAATAAGTAGTAATACATATAATTTGAATAGTCATATGGGCATAAAAACTGAGAAAATTTGGAAATAATGTCATATTATGCAAAAAGTATTGACCTTACGTATAGTAAACCTTAATAACTTTAGAAAGTAAATATATTTCTGCGTTGATTAGTATCAAAATATATTTGGGGTACCATTTGAAATTTTTGTGAAATATGTAATTCAAAAGTCAGATATTGGTTCTAGGATTCCGGTCACCCTATATTAAATAATTTTAAATTTGATGTATGCAGGTCAAACTGCACTGTTTTGTGTTCCCTGTTTCTGTGACGTTAGTATTTAAATGTAAAAGTGTGATTTCTTAACATAATTAGTAGGAATTAAATAAAAATAAAGGAGTAAAATAATGATTGTTAAAAGGAACTAAAAGAAAATACCAAATATAACTACATTGTTATTTTCGTTACAAAGCTAAATGTTTTAATTCGTCTCATTAATGAGTGCAAACATCTATTAAATATCTCTTCACTTTGTAATTACTATCTTAGTTTTTATTTGATATTGGTAAGCTGAAGGTTTAACACCAGGTACTGTAAATACAAGTATAAGGGTGAGATCTGAGGCTAACACATTTTCACTGCTGTTAAAACTAAATGTAAGAAATACAGTACAAATTTATTGCTACCTTTGTAAGTGCAGGGGCGAACCCCAGAATGCTCAATCAGCATCACATTAAGTATTCACCCTTTCATCCCTCGTTGCCCCTTTTTTAAAATCTTAAATGAGGCTCTTTCGTTTTTTGAAACATATAAAACTAAGCTCTGAGTGAGGTGTATTTTTTGTTGATATAAAAATCCTTTGGGTAACGGATTGTATAAAGCAAAAAACCGGACCTTAAAACTGTAACTTGATGAAAATTCCGCTAATATAATTAATATAGCAGTTTTGTTCAGGTCTTTTATCTGCTGGTAAAACAAATAAATGTTATAAATAGCTAGAAAACACAAAATTCAATGTGATTTCAGTTAAATCGAGATATATTTATAATACAGGTGTTCATATAATCAAATATAATTTTAAGATACCTCGAAAACTCATGCAATTACGAGATTTAGCTTTAGACACTGTTTACTTCTGTCCATCATAGTTTTTGAAAAAGCACAAATCGCATCAAATTCTATGTAGGTACTCATTTTATCATTCTCTCATTATTTTTTCAGGGAACATCGCTAATGGTCCTCCCATTTATCCCAGCGTCGAACTTATTCTTCCCCGTCGGATTCGTCGTAGCCGAAAGGGTGCTGTACATGCCCTCGATGGGTTTCTGCGTGTTAGTTGGCTACGGATTCCAAGTCCTCGCTGAAAAACGAGGGAAACAGCTAGCGTATTTATTCCTATCCCTCTTGCTCGTTTCTCACGGTTGCAAAACGTACATGAGGAATTGGGACTGGGAAAACGAGTACTCCATCTTTATGTCTGGCCTTCGAGTCAATCAGAGGAATGCGAAATTATTCAACAACGTTGGCCATGCACTGGAAAGTCAGGGGAATTTCCAGGAAGCGCTGAACTTTTTCAAGACTGCAGTCAGTGTTCAAGAGGATGACGTTGGTAAATTATTTTGCGTACATTTTAGGCGTGAGGAATGTGAAGAAATTTGGTCAGTATGTCATATTATTAAAATCATTTAGCATCTTCTTTTACTTTGTATTACCATCTCTTGCATTTGTCGCCTATTACTTTCTGGAGATTCAGCTATTATTACTACTTACTAACTTTCTTCCATCTCTCTTAACTCATGTGTCTATTTAAAAACACTTAGTTTTATTACACAATCCTCAACGCTCAGGCCAAACTTTTCAATCATTTAAATATTTCATATATATAGAAAACCACAAATCACATGAAAGTATCAAATCACGCATAGTAAACTGTAAAATAAGAGATTCGGCTTTTGTATGTTGTAAATTATTCTTCAGAAAATATTTTCAATATAAATCTGAGCACAAGAATTAAGAAATGTATGTACTTATGATAGATGTGTCCTGTTTAATAAATGATAAAATAATTTCATAGTGAACTTAAGGCTGATAAATACTTTAAGGTTGTCAGGTTTAGGTGACGTTCAGTTTTACAGGTATATTATCAATTCTAATTATATTACTTGCAAGTTTTAGAACTTTAAAGAAGAAGGCAGTTCCTAGTGGGTCACGGGAACTATCAAAGCTACTTAGAAGCGACTGTTACTTTGAAGTCGCACTTTAGAAATATGAATTATCCTCTGCCACCTTCTATTATCACCTTTAAATTTCACCGATATCGAAAATTTCGATATCGTAAGCAGCACTAAGATACCTAGAAGTCACATAATCACAGGTACTAGAGGCAGAAATTACGTGACAAGGATTGATGACTTACTTAATAAAGCTTAATAATTAATAATAATTCGCTTAATAATAATTAAGATTTACTTTAATACTTGTATATTAAAGTAGTTATTTTAGTCACAGTGACGAAATAGTTTACTTATTCGAGTTTCTTGTTGCAGTTGCGGTTAATTTAATGCTAGTTGAGAAAGTAACTGGCATACATTATTAAATTACAGTTTGTAAATCCACTGTTAAACAGGCAGGATTCACCGCGAGAGTAATTAGATACCCTTTTATCTATGTGGCGACTTCCATAGAGATGCCGGAATAATGCAATGCTAGTCGGGGTTCGCAGCTCGTGGCGTAGTTGTTTTGAGCATTTCCTTCAAACAAAATATAATATATAAGTTGAAATGTTTCTGATTTGTTTTATAATTAGGTACTGTTTTGCTTATGTTTTGTCATAGTCGATATAATTTCGATCAAGCTTAAAAATATTACAGGTGGTCTCAAGTGGTTTAGGGGAATTATTATTTTCTCTGTTGTTGTAAAATGATACTGCCAGATAAAATATTGTAACTTTTTTATTTATTTTGTGGTCTTTTTGTCTCGAGCTTACGAAAAAGATGTAATACGAGTCCAGAATCGGGAACGTGAAGTCGTACTAGAACTGTATAGGAGAAAAGGGCAGTACCTAAGAAATGCTTGAGGGACCTTAAGGCCTTAAGGTTTTAACTTCAATTTTTAAGACAAACGTTTTGCTATTGACAATTATGTCACAACATCGTTCATCCAGTCTATTACCTAAGGCACTTTAATGAGCACAGAATAAGTGCGAAGCCGGTCAGTGTCTGTTGGTTGTTCTCGATGAAGAATGTGGTGATTTCCATGGAGATGCCGGAGTAATGGAATGCCAGTCGGGGCACATAGCCCGTGGAGAAGTGGTGTTTAGTAAATCCTTCAAATAAATAAGTAGAATTGTCTTCCTCAGAGACAATAGAGATCACTACTATAGTGGCACTTGCGAAAAAGCAGGTCGCTATCTGTCTGTCAATTAGACATCGTTTTTACAATTTTTTATTGTAGCCTTTTTGGCAGTGTCTTCTTAAGCAAACGTTATACGACAGCAGGTTCAAATGTAATAGACATAAGTCGAACTCCAGAAGTAAACTAGGTAGGGATAAACGGCACATATAGGCATAAAATATATACCTAGTCCTCGGCTACACTTGCGTTATGGCGCATGTTATAGTTCAAGAGAAGCATTTATAAATTCGACAAGTGCCCTACTATTCTTGGCTTATCATTAGATCAGCGGTGTGTAAACAGTAGGCGTCGAAATCAAGTCGAGCACTGGGGATTCCTGCATCTCTTCCTTCAATACAGATCGTCCTGCTTCTAACAACGCAAATTATATAACCTAATCATTATTTCGTCTAATTAATTCCCAGTGCAGCTGCTGTGCGACTGTGAAACTTTCAATAGTTTTCAATTCTTCACGATGTTGTACATTGCATTAATCGTGGTGACATACCGACATTTTGTCGTGCATGCTAACGTACTGTTGAACAAAAATACATGCAACATTTACTAGAGGGCTATACTTCCTTTCTTTTTAGAAAAACGACACCTGTGCATTATTATTTAGCCTTCCTCGATTTGTACCAATCGGTAACAGTAAATTAAATATTTTACAGCCTTGCATTTTCTTACTAAACAACATAAAATTGTGATATTTTTTCTTTAACCATTTCGTAATAAAATGTGATGGTATTTCTTTCCGAGGCAGTTTTCAATTAATTTCTACATTTGCTTTTTTATAGGCGCTCACATAAACGTCGGCAGAACCTACAATCATCTAAAGATGTTCAAAGAGGCTGAAGAGGCATACTTGAAGGCAAAATCCCTTTTGCCAAAAGCCAAACCAGGAGAGTCCTATCAGGCCAGAATAGCACCGAATCACTTAAATGTTTTTTTGAACCTGGCTAATTTGATCTCAAAGAATTCTACAAGATTGGAAGAAGCCGATATGTTATATAGGCAGGCAATAAGTATGAGAGCAGATTACACTCAAGCATACATTAACAGGGGAGATATATTGATAAAGCTGAATAGAACTAAGGAAGCCCAAGAGGTTTATGAAAGGGCGCTTTTATACGACAGCAACAATCCAGACATTTATTATAACGTAAGTGGGTATTTTGATTTACAGCTAAACCTGAAAAGGGCATTTTACAATAATTATTTACCATGTTGTCTCACAAGTCACTCCATATTCATGCCACAAGCGAGTAAATAATATAACTTTTAAGCGGTTTTTAAAAACAGATCGTGTCAAAGTAAAAATATTACAAGATAACGGGGATTTTATTATTTTTTTAGTTAGAAACCACAGTGATAAGAAACCATATAAAAGTATTACACACGTATTTATATTAACTTCTCAGCCGGTAGAGTGAAACATTTTTGTTGGTATATTAGCGATCTCAGTTCCTGTCAAATCTGTTTCGTCGATATTTTGAGATAAATTTAAAGAAAAGAGAATTCCGCTATCTAGAGGTGTTTTCATTAATTTTTCTCGGAAGAGACGTTCATATCTCGGATATTTTATTCACAAATGTTTGGTACTAGAGTCACAAGTGAAAATGGGAATTTTGTCAAAATTTTTGGGCGTTGCGCTACTTATTTTCTTCACATATATTAAACATATATTACATATGATTGAAAACTTAATGAATATGAAGAAAATTCAACATGTGAACATCGAGGCCATCCAGCTCCCCGACAACACTAACATAGTAAGAATGCTCAAGAGAGTTAAGCCCTTTGAGTTAGTGAAGTGATTATGTCAGTATAAAAGCACAGTAATGTGCGGTTAGTGTTACACGTTAGTGTTAGTGTAATTAAGTTACCAGACTCTAAGGTACACTAGTGAGTAAGACCTTAGCTCTAAAATTTTCAACTTTAGTTAAATTAGGATAGAACCAAATTACTCATTGATCTCCCTTTGATCAGATTGTAATAGCAGCAAAATAACTTCAAGGGGTATTTTCTATATATATATATATATATATAAAAAATGAAGAAAATAAATAGAACGGTGACCTAAATATTGTATTTTATAAATAATGACAATATTGCTACCTTATCAAGATGCCAACCGAATACCTCCTATTATATTTTTGCACTACCAATATATTATTATACAGTGAAATCCAGAATGATTGAATATGCCACTTAATACAGATTTTTGCTGTGCGGGGCACTTGTCAAAAGGTTAAGTACTGTAAAAATAGAAATTTATGATAAAATTATCAATTATTTAACAAAGATGAGTTATTTCATGGATTAATCAATACTGGTGGATATTTTACTAAATATATTTCTGTTTGAAAAATTGCCTGTTTAAATTATAAGAACAGTTTTGTAAAATTACATGAATTCATCAAATAACCTCAACCATTTTCATTGTCTTGTGCATTACGAGAAAAGGCTTCCAGAAGAAAATTATCATGTTCTAATGAAAATGCCATGTTCTAGCCTAAAATTTTAAGAGCAAATTACATAAAATAACATACCCACTAATGATACCTACGTATAATTCCCGCGTTCTCTAACGCTGACTATGAAATTATCTGTTTTATAAAGACACAAAATATATTAGATACTGATTTGAGAAACATCAGAATCCACAAAATAATATCCAAGCCAAATGATATTCCAATAAATAAAATGTGAAATACTGTGAAATTTCCAAGTAATTTTAGCTAAGGGAAACCAGTCTTAATAGAAATTTTAAAACAAATAATGTTTATGGGTTACAGGTATATGCACAGATGTATGCTATTGAAATTATATCTAAGGAACACGCATAAATAATTTATAAATAGTTAGGTTTTATGTTGGAAACGTAGGTTTTACGTATCATCGAAGAAAACTTGTTCAGTTCTTAATTTTAGATTTTTAAATACTCGCTCGTAAGGACTAAGTTCAGAAACAGTTATAAAATATTAAATCATGTAATTATCTTATGCAATATAAAATACTTCAGATAACTGAATTAATTTTAGAAGTAATTGTGTCAAATTATACATTTGCAAAATATAATTTTTTACATCAGTTTTCTCCTAAAGCCCCTAATCCTAACTAAAATGATCCACTCTGTATAGAGGTGAATAGTTATTATCATCCCGCAGGCATGAGATTTTATTCAAGTTAAAACAGATATTAATAAAGCGAGAATTACATTGTTACCAATAATTCTGGCGTTACAGCGATGTAAAGTATTCTCTACCATATTGTAAATAAATTAATTTGTACACCAATACATGTTAATTGATAGCACCTGGAGCTTTTAATCCTACCTCCAAAACTCCAATTTACATATATGTATTGCTAATAACGGAGGAAATTAGCCGTTTTAGTTTTAACTAGACTCAATAGTTTTATAAAGATATATTATTTCAGTGTATTATGTATCTTTAACAAATTAAGTTAATAACAGGATGTGAAAGAAATTCGATTGCTTAAACAATGGAATTTATTATGTCCAACAGTGGTTAACACAAATGTTCGATATGTCGTCCATTTTGCTGCTGTACAATCACCAACCATTCCTCCAAATTGTACACAACATTATTCAGCATTTCTGGTTGAATTGCAGGAATTTGCTCCCTAAAAGAGTCTTTTAATTCTTCCAGCGTTGTTGGTCGTGTCCTAAACGCCAAATTTTTTAAATAACGTCACAGCCAGTAATCCGTTGAGTTAAGATCAGGCGATCTTGGAGGCCATGAACTTACAAAATGTCCGCTTATAACACTATTTTGAAAACATTAGTTAAAAACTCTTTAAGTGGTCGGTAAATATTCGCCGGTGCTCCATCCTTTCAATTCCTTTGTGCTCGTTTTGTATCCGTGGAATGGCATAATCTCGTAACATATGCAGTTGTCGTTCACCAGTAAAAGTTACAGATACGGCCTCTCCATTCTGTATCTCCTCAAAAAAGTAAAAGTAAATGATAAAATTAGATGTGACACCTCTCTAAACGATGACTTTCTTGTAATGAATACCTTCCTGAATTATTTCATGTGGCTTGTCTGTTGACCATATTCGACAGTTTTGAGTATTGACTCCACCATTTAGAGAGAAATGGGCCTCATTTGTCGATAAAATACGGGATAACCATTCGGGTTCAATTTCCATCTGATCCAATATTTGTAAAGAAAAATCATACCTGATAGGAAAATCTGCCTCATTTAATTCAAACAGCAGTTTAAGTTTATAGGGATACATTTTTAGGATTTTGTGTAAAATTTCCTAAACTGTGGTGTATGGCATTTGCAATCGTTTTGATATCGAATTCACACTACTGATTGTTAACGGATTAGTGTTGGCTATGTTGTAATTTTCCCGAAGAACTTCTGCAACTTGGACATCACTAATCCTTGGTCTTCTTTACCTCAGTAGGTCAGTTACAGAGCCTGATCTTTCAAATTTGCTAATCAAATTACGGTACGCTCTCATCTGACAGGGCTCTGCTCTCAAACCCATTTTTGTATAAAATCTTCGTAATGCAACAGTGTAATTTCTGCCGCATTCGTAATAACATTGTATTAAATCAATTCTTGTTTGCTGATCCATGTTATTAAAATTTAAATCGTTTCAATTTATGTTTACGTGACTTTTATTTTGAAAGCAATTCTCTAAATCGCAATGATTACGTTTGATACTTGCATCAGCAGTTGACACGACGACTCTTTTGATTTCCATAGATACAGTAAATCCAATTATTGAAGCAATTAGATTTCATTTACTTTTTGCTACTAGCTTAATTTCTTAAAATTATATAATACTTTAAAGAATACCCCTTACTTTATGATAACCCCATATATAGTGGGTAACTGCTTCATAAAAAGCTACTCATAAATAAAGGCTACATATTTTGATGGGCTACCGTACCATAAAAAATATATCGTAAATAATAATGTTTTCTATTACTAATTATTACTATTTTTTTCTAATAATAGATGATCACAATAATATTTTTTACAAATAAAAATGGAAATTAGCATATGACACAAACAAAAGAATCTGTGATAGTGAGAGTGTGATATCTCATGACGGAGATACATGGAGAACACAATACTATTACAATACAATACAATTTTCTTTAGATCGTACTTTTTAGTATCGGTTTATCAATTATCGTTTTATTATTCTACAATATGGCGAATGCGCTAATCGTTTTATTATTCTATAATATGGCGAATGCGCCAAGGCATAGGCTGTAATAAAAAAATGCACGTATATTCAGAATCCGTATTTATGTGAAAGAACTAGTCATATGTATTGTATTTACAAAATATTATTAAATGTTTTATACATACTTCATTCTTGAAAAAAAAATTATCCGTTAGTTAAATCCGTTTCTTTATGAATGAACATGTATTCGAGTGTGAACGAGGTATTTTGGGGTTATCGGCACAGTTTCTAGACTTTTAGTTTAATGTATCTCCATGGAAATAATCCACTTATGTGAAATGTGCAGATCCATTACCAGGAATGTGGGTAGGATCTCCAAATAGTATGAGAAACATGATGAGAACAATGTGTCATAAGGACAACTTTAAGGCATAAGATTTCTAGCTAGAAGAAATGATCTGATTCATTGCTCGTATTCATTGCTCGTATGTTTATTTTTTTTAGGCAACCAACCCAACGAATGAATGAAACATTCGAGTTATAAGTGTATACTTTAGAATTTATACAAAAATGTATGTGTGCATTACGAAATGAAAATGTCTACAATATTATTATAATAGTATCTAAAACAAAAAATTTGAGACGAAACATTAAGGAATGCAAAACATATTTCTTATTAATACAAATGTCTGATGTTTGATAGGGATAAGTGAAAAATATTAGTTTAGCTAATAAATACATTTATTTATTAGCTAAACTAATATTTTTCACTATATTTTTCAAATGCCTGCCATTGCAGGCATTTCAGAAATATTGTCACTGTGTTTATAAAAACGGCAAAGCTTCTTATATTGGATTTATAACTCTACGGTATATAACGTTGTCAATAATTTACATTTGTAAAAAATGAAGCTATATTATCGTAAAACTTTATGTCATAATTTTCTAATTAACCAAATTGGGTATTGTCGAAGCATTGAAAATATAAATGTCTGTTAAATTAAAAATTGGCTTGACATATTCTTTAGCATTTAATTCGCTTAATGTGATTAAGTACCTAATGTAAAAAACGAATGAGATTACGAAACGATTTTATTTCTCATATGATAAAATACAAGTTGCGTAAGAAGATTCCGAGAATATTTTCAATTTGAACATCAAAGCATGTCTTGTTGCAGTAAGTTAGCAATCAAACATTTGGGAATATTAACTAAATTAAAATGTAATTAATATCACAATGATGTATAAAATCACCCAAAAATGTTATACACGTCATAAATGAAACTTCATCAGTTCAGAATAAAGATGAAATTTTAATTATAGAAAACAGTTATCAATATAGTCAACAAAAAAGAAAGCCTTTATGTTACTCCATATTGGGTATACGTATCTTTGTCAAAAAATAAAAATCTAATGTCATATGAACCTTTTAACCGATATTTTTTAAGTAACATTATCCCATTTGTGTTTATTATCGAATTAGAAGAAAAAATATTTTCTCCAAGCTCCTCGATTGTAACGTGTACATTTTATACTGCAAAATGTCCTCTACTACTTTAAAAGAAAATGGTAACATAACCACATAACACTTCTTACTGTTTTAGTTGGGTGTGGTTTTTCTGGAGCAAGGAAAAGCCTCCCAAGCCCTCGCATACCTGGACAAAGCCCTGGAATTCGACCCCGAGCACGAGCAAGCCCTTTTGAACTCCGCTATCCTTCTGCAGGAGTTCGGCAGACCGGAACTGCGTAAAATCGCCCGAGAAAGGCTGTTGAAACTTCTAGGCAAGGACCCGGACAATGAGCGAGTTCATTTCAACTTGGGGATGCTTGCCATGGACGAGAAGAACATCGAGGAAGCCGAGCATTGGTTTAGGAGGGCGGTGCATTTGAAGGCTGACTTTCGGAGTGCCCTGTTCAATCTAGCGTTACTGCTTGCCGACGATCAGAGGCCATTAGAAGCGGCGCCATTTTTGAATCAGCTGGTCAAGTATCATTCAGACCATGTCAAGGGATTGATTCTTTTAGGAGATATTTACATAAACAACATCAAAGACCTGGACGCTGCAGAGAATGTAAGTACCTACATATAAAAAGTGTTATGTGAGCTTTGTACTATAATGATCGCCTTGTATAGATGTCTAGATACCGATCTTGTCTTATTTATTAACAAGTTTTTGAAATAATTTATTAAAGCATTAAACAAAAATGTAATTATTACGGGTGATTTTAACATACATTTTAATAACAAGTAATTTGCATAAAATTCAGTTTTTAGATTTTATAAATTCTATTTCTAACTACTGAGCCTTACTAAAGTTATAAACTGAGACTATTTTCAAAGCAAGTCTTATGCAGTTGAAATATATTTATTTGACCACAAATCCATTGTTTTACAACTTCACAACGAACGGTCAGAAAAAGTAAAATAGTATTTGCATGTCACACAGTTTAGCTTAAACTCTTTATATAACAATTTAGGTAATATTAATTAATAATTAATATTTTGGTAATGAGAAAAATATAAGTATAAACAAAACCTTTTACACATTCTTGAATGTATACTGGTTGAAAAAATTAATATCGCCTGTAATATGCCCGTAAAAGTAAATTTGGACAATCAGAAAGCCAAAATTTAAATAGTTCATCAACTAAAGTTTCTAATAAAGTGGATACTCGAAGCGGATGGTTCTTTATGAAACATCGTGAAAATAATTGTTTTGAAAAAAACGTTGATCTCATTTAGATGTTCCAAGAAATATATAGAAAACACTCTATATACTAGTATTTCGGCTTGTTAGGCCTTTTTCAATAGAGTAAACGTCTATTACTAAATATTTCCAAGTGCGTTTTCGTTATTTATTTGTTTACGAGCCTACCTCTGGCCATCTGGTGAAGCCCGAGTTTTTAATACAGTTTCTAAGAAGGGCGAGAGTGTAAAGTCTATCTGATCATTGGTAGTACACGGATTTATAATTAAAGATTTTTTAATTTCTAATTGCTCTAACAGATCTAAGCGCTTTCCTTTCTTTTCCCGATGCAGTACCTTTACATTTTTCTGATCTATAAAATGATTGTTTTCTATACAATGCGTCGCTAATCCTGAATTTTTTGCGTTATTTAATATGGATTTTTTATGTTCTTTTACTCTCGTTTCGATACTTCTGCCAGTTTGACCCACATACACGGCATTACAATCCGCGCAGTTAATTTGGTATACCCCCGATTGTTTTAATTTATTAAACCTTTCTTTATTGTTTATCAAAATTCTCCCAATAGTACGCTTGTTGACACTAATCGTTTTACACTTGTTTCAAATTAAAATTCTCGGTTTATAGAAAACCAACAACTTCCGACGCAATCATACCAGCAAGTTCGCAGCAGTCCTGGCAAATAAAAAAGTCGGTTTTCCATAGTTTAATTCATAGGCTTTTAATGTTTCCGCTGGAAAAAGAGATTCCGCAGATTTTGAAAAAGAATTAAGTACAATCAAACAAATTGCAAGAAACAACGGATATAAAGAAAAACTAATAGATAGCATGCTAAAAAACAAAAGGAGGAAATTAATTCGTCGGGAGTTTTACAATATTCGGGAAAAAGAAGGCACCTATAGTTATATTAATCACGTCCCAGGTTATAGCGAAAAAATAGATCGCAGAATAGAACGAAACGGGTGTAAAACGATTAGTATCAACAAGAGTACTATTGGGAGAATTTTGATAAACAATAAAGAAAGGGTTAATAAATTAAAACAATCGGGTGTATACCAAATTAACTGCGCGGATTGTAATGCCGTGTATGTGGGTCAAACTGGCAGAAGTATCGAAACGAGAGTAAAAGAACATAAAAAATCCATATTAAATAACGCAAAAAATTCAGGATTAGCGACGCATTGTATAGAAAACAATCATTTTATAGATCAGAAAAATGTAAAGGTACATCGGGAAAAGAAAGGAAAGCGCTTAGATCTGTTAGAGCAATTAGAAATTAAAAAATCTTTAATTATAAATCCGTGTACTACCAATGATCGGTATTAAAAACTCGGGCTTCACCAGATGGCCAGAGGTAGGCTCGTAAACAAATAAATAACGAAAACGCACTTGGAAATATTTAGTAATAGACGTTTACTCTATTGAAAAAGGCCTAACAAGCCGAAATACTAGTATATAGAGTGTTTTCTATATATTTCTTGGAACATCTAAATGAGATCAATTTTTTTTTTTTTTTTTTTTTAAACAAAAACAACCAACTAAAGTTTCAATTAAATTCCTCAACAATCATACGTTTTACGTCATCAACTAAATTTTCTTCAAGATCTAAGAAAACAAAATCTGAATATACCAGATAAAACTCTTGAAAGGGGTTGGAACCTTTCATGTGAAGATAACACTGACGTAGTTTTCTACATAACACCAAAACACTATACTGCACTTTTTTTACGCGCGTTTCGCAAACTAAGTTGGCATCACCTGGAGGTGATTAAGACTACACCTATGCTAACACTATGTCCTATTTATAACTAAACTATTGCTATGGTTCAGTGAACCATTGCGACGGCTCAGTGAACATCAATTGGTCATACTATATTTGTCTATTTGTCTATTCATACTATTGTTACACTTTGCAACTTCCCAATCTTTCAAATACATCCAGCTGTCCGGAATTTGTTACATTCCTAATTAGTCTTAAATTTCTAGTATCTATTTTATGGTTGTTCTCAAACTCATGTTGGGAGACACTAGACTTATCTGTTTTACTTTTTTTTACGCGCGTTTCAAGTGTAGTTTTTGGTGTTATGTGGAAACCTACTTCAGTTATAGGTACACCTTAGAGAATTAACAAATACAGAAAATAGACAACATTTCACAGATCAAAAATGTCTTATTACAAGAGAAATGCCAATGAATTCTCTATGTCAAGTTGTACGAATATGTCAAAGGCATTATGGGAAATGGTTAATCACCAACATGGACCCAAAGAAATGATTACTAGTGAAATCGCTTTAAATTCCAATGGTTTTAATAATATCTTTGTGAATATATCTTCTGAAATGATATACGTGGTAGATCCTATCAGCTTAATCTCTGTAAATTGTTACAATCCTTTTAGCTTTATTTCTTAAATATAAAAATCTAATATCTTTTACAAATTAGTCAACAAAAAAAAAAACAGTTTTCTAGAGAATAGAGAAAGCTAATTAAGGAACAAAGAATAGGTTTAAATATGACACTTATTATTTATTGCTAGTTATAAAAAAACAGTCTTTAAGAATAACAATATTTTTACCATTTTTTAAATTTCCATATATTAAACTCGTTTAAGGTAGTATTGATGTTATTCTGATTTTGAATTAATCCTGGCAATTTAATTGCGTATTTTTTGCTTATTATCTTTTAACTGTGGATAGCCTTGCTATTTTGTATCTATGTCTCAATCCTTATCTTTAGATAGTTCCTGTTCGTCTCCTACCGCTTTGTTCGGATTTTCTATTTTACGCTAAAACAATTTTTGTCTTTCCCTAGAAATTCAATTCCTCAATTTTTTTTCCCGCTAACAAAATATAGTTCACTAAACAAGTACATATTGACAGTAGGCTTTTATTTTCTTGCGGGTCATACTTAATTTAAATACCTTAACGGTAATTATTATATTTTTAAATTTAAAATATTAGGTAACAAGTAACGAATATAAAACTGCACTAACGCTTTACATTATACAAACATTACTGAAACATATAGTATGTACTGAAACATTTTCTTAGTAAAGTATTTTTTTAGTCTTTACTGTACCTAATTCTACTGTGAAGCGTTTTTGTTAAAAAAATATTTGTTATACAAGTACAAGTAAATTGTGGACGCTGATTTTTGTTTTTTTAATTTAATTTGTATTGTCCTTTGGCCTCCTAATTTGTAGCGAGTTTTATGAGAGCGAAAAAAAAGTTTGAATATTCCATGTTACTTGTATTTTTGTGCTTTCACTCTATTCTCGTCCGTTCGTGAGGTGAATATAAAGGTCTATATAATTTATGTTTTCTAGTAGAAACCGCCACAAAAAAGTTTAAATCAGTTAACTGTATTATCTGAATTGGTTGGAAAAGTATATATTATATTGATTGTATAGCTGCACTGCATATTAACTAGTTAGAGAGTTACAATAATATTGCATTGTGAGAAGATGTTATCTAATTAAAATAATAATATATAAATGAGTATAAGACATTATCTCCATTAAACCTAAAACGTTTGATTAAGCGTTTGATTAATTGGCATGTCTAATGGAGATTTTACTGATCTGAAGTTCGCCTACGATGCTTCAGATTCCCAAATAAAGTATGGGACAAAATTTAACAAGATTCTCCTTCTCTGGTAAAAAATAGTTTCTGATAAAAAGTAGTGAAAAATCTCGATTCAACTCAATTGCGCATCTTATTAAATTCACTCTCAAAGCATAAAACAAATATTTTGTATAAAACTGGAAGTGCAACGAGACCTTTCTCGTCTCCGTTTCAGAAACTTTTTGTCTCATCAGGTTTCTTGTACTGTAATACACATTTTAAATATCTCGTTGACATGTTTTGTCTTTTATTGATCAAGTAATTGTTGCATTGCTTCTGATTTTAGCAAATGTTCACTACATTTAATATTATAGATAATATTAAAAATGTACTATAAAAAACTACCAGAGTTATAGGATTCAAACATTGTTAGCATAGATTATAAGTTAGGCAAGTATATGGGACGTTATTATTCATAATAATGATACATACAGTCATAATACAAGTATTAGGACTTATATTTCACTGTTTTGAATATATACATAGGTTATTTTAATTTGTCGATTTTTACATAATAATATGGTCTTATATCTGGATGAATAGTGAGTATGTCTGAAACTATACAATAGTGTATTTATATTTTTGCTGCAACTAATCGTTTCCGAACAACGAGATCAAGTTGGATATTTCTGAACTCAAATCGCTTACCTGTTATTATCCTGATGCTCTCCTGATCCTGAGAACATTGACAAATTGTAATCTCAGAAAATCAAAAATATTTCGAGATTTCTCAAAACAATGTGACGGGATTATGAAAAATGCATTCTTTCTAAATACATACAGAAACCAAAAATTCAATGAACTAAAGTCAGAAGTGAATGAGTTGGTTGACATAAAATAAAATATAAAGTATGATAATATATCGTTGCATCAAAAATTTGGCAGTTGTAATGGAAAAAAATTAAACAACCCGTTTAAAACAAATACTTGGTGTTGTAACTTGTAATGGATAGTAGAAAAATTATTTATAAGCAGCCATTGGCAGCAATTAAACTACTCACTACTGCTCGAGGTATCGAAATTTACTCATGTAGTCATATTTAAAAACATAGTCTTTTAAACAGTCAAATATGTCTTTAAGTAAGTTGATGAAATCACTTAAAAAATCGAAGTCGAAGTATTACTACGTTCAATTCTCAAGTGCTTTCAAATTCTGAGATAGCTTTATTTTTCGAAGACAGATTGTACTCACATACATAAATAATTTGGTAAGATTATATTTTTAATTTTATATATGAAGGTTATTGTTTTGCATGTAATGGGTGTAAGTTTACTCAGTTGCACATTCAGGAAATATTTCCCATGTAATTATCTTAGTAAGTATATCTATTACACTTATTACAGTTCATACCATTTATTTATAATACATACTATATAACAGTGTTATTAGTTTTTATTAATAATATGTAATGAATAAACAATTTGATATATTCGACAATAATAAAATATATAGTAGTTAATATGCAACTAAGTAAATGTTATTAAAGCCACCTAGAAATTATTATTAAATTAATATTATAATGGAACTGACGTTGTATAGTAAAATTACATCATCACCAAACATTCTGCACAGGACCGTAACAGTGGACCATATTTTGCTATTATAATCAAAGATTTTTTCATTTAGTACTTAACTACTTGCTTTAATATTTTATTTTGTATTTATACTCAAACTTTTACTAAAAATTTAAATATTTAAATTAGTTCACCTGATTTAATATTTAATTTTAATTATCAAATCTGCTGTATATAAACCAATTATAATCTTATAGTAAAATTAACTAAATAAAGTGAACTATTACATGTTATTATGTTAATAATATGCCATATTCAATGTTACTTCTTATTTATTGTCTTAACCAAGGCAAAACTAGATGGTTAGAAATCACATCTTATACAATTATTATAGTTGAGTGCTGACTGGTGTCCGCACTAAAAGTTCGTTAGTACACAGAGAGAAGTAATTATGCATGGTCGTCGTACCCCCAACCCTGGCCCTGTGGACCCTAGCTGCCCCACTGAGAAATTTTAACCCTTTAACCAAACCTTTAACTCCTTGATCGTTGATGTCACAAGAAAACTTTGTTAATACTGGAGGTTAATACGGATTTCAGGGGGTCTTTTGAAGATTCCGAAACACAATTGGGCATCTCAGGCCAATTTTTTTAAATAAAAATAGAATCTTTTCAGAAAAGACACCATAATAATCGCATACAGTTTTTTTTTGTGAAATCAATGGACAAGAAGTTAGCCGTTATTTCAAAATATACGTGAAAACTCTGTACTTTACTTTTTAGTTACTCCCTTTTTGCATTTTATATTCTGCTATATATTATAGATTACATAGCGAGATTCCTTAAAGCAATTTATCCCAATATAATTGGTACGTTATTTCTTGTTTATATACGTACTTTTTTTTTTAACTAACTTATTAAACTCCACGAATTTGTTGTCGCCTGTAACAGTTACAGTCTTATTAATAATTTAGATCTTCGTAATCAGTATGTTTGTCTAAAAATGGGAAAGACAAATTGATTACAAAACAAAATATAACTTGGAAGTGACTCGGAGATAAAACATTTTTAATGCCGTTTGGTGTTTTGTTTCCGAGAATTAGGTCACCCTTATTGTGAAACTTTATAAATTAAAGTTGGATGAAAACTAGATGCGATTTAACAGTTGTTTGCTGGGAATTGGATATTCGAATTTCAGGCGAGTGATAAATTATTCGGAAAAGTTTTTTGTTTAAATTATTTCCTGTTACCAATTTTTAACACCTTTCATTTATTTTAATAGTTGACGTGTTCGGAATTCTACTATTTCTTTTTAATTAAAACAGTAGTTTCATTATCAAGTTTAGTGATTTTATCAACACATAAACATGTTATTCTTAAATTATTGCTCCCATATTTTCTTGGCCCTCTCTAAAAGTTAATTCGTACAGCAACTGAATTATTTCAATTATTTTCAGTTTCATCGACATCTGTATTATTTTTTTTGAAAAGCACAGGTTATAAGAAAAAGAAAAAATAGTAAATGGTGCAAGTACCTTCAGTTCCTTTTTCGGAACGAGAAATATTTTCTTTTACAGATTTGATATTAAAATAAACATAATGTACAGTGATCATATTATATAATGATAATAGTTACAAATGCAGGTAAAAAAATAATGGCTTCAATTTTTTTTATTATACCTACTACGTATTAGGTTTTGTAGTGGTTGTACAAAAATCTATGGGCAATTTCGTAGTAATAATAATAATAATAATAATAATAAGCTCCAAAGTTTAATCGCTTTGTCCCAGAAATCGGTAATCCTTTCGACATGCCGTACTATACGTCGAATAATGGCCACTGGCGCTCGTGTTGTTCCGTAAAGAACCCACGAGATGTTAGTCAAAACCAGCATTACGCTGTGAAAAAATAATAATAATAATAATAATAATAATAGTATCTCTACTCCTCATTCTAATTACAAGGATAAGCCAGAAAGTCCGAGACCTTTGTGGGAGAGGGGGCGACACATTATTATTTTGCGGGTCGTATTTGCACCTCAGGAACGACTCATGTTGGTACGCCCTAACCACTATTCAGTGCTGGAATGAGGGAAACCTGGAAAAACTCATTAGTTATGGAGTTATGGAGACAGTCAAACATCAACTGATTTTAATCTCTCACATTAACACCAAGTTGACTGGTGGAATTATCTGGTGGGAAGGGGATTCGAACCCACGACCTCTGGGTTGAGCGATCGAGAGTCTAAACTCTAAGCCACCCACTCGCCTGGTAATATACATATTTAATAAAATACAATGTGGCCATTTATCTTGTCTGAAATTTAATTTAAAATACGTAATGAATTAAATACAAAAAAAAGGAATTTTTAGAGGGTTAACCTTAATTTTTTTCAATAGGAATTTTATAACGGCTTTGAATCACATATCCAAGAATATTAAGATGATACTATTGCTTCCCCAACTTGCTTCCTGGTGCGTTTCCAGGCATATATACAATAAACATTTCGATTCAGTTTCTATAGGTTATGCCCACTTTCTGATATACAAGATTATCATAAAATAAGGGAAACATTTCAGCGTATTATGTATTTTTAACAAATTGAGTTAATAACAGTATGTGAAAGAAATTCGATTGCTTAAGCTTAAACAATGGGATTTCTTATGTCCAACAGTGGTTAACACAAATGTTCGAGATGTCGTCCGTTTTGCTTTTTGCTGCTATACAATCACCAACTGTTCCTCCAAATTGTACACAGCATTATTCAGCATTTGCGGTTGAATTGCAGCAATTTGCTCACTAATACAGTATTTTAATTCTTCCAGCGTTTTTGGTCGTGTTCTAAACACCAAATTTTTTACTAAACCAATTCTTGTTTGTAGATGTTATTAACATGTTATTAACGTTTAAATCGTTTCAATTTACGTTTACGTGAGTTTTATTTTGAGAACAATTCTCTAAATCGGATGATTACGTTTGACACTTGTATCAGCAGTTGGCACGACAACTCTTTTATTTTCCATAGATACAGTAAATCCAGTTATAGAAGCAACCATGATACAACTACACAGATATGCCAATCCGCATAGTGACGTCAGTTACGAGGAAAAAACCATTGATAAACACGAAAATAATTATATTACTGCCCATAAGAATTTTCGCATCGCATTACCTTTTTCCCTCACGAATGACGTCATGCGCAAACAAACGAAAGTTATGAGCATATCTGTGTAGTTGTATCATGGAAGCAACTAGATTCCATTTACTTTTTGCTAGTAGCTTGATTACTTAAAATTATATAAGACTTTAAAGTATATCCCTTATTGTATGATGACCCCATATTATTAGACCGAATGCATACCGTTATATATTTTTTACAAATATGATTGCTTTTAAAGTTAGATATATCGACAGAGATGTTATGTACCATCACCACATGAGTTTCGGCCACTCCTAACACCAAACGACACAGCAGTTTCAATCTATTAGATCTTCATCCCATAGTGAAGGCAACTCATTACGGCGTAAAATCTATATTATTTTTATGTTTTAAAGTAAACTTTACAGCATTTTTATTCTAGAACAACACTTTCGTTTTTGTGTTACTTCTCATCTAGTCTGATGAACTAAATATACTACCTTTTGTTACAGTGCTACAGAAGGATTTTGGAACTAGATCCAGGCAACATCCAGGGCCTCCATAACTTGTGCGTGGTACATGTTGAAAGAGGCAAACTCTTAGATGCTCAGTCATGTCTTCAAGAAGCCCACCGATTAGCTCCTGAAGAAGATTATGTATTTAGGCACTTGCAAATCGTCCAAAATCGCATTGCAAAGTTACACTTGAATCCAAAAGACATCTCTGAAACAGAGGCTAACCCCAAAGAAAAGAGCAAAGTTGTGTCTAATAAAAGTATAGATGAAAGGGAGAAAAAAACTAAACCAGTGGTTTCTGGTGATTCTGAGGAACAAAGGTATAGTAGTAGGGTGGTAAACACTGAACCTATGTTTGTAAAGAATGTTGACAATATTGACTACGTTGATTATTCAGTAAGGGAAACTAGTTACTCTGAGAGCACTGATTACAATACTAGTACGTGGAGTGAGACTGCGGAAGATATAGATGATCCTTCATCTGGTATGTCTTAGTGATGACATTAATAATATTAAGAGTTCTTTAAAAATATTTTATGAAATTACTATATTAATTGACAAACTAAAGTCGTATAAATTGAAAACGTTGTCGTATCTAAGGACATTTTATACGAGCCATTAGGTGTAGTGTTCATTCTGTGATACTCAGAATAATCGTTTAAAACTATATTTTGACCCTACTATAAATTAAAGATCTACTTTTAACTTTTATATACACAGCATGCGTAAAAACTACCCAAATGTGACTTAAGGTTCACAATCATTTTATTTAATACTAGAGGTAAACAATGTTGTTATATTGTGATTTTAATATTATAATTAACTATAATGAAAACCCAAGTCAAAAATGACCTCCAATAAAATCATCAATGCAAGTGTTTTAGGCTAAGTCTTCCTTAAAAGTGTCAAAAATTAGTGTAAATAGTATCTTTTAGTGAGAGTCATCTCTCATTTGAAGACTTAATTTCTAGAATTACAATAAAATTCTTCTTCATTAAGTAGATATTTTATACAACAAACGATATTGAAAACATAAAATATATTTTGCAATATTTCAGTCACTCAGTGAATATATTTTGTCGTTTTATTGAAATTGTCATAAATTATCATGAATGCAATCTATTTCCCACATACTGTCTCACTACGACCTTCTCACTATTACCTTATCTGCAGTATATATCACTGCAGTTCCTTAATAATTTCATTAGCCATTGAAAGTTGCGCCGGAGCAGATATTGTTTTTCTGCAATAGATAACACAAATTGTTTAACATTGGTATATTGTAAATAACAGGTACAAATAACTCAATAAACGGAAAAGAAAATAACTTAAATCGAAAAATCGAGAATAAAAAATGATGGCTATACGACCGTTGTTGTTGTTGGAAGGCGGCGCCGTTACCCGCTGCACTCAGGCCTTTCGGCCCATTGTGCCTGCCGCTAGTCGAGAGTTATTGGAAGAGACCCGTGCTATGCGCATAGCCAACACCCGTTCTAGTGGAAGCTCTCTAATGTCCTGGGGCAGGAGCAATGCTGCACCCAGATTAGATGTTTGTGTCTCTTGACCATGAGGCAGGCACAGCGACAGAGGATGTGAATGAAGTCCTCGTCATCGTGTCCGCAAAACCTGCACCTTCTAGTGTCACTAAGGCCGATAGTGTAAAGGTGCTTGTTGAGATGTCCATGACCTATCAACAGTCCTGTGACAATCCTTATGCTGTTACGACTTAGCGCAAGTATTGATCGAGTTGCGTTCGACCAAAGCCCTTCAATTAAGAGCCTGGCTTGTCGCAGCCCAGTCCCGTTCGACTATTCTTCCTCTGATTTTTCCTTGATCCAGTTTTCAATAGACCTTGTTACATAACTAGGCGGAAGCCCGAGTTATGGCCCTGTAAACTGTATACTTGAGTCTCTTTTAGCCAGTGCATCGGCCTCCTCATTTCCAGTTATGTTGTGATGATTCGGTACCCAGGTCAATTTTACTTTGTTGTTCTGTCCCAATTGGGCCAGACCATTAAAACACTCTAGGACTGCCCTGGAGGTTATCCTGTTGGAGATCAAGGCATGTAAAGCCGCCGCTTGACTGTCGGTGGCTATGCGGCCGTAGTGACTGTTTACTTGATTTAGCTTAGCTTTTAGGGAAGAGATAAGTATTTCCGGTGATGGTGGGATTAAACTCCAAAGGAGCAGAGCAAGCACATGTCTAGAGCATGTCAACATGTCTAGAGCATGCTCTATGTCTGCATTATCTCTACAGAAGCGTGACCGTTTATCTCCTCGTGTATATTTCATTAATTTCATACAGTATCCCAGCAGACAGACCCCCGTGAAAAAATATGCTAATAGCCGAGCCTTAGTTTCAGTTTATTGATTTTCAGCAGCTTCTTAAAGATTTTAAGCCAATAGTTTTAGATCCTCTCTTGAGCCCCCGCTCTACTGTAGGATAATTTTAATTTATCGTCCTATGTTTGTAATCTATTTTACTGTTTAACATGTCTTACGTGTACCTTCAAATATTTCTAGTTGGATTTTTAGTTGATACCATTTTAATGGCAAGGCGATCTGATTCACTTCCATTTCCTCATGTCTTGGCGCCCACATCAGTTATCATGATCAGTTATTTTAGTGTTGGTAAGTAAGATAATAGATTTAAATGTTACTAATCGAAAAGCAACGTTTGGTAGAGATATATCGAATGAATTTCTACTTTAGGTTTTGAGTTTGCTGTTACTTTGTTAACCCATTTTGTAAAATATAAATAAATGAACTGTATGGGTTAAAAGAGGCTTTATGGTTAAAAGTTATATCAACTGTAGAATTCTTTGAAACTTCTTTTACCTTTAGACGGGTCAAAAAAACACACAAGAACACGGAAGAACATTTAAATCTATAATTAGATTTGTCTATATTGAATATAAATGTTTGAAAAAGTGCAAAATCAAAACAATTTAAAACGGACAATATTCTTTCTAACCAAGCTAAACTGTTGGGTTCGGTAGCAATGATCATATTGATAGGTCTCTTCCATTGCAAAATGTGTTTCCAAATTTTAGAATTATAATATATTAATATCTTGTGTATTTGTACTAATATTAATGACTTAGTGAACTAATAAAGAAAAATAACTAATTTCCTGCCATATCCTGTGTAGTGACCGGCAGATGTGTTATAAGAAAGTATACTAATACATTTCACAAAATCAAAATGAGCAGGTGCTTAGATTTTTTGTAAATATACATTTACCGTATAATATGCATTTTAGCTACTTCCTACAGAAAGTTGAAGTTGTGATTGTTGATGAACAGAAAAAGAATGATTCGTTATTGTAAAACTTAAGTGGACTGTATAATATTTTGTAATACTTGATTGTTTATTGGTCTTGTCTATTAGGATGCACTTTTTTATACATTGCATATAAAACAGTAGATTTATACATTCTATTCTACATATTCAAGTAGTTTACGTTCAAAGCTTAATCTACAAAATATCTGTTCGATGATCAGATATTCTGTAGCTCCCGTTGAATAGGTCGCTGATTTTTAAATACATTTGCTGCAAATTAATAAATTCGGCGAGATGAGTTCCGACCTATTATTTTAGAATAGAATAAAATCGTACTATTAAAATAAATGCATCCTATTTATTTTATTTAAAGAAAGTAAGCTACTATACACCCAACGTTTAAGGAATGATAGCGCCATAAGTATTTAGTTAATTATACTTAGGAACTTAAATAATTAATTACTCCAATAAAAAGCAATAAAAGAGGACATTTTAAGCCAGATACATTGTCAAATATCCTACGTTTCGTCCGAGTTCTCGGACTTTATCAGGGTTATCTAATAACTAATAGGTATCAATTTCCTATTTTAATGGTCTTGTTCTTCATCTTTCTTTATTGTTTAAAAGAGAATGCAGAGAGAAGAGAATTATCTGCTTAACCTTTCAGACTTCACGTACCCACATTGCATTCTTTTAAAAAATGAAAAAAGATGAAAAACAAGACCATTAAAATAGGAAATTGATATTAGTTAGGTATAATGTAGGATATTTGTCCATGTATCAAGCTGCAAGTCCTCTTTTATTGTATTTTATTGAAGAAATAAATTTTAATGGCCAACAGCTTTTCCAACATCATATTAAATAATTAAAATTAAATGGGCTAAGAATACTATAACAGGAAATATAAATACTAAAATAGTTTGGTTTTTGATAGGAAGTCGACATTGGTCTGGTGGATAATCCGGGCTCATCCGAATGCGTTTTATTATGCAATGTATATCAACTATTCACAGATTGAAACCCTTATTCAAAGACATCGTTTGTCTCTAACAAACGATCATTTGAAGATGATTAGTGAGAACCGGAAGTAGTTTACGAGTAGTCTTTGACTGAAGTATTTCATCTTTCATATTGCACAGTTTAGTACGAGGTTTAGTTTTTCGGTTATAATATTCATTTCTGTGATACTTTTAAAATAATGTTGGCCGTCAACTCAATAATTCATAGTCGTAGCACATTATTTAACTACCCTTTACATGAAAATTTATAAATTAAGTATCACTGTCGATTTTCATAATTAAAAATTAGCTAGATATTTACTCAATAATTAGCTGGGTGCTGAGAAGGTAAAACTACCAAAGTAAATGCAAGATTTTAATTTTTCGAATTTTATTTTAATTTAAGTAATCGAAAAATTAATGAGCGAATGGTGGTAGACAGTTTTTAAAAATTTATTTATAGATATTCCGCCAAAGAATTTAAATTTAGAGATTATATTATAAATGAAATTATGCCAATAATACAAATTATCCAAAAAAGTTTTTACATTTTTTAAATTAACTTGGTAGGTAGGTACTTATATTTGTTCAGGACAATATGTAATATGGCAGTATCATTGAGTTAATGCTAATTTAAATTATTAAAAGATCACAATAATTGTTGTGCAGATTTTATTAAGTAACATGGTTATTTTTGATTTGGGCTCTATTTTTTATATTTGTGATCTACTTGTGATTTTGAGGCTTCGATTTTGTTCTTCGAGGTTTAATTTACACTTTTATGTTAAACTATATCTTTTTTGTTCTGTCTGTCAGTATTTGGCATATCTGTACTATTTATTAGTAAGAGTTATGCTATACAAGTCCGTTCTGTTAGAAGTGATACTAAAATCCAACAGCAGCTTTTACTATTGCTTTTAACAGATATAAGCGGTGTAATATATTATAATAAATGTATTGATGTAAGGCTTTTTAGCCACTAGTTTAGAATAATCCACGTGGCCAAAATATATTTATAGTTCTCATTAGCACTTACATGTATTTTTTGAATTTCAGTTCCGCTACCGTGGATTTTAGTTTATTTTTTGTATTATGTAAAGGTGCCTTGAAAAACTTTAATTAAGGCAGATAATTTTGTAATATAGAATATAAATATTTTTCTATGTTGTCGAACTGTTCATAGATTATAAAAAAATGTAAATCTAATGTGAGAGGTATATTTATCCTATGACTGAGTTTTGTGTTTTCCTTTCTAAATTTTCTAAAAGTTGTTACCCCAGATATACACCTTTTTTAATAAAAACAGTTGTGGTATGAATAGAAAAGTGTTTTATTTCATCGCCAAATTGGAAACTTGGAATTTAACAATGTTAGACCTGTAACCAGGGTAGCAAACACAACGCAACATCATACCGGTAAATAAGACAATACTGTTAATGCTGTAGTATTTTTGCTACGGCAAAATTTTATCAAATAATCTATTTGATAAACACACACTTATTCCAAAACTAAAAGTGTAAAAAATTACTGTCCCTGGATAAATTCCACTTTTAAACACATCATAGAAATATGAGACTAAGGTTGGTTTAATTGTAGATCCGCGTTTACAAATATCTATTAAACGAGACCAATCAAAACATTATAAAGAATGTAGAAGTTATGTCACAATGAACATTCACAGAGATAAGAAACCATACATTATTGAAAACGTATGAAGTAAGTACTTAAATCAAAATAAAAAACAATTTAGAAAAATTTTCATTTATTTTAAAAATAAAAGTTCTTATAGCTATTCCTAAAGATATTGCAAATTCTGATATACTAAGTACTCATCTAATTCATTTAATAACCTCCACTGCAGCAGATCCTCATACAATACGTATATTTATCATTCACACCCTTATTATATGTAGGTCACTGGTCACTGTTGCTCAGTGGCACTTATGTTAATAATGAATGTTCTCATATTTCTTAACCAAGCTACGCGGTATTGCACTCGCAATTTTTCTATAAACATCTGCAATTATACACTCTGGAGGTAATGACGTGAATATAATTATATGATCAAACAAACTTACCTTGACTGAAGTTCGATCATAATTATATCAGCGCTATTTCGGAATAGATTGTGTCCATCCATTACATAGTCATGAGTTTTTCATACCCCCAAAGTTGCGAGTTTACCCCATCTTTAAAGTAATGACAATAACGGATAAGTAGACAAAAGATAGGTGATAGGTTTTTACTACACTACGCTAAAGATAAGCAAAAATTTGGAAATAGCTTCATTTCTGTTAATTGGAAATTCCTTTAAATCCTTTTATTGTTAAAAAATTCACAGATCTTGCATCTTACGCAAATATCGTAGGCGTATTGAAAATACCAGACACAACTATTTTTGTTACGCACTTTATATATTTTATAGTCATTATATTTATAATTTATACAAAGTGTAATACCAAAACCCTTCATTTGATGTATCGAGAAAACTAAATCTTCCAGTTTAGAGATTACTTATTTTTATTGTGCTGTCATAATAGTTATCAACATTCCGTAGTTTTCATCGAGTACCCACAACTAAAATATACCTTAGTGTCATTATAAAGACAATTATTAGTGAAAATGGAATGGAGCTCGAGGGCTGCACAACTATATTTTGAACGATATTTTGATCGCCGGCAGCCATCAGTAAGCACTTTCAAATAATTGTGTTCAATTTTAAGAAATTTTGGATTGTTCAAAAAGCCGAATAGAATTGACAGTACTATTGACCAAGTATCCGAAATCGATGTTCTTGCTTGCGTACACCATAATGCTGAAATATCAACAAGGCAAATTGCCCAAGAAGCTGGTACTTCACAAACAACAGTAGTTAGAGTTCTCAAAAAACATAAATTCCACCCATACCAAAAAATATCCCTTACCCAATTTATATCCAGGAGACTATGAAATATGGAGTGTCTTTTGCAATTGGTTGGTGAATATGTGCGGTCAAAATTCTGAATTTCCATTTCAAGTTTTATGGACTGATGAAAGCCGATTTACAAATTGTGGAATGTTTAACCGTCATAACGAACACGTATGGGCACAACAAAATCCACATCATGTTGTTCAAGTAAGGCCTCAAATAAAATTTGGGTTTAGTGTGTGATGTGGGATTTTAGATTCATCATTAATAGGACCGTACATATTCCATGAAAATCTGACTGGAAATCGTTATTTGCGTTTCTTGCAAAATATTCTTGATGATCTACCGCTACACATATTAAGAAATTTAATTTGGTTCGCGCTTGATGGAGCACCGGCAAATTCAAACGCTCCTATTCAGTGGCCTGCAAGGAGTCCTGATTTGACGCCACTGGATTTCTTCCTATGGGCACTATTAAAGTCATTGTCTGTAGTAACCATCAATATCAGAACATTGAAGAGCTGCAAGAATGTGTGACGAATGCTTTTGCTACTCTAGATAGACGTCACATAAGGAAAGCAGTTAATTCCATTCGAACCCGATGTGTCAAATGCCGGAATAATAATGGTGGACATTTCGAACACTAACATATTAATAACAGTATTATTTTTGTTTACGTATTTTAGTTTGTTATTAGATTTCAGTATACCTACCTATAGTTATTTTTCAATGTTCATATTTTTTCAGATTATAATAATATGCATTATTTATTCACAATATGGTGTTTGTTTATTGCTGTCACACTTATCTTCAAGGCCTACTTATTTTGTTCTTGAAAATAATATTTTGCGGTACTAAGACTACATCTTAGATTAGAAATATGACATGTGCTATATCAAAGTAATCAGAACAAATCGCAAAATTCAAAAATGGAAAAATCCAATATGGCGTCCATTAGAAAAGCTAGCATTTTCTCGAAAAGTATGTATCATAGCAAACTGGGATCCCCGTAAAAACTGCCCAAAATGACCTTTGATTTTTTTCGATCCAAATGGAAACAAAAGAGTTAGAAGCAAACTTGAAAATTGTCGATTTTCACTTTTTTCTAAATAAAATCTAGACGGTGCGAAATTCAATCGTTTTCTCAGCGGATTATTGATGGGCATCAAATTCTGCACTACTTTGCCCATTTAACCATTTCTGTATATCTTCTAGTTTCCGAGATCCCTGTATGTACACACAGTCAGATTTAGTTCACCCTGTATATTAGCCCACCCTGTATATATGTTAGTCTAAATTAATAAAATAACAAACCTGTTCATTCTATTACAACGATCAGTAAATACCAAACGTTTATTTTACACTCAACATCATTTTATATAATGGTATGTTATTTTCTCTTGTATTGATATACCAATTCTGACTAATCTCTTTTTCCTAATGAGACAGTTATTGTTTGTATTGTAAAATCTTAAAAAAAACATGTATCATTTAGAAAAACATTCCAATTTTAATGTACTCCAACCAATAAATCAATATAAATATATCCTCAACGTAGAAAATATATGTATATAATTGAATTTACCATTAAATCTATTTTCACTTATAGCGCCACGTATGCTTGTAATTATTTTATGTTTCTGAAAAATAGTTTTCTGTTTTAGCTTTAGCCTTTTTTGTTGTGGGTTCAGGATCTAATATACAAAAAGCAATTATTTTAACATATTTTGAAGTACCTATTGTATCTTCTTGTGTACTTATACCTTTATCTTCAACATGAACTATTTCGCCCAAAATGATGACCCAGCAAATTGTTTATTATAGCATTAAAGAAATATGAAAAGAAAACCAAATAATTTCATTGCAAATACATCTTTAGAGTTTACCGGTACTAAATGTAAAGTTGTACAGTTTCTTTGAAGACTTCCGATGATATGAACTGTTCTTCCAAGTTTCGCATATACAAAGATGGATATAAGATTAACAAAAAATTTTGGTTGAAAACTTTGCAACCTACGTAAGTGGTTGTAAGTGCGGCTACGCACCTAATTGTAAGTGCCTTGCAATTATTTTAAATATAAGTGCACGCGTTCGCAGTTAACGCCAGGGCCATATTAGCCATTAGGCACAGTTAGACATGTGTGCCTAATGACACCGTCGATGTTCGTTGTCATCATAAACTATAACTTGTTTTTATTTAATTTCGTGTAAAGTATTTTGTATATTTTTATTGGATATGAGATGATTGCAGTGAGATGATGACATGATATCAATGCAAATATCTTTCAATGAACGCGACCAATTTTGAAAACATACATTTTATGCCATTAATAATAATAATAATAATAATAATAATAATAATATAATAATATATATCTTTATTTCAGAAGTATGCTATACAATATAACATAAAGCGAAATAGTGTCAAAAACAAAAAAGGCCATGGTATGCAAAAGAAAAACAAAAAACGAGTCTTAACCCAAAAAATCCTTTAAACTATATTTTTCTAAATTTATAAGAAATTCATACAAACGCTTTTTTAACAATTTTATCTCGCTAATTTCTTGGATATAATTGGGTAACTTATTAAAAAGTTTAATACAATTATAATATGCTCCATTCTCTGTCATAGTTAACTTACGTTTTGGGTAATTGTAGTTTAAATTACGAGTTTGATAATTAGACTGAGGTTTTTCGGTTTCAGATTTTTATTCTGAGAGAAAAACAGTACACCTTCTTGTATATATATAGCTGTTACAGTAAAAACCTTATTCGCTTTAAAAACGCCTTGACAAGACTCTCTTACTTTCATACCAAACATTATTCTTATTGCTCGTTTCTGACATACAAATAGTTTCGTAATCTAACTACAATTTCCATAAAGTATGATACCATATCTAATATGACTCTCAATAGTAGCATGATAAATCATTTTAAGTGTTCAAGTATCTACATATTTTTTTAATACCTGTAAAGTATAAGTGGATTTTGCAACTTTTTGCCTTACATATTCTATGTGTGGAGACCATGACAAGTCTAATATCATTCCCAAAAATTTTATGTCTTTCCGGGGAACTAGAGATACATCGTTCACCCTAAATAAATTAGGTTGTTCCAGTCTACTATGATTTGTTTTAAAGAGCACCAAGTTTGTTTTATCTTTATTAATTATTAATTTATTCTTTGTGAACCATTCACTAGCTGCATTCAAAATTTCTGTCGATCGAATTTCTAATTCATGTAAATTACTTCCCTCAACCAATATATTTGTATCATCTGCATAAGTAGTCACTTGACAATGATTTTTATTCTCAATGATCTCTGTAATGTTCTTGACATATACAATAAATAAAATAGGTCCAAGAACACTTCCCTGGGGTATTCCCTGCTTCAATTCATAGTTATCAGACTCCGCTTGATCTCCACCCTTTTTAACTATGTATAACTTTTTGTTTTCTTTGTGTAAGGTACGACTTAATCCATTTTAAACTTATGCCCCTTATTCCATACATTTCTAATTTACATAACAAAATGTCATAGTCAATAGTATCATAGGCTTTCGACAAGTCCAAAAATAAACCCAGTGAAAGTGCCCTCTTTCTATTTCCAATAGAATTTCATTAATAAATTTAAACAACGCTGTTAATGTTGACCTCTCTTTTAAATATCCATGCTGAATACTATTCCACTGTTCCGTTTCTATCATAAAATTAATAATGCGATTTGACACAATTTTTTCAAATATCTTTGAAAATGATGATAACATACTAATTGGTCTATAGTTTTCAATTTTGGATTTGTCCCCTTTTTTGTAGACTGGAACAATCACTGCCAATTTAAGTTTATCCGGAAAAATTCCAAACCTTAGTGAATTGTTATTGATAAATTTTATGGGAATAATGATAGTATCAAATATATGCTTAATAATATTCATAGATATATTATCATACCCAGAGCTACACTTATTTCTAAGTTCTTTAACACATTTCGTCAGCTCTTCATTGGTTACCTCTGGACTACACATTGATTGAGGAAGTCAAAGTAATTCCGATGAGAAAGGAATTGTTTTTATATCTGTTAACATGTTTGCTGCTGCTGATCCAAAATAGTTATTAAATTTAGATGCTAGCTTTTTAAGGGCACCGTCAATTCTAGTTTCTCCATTTTTACTTTGTTTTCCTTTAATTTCATTTACAATTTTCCATGCACTTTTTGCTTTGTTATCCGATTTTTTCAATTTCTCAGAAAAAAATCGTTTCTTGTGTAACTCAAGTAACTTATTGTATTGGCTTTTCTTTTCATTATATGAGTCCTTAAATCTATTATCTACATTTTTCATCACATAAAGAGCACCCAGTTCTGTTTTACAAGCATTTCATTTCGGATCATTATCGATACTTATTGCAAAAATGGACCAACGGTGTCAATCTTATATGTACTTCTTCTCGAGATTGGTGATCCAAATTTAACTATGTATAGGTAAATATTTGTGGGTACAGGGATCAGTATTTTACATAAAAACCAAGTTTATTAATAAGTCGACGTTTCGTTTATTTTATAAACATCCTCAGGACACTAAAATTTACAAAAAAACACATGTAGAAAAAAACAAAAAGCAAACATTACAGCAATTCAACGGATGTAACCATACACGTATACAAAATTACATGTACACGTACACCCCACACACATATAAAATTAAAATATTGTACACAAAACCCTAATTAAAATTAGGTACTTACAATTATAGTTTGGCTTTTGTAGTCTTAAAAAAAAAAAAAATAAATTTTAAACATTTAAGAGACAGAGCACTTAGACTTTCAAGTACATGTTTCTGGGAAAACAATTTAAATTATATACATAAAATACTTTTGAAAAATAATTATCCACCTAAATTATTAAAAAAAATTCTTCATAACAATATACCACATAGCAATAACAACATACAAACTCCAACAGACATAAAATACTTAAAGATACCATATATTGAGAATCTCTCGGAAAGATTAAAACAAACAATTTCCCGGGAAACTGATAGGTTCAAGATTGCTTTTAAAAGTGAAAACACTGTCAAAAAAAATTTCTTTATGAAATTAAAATCTAGTACCCCAATGGAGCTACAGTCAGACGTGATATATCAGATACATTGCAATATATGTGAAAAGAGTTATATAGGGCAGACAGGCAGATACCTAAAACAGAGACTAAGGGAACATAAAAATGATAGTAGGAATGCATTAGAAAAGACCAATCCTACTCAACTAGTAGAACATGTGTTAATTGGCCACACTTTCAATTTTGATGACACTAAAATAATTGGGAAACAAAATTTTTTAAAAAAGAGGCTGCTTCATGAAATGATGGCTATAAAGAAAAATGAAAACTGCGTTAATAAACGAACGGACATCGAAAACTTAAATTCACTCTACTTTAATATTATTAACAAAGCAAAAAGGTAGTGAACATACTCTAACATATTTTTCTTATTTTGTATTTTATTGGATCTTTTTTATAGATTGTCTTATCTGAATATAGGTGCCGTGTTGCTGTGAACAATATTTTAAAATCATTCAACTTGGATACTGCGAGTAGACTAGATAATAGAGATTTATATTGTGTTGTTAAACAAAGTTTCCTGGTGTATTGTTGTTTTAATTGTTTTTGGAAGCTCCTACTTAGTAATGTCCGAATGTTTAAAAAAAAAATTTTTTTTAAGACTACAAAAACCAAACTATAATTGTAAGTACCTAATTTTAATTAGGGTTTTGTGTACAATATTTTAATTTTATATGTGTGTGGGGTGTACGTGTACATGTAATTTTGTATACGTGTATGGTTACATCCGTTGAATTGCTGTAATGTTTGCTTTTTGTTTTTTTTTCTACATGTGTTTTTTGTAAATTTTAGTGTCCTGAGGATGTTTATAAAATAAACGAAACGTCGACTTATTAATAAACTTGGTTTTTATGTAAAATACTGATCCCTGTACACACAAATATTCACCTATACATACTTATATGTACTGTTCCATTTAAATAATGTAAATGTTGAGTTGAAAGAAAAGGCGCCTACAATTAACATAGCATTCTGCTATGACATGGAAGATGAGATAATAGAAGAATTCATTTTCAGTGTCATTTAAAAAGTTTAAACTGTGGCAGTTACAATTCCAGAAAATCCCAGTGGTATATTGAAATCGGTCAATCGGAAGAAATTCAACATTTACTCTAACGTCGAAATTTTGCGACGTTGGTTTATGAACACATTAGGATATAGACGATGATGGGTGTACCTATCTCCAATATTAAAGAATTTGTACCCAAAAAATGTACCCCAAAGACAATGCGTTGGCTTATAGCCTCCGTAGCGTAGTAACTAACGGAGGTTTTCCAACAGTTTATTGAATTACGCTACAATGTACTACATACATTCAGTTGCCATTTCTTAACAAAATTAGCTTTGGAGAAACGTTTTTCATGAACTTGTCGTTACACAGTATAATATGGTTAATGTTTTCCAGAAAATCAAGGAAGTGGGAACCAAGGAAATGGAATACCAAGTTATAGTGCAATATATTTACTCCATTTCGCGCTACATGTATTCCAGTGCAATTTTCCATATAATATTTTTATTATGAGCCAAAGAAAGTTGAGAGTAACACACAGTCGTCATATTCACTAACATAGTAGCATGACGAATGCATACATTCCTATAGGACCCCCGCTAATCGTACTATAAAAATTTGTTACCGTACTCAGGTTGTTAATTACCTATGTACCTACTCTGTCGGATTGCAATTTAATAAATTAACCTATAAACATGCTATTATGCAGCTCGAACTAATTTCTATTATTCGTGAGGTGCAATATTGTACACTAAAGCAACAATAAGAGTGAAGCGTGAAGCTACTAAATCAGGATGAACTACAGGATGAACTATCCATCATAGTGAAGTTAATTAAAACTGTTAATTGTTTTGTGTACCACTATTAATAAGAAGATCAAGGAAAACACTGCAGAGTTGGTTCCCTTAAGGATCGTTTAGTTTTTATACACGGGGTGTCCCACCGGGAAGGACCGCGATCGAAATATGGAAAAGTACGTGCAGGGTGGAAAATTTGATTATTTACAAAGGTCAGTGGGACCTACCTTTTTAAAATATTTTTACATTTCTGGCACTTCCGGTATAAAAGGAAGTCCTACACCAATTTGCTAATTTTAAATGGAACATTCTATATATTATATCATTTCCTGATTCTATGTAAAATTTTATGAAACACATTTCATGTAGGATGTCCTATACCTATCTGTTTTTGAAATATTTACAGGTGAATATTTACATTTTGCAACGTTAACACCCTGTAAAATCTAAAAGGTTTGAGATCAAGCAAAACGGTTTGCACATTCCTATTTTATAGGAATGTGCAAGTGATAGCTTGTCATAAGCTATCACTTGACACTGATTTCATTAGCCAGAAATTAAAAATGTTCGATTAAATTTAATTTCTTGGTTTTCTCATCCTTGGTCTGTTGATCTCATCCTAGGCACGCACGTCAAAATGGATGCCAACGAAGCCAATGATGTCAACCCACCCCTGCGACCGGTCGCTAATATATACGCGTAGACAACTTAAATGAAACATTTCCGGCGGAATGTGAAATCGAACCTGCGACTTCTGAGTTAAGCGATCGACTCACTAAACTCTGAGCCACCGACGCGCCGAAAATTTCTCACATCCAGTGAGTTCTTACACACATTTTTATATAGTTACCGAAAAATTTACACAAATCATTGCAATTATTCGATTAGTTTCTTTCCTTCTAACATTAAATGCTTTTTTTGCATTTAAAGTTACCAATTATCAATATTTAATGCAATTACCGTGAAATAAACTATAGGTACGTCTTCAGTATACCTATAGAATTTTCTTTCATAAAAGTTTCCTTTACATGTTCATCTACGAAATATGTTAATCTACTAAATGCTGCTATGATATTGTAAAAGAATCTCATAAATATAGGATAACCAAACAGATCATTAAACGTATCTATAATGTCATGTCATACATTGAGATAATGAAATGCGGTTTTCACCAGTCTTCTTCTAATTTTGACTTCTAAGTTTTTTTCTTGAGTGTCTGTCTTTTTTTCTCACTTCCGGTTTAACCGGAAGTGACAGCGTATTTTCGTGAATAGGGCAAAATGCGGTATTCACTTTAAAAGCTTATAAAACTGTCACTCTGTATAATTTCCATGACAAATATAGCATTTTCAGAAAGGGGAAAGAATGGTCTTTCCCACTATGAAAACCTATACAGGGTGTTCCATTTGAAACAACAAAGTTACCCTATCCCCGAAAATACGTTGTCACTTCCGGTTGAACCGGAAGTGAGAAAAAAAGACAGATACTCAAGAAAAAACTTATCAAAATTAGAAGAAGACTGCCGAAAACCGCATTTCATTATCTCAACTAGTTTACAAGTTATATAGGTTTAAAAAGGGTCAAAATATAATGGGATACCCGGTAATAATTTCATAGTTTTCCTAATTGTTACCGTCACACTTTTATTATATACGTCCATGCTGTTCACTTTGGAAAGCATGGTGCCTATATTCTCATATGTGCACCTTATGAAAAGAGCTATATTGCACGCTGCAGCAGGTAACGTAAAACAAAAATTGCAAAGGACAATTCTGAAAATGTTGTAGCCCAATGCTAGAAATATAAATACGTAGGTATAATGCAGAAAAGGTACAGGAAATTAACGTTTTCAAGAAGTATGTAATTTTTCTTCTCTGTAATATACCTAGATAATATAATAATAATAATAATAATAATAAATGTCTTTATTTTTGATTGTTTAACATACAATTTGGATAGAGTTACATTAGAAGGTGGCGATATCCAACAAAGTTGCTCATATATAACCACCTTGATTACAATATATAGGAATTAAATAATATTCACATAAAATTTGCATAAAAAACCGGTCAGAAAAATTGATAATACGGAAAAAAAATACTTAAAAAGTACGTGATAATAGGTAAGTTTTCTAAATCTATAATTTATTATACAATCTTAATATAAAAGAATCAAACAGAATCTCTTTTGCTTAAAGTGTATAATTTAATTTTCCTGTTAAATGTTGCCAAGTTCGGGGCGCTTCGTATGCTGTGGGGTAATGCATTGAAAACTTTAACAGAAGTGTACCTAAAAGTTCTTTGAAAAGTGCTAGTTCTATGCTTAGGTACCGTAAACCGCTGTTGATGGCGTGTGGTACGGTCATGTCTGTCAGTACCTTTAACAAGTTTCTCATACAAATATTTTGGTTGCTTAGTCTCATTTATTTTATAAACTATCCGTGACATGTGCATATTAAACTTTTGCTCAAGTGTAAACCAATTCGATTCTCGAAATTTTTCAAACTTACGAAGATCAAAACAATATCTGATGCAAGCATTTTGAATTTTCTCAAGGTTATATTTATCTTTATGTAAAAGAGCAGGCCAGTAGACAATGTTACAATAATTTAAATGCGATAAAATTAAGGAATCTGTCACTCTCAGTTTAGTCTGTTTAGTTAAGTTGTCGTTGTGCATATATAAAACTCTTAAAAGCCCAATCAATAGTTTTCTGTGTTAAATAAGCGACGTGACTTGAAAAACGCATATCACAGTCAATGTGAAAACCTAAATTTCTACAGTTATTTGTGGGTGTGAGAGCAACATTATTTATGGTTATTTTAAATTGAGAATTATCTAGCAAGGAATTCCTATCTTTACCAAATATAAGTAACTGAGTTTTGTTTTCATTGAGAACAAGTCCATGTACAATAGAATATTTTCCAATCATGTCTAAGTCTTTGTTTACATTGTGCGCTGCTAATTTCAACTCATTAATATGAAAACTGTAATAAATTTGAGTATCGTCTGCATATTGATGGGACGAACAGTAGTTTATATATTTACTCAAGTCAGAGGTATACAGTGAAAAAAGCAAAGGTGCTAGCTAATACACTGCCTTGGGGCACACCTCTATTCAAAAATATTAAATTCGAGTATACATTACTCAAAACAACCCTTTGGCACCTACTTTGTAAATAATTAATAAAAAAATTTATAGCGGTGTTCCCAAGCCCAAAGTACCGCAGTTTAATAATTAGAGTAGAATGCGAAATAGTGTTAAAGGCCTTGCTATAATCTAACAAGACCAGGCACGAAATATCCTTTCTAATGAAGAAATTCTGCAGAAGATTAACTTCCATTTACTCATATTCCAAAAGGCAGATTTCGAAATTGTTACGATGAGGGCCAGCAAGCCTACTTTAACACTTTCAAAAATTAAAGTGCATAATTTCTAATTTCTAATAAATTCAATAGAAACAATATAATAACCAATGCAATCAACGCAGTAATGAATAACATTGAAACCGTTTAGGATGCAGCTTACGTTATTAAAAATTGTAATCTGAGATAATACCAGACAGTGAAGCTATCTTAACTACTATTTTTTATGAAGATAGTATGTTTTAATACCACTATTTAACATGATTTAACTAAGTATTGAAAGCTACAGATATTTCCACTTGTTATATTGCTACAGGTCTTAATAAAAATTATCTTTTACTAATAAAGTACCTAGAGTTATTGTTTGCATTGTTAAATCTTTGAAAAACTGGTTTACCTACGTCATTTAAAAAAACTACATATGTACTTTAAATTTTAATTAATACATCAATATAACATATTTTATAAAGTAGTTAAAATTTGCAATCCTAAGAGACAGACTATCTACATACCTACATAAATAAGTATTCACATTTTTATATTAATTAGTATAAATAAATATAATATAGATTTAATACTAACGGGTTAGGCAGAATGAGGTATCTATTTTGTATGTACTGGTATTCATCAATTGTTAAACTTTAATCAAAAACTGAAACAAAATGTTCTTAAGTAAACATGGCAATTTATTTTCTGAATATCACATCAGTCAAATGACCTCCGTCTCGCTGCTGGCACTTCTGAAGTCTAGCAGAAAAATTTTGAATCACTCTCTGCAACATTTCAATTGGGATTGCGTTAATCTCGGTGCGAATATTATGCTTCAGTGGTTCCAAAGTTCGAGGTCGATTAGCGAATACTTTTGGCTTTAGATAGCCGCATAAGAAAAAAATCACAAGCTGACAGATCCGGTGATCGTTCAGGCCACGCGACTTCCCCAAATTTTGAAATGGCACAACCACTAAACAATCTTCGCAGAATTGCCATACCCTCCCTAGTAGTGTGGGAAGTGGCTCCGTCCTTGCTGAAACCATAGTCTTCGGAAGTCTACACCTTCGTTATGAAGTTGTTGTTCAAAATTTTGCAATCCAAGTTGATATCGTTGTGATGATAACGCTCCATTTTTACGATTAAACTGATGTTTCTCGCAAGCAGTTTGGCAACTGTCATAAATTGCCATGTATCGGGAACACATGGCGATTTGATTTGAATTTAGATCTTTTTACATTATTGAATAAATCCAGTTCAAAAATGGATACGTCATTCTGCCTAACCCTGTATGATTAATTGTCATTCCTTGCATAACATCAACATGAGCTTGTGTTGCAAGAACACTAAATTGTGTGTAAGAAGCTAAGTTGCATTTACCACACACAGCTAAAATAACAATACAATTCTAAAATACATACATGAACAGAAGACTAATATCATGTTAATGTTATGTTAAATGTCAAGACTATTAAGATAGTGATGCAATTTGAATATTGTGAGATTATATTTTAATGATTAGTTTAAAATTGACAAAAATTCATTTTTAAAACTCGTCCTGTAATACCTCACCTAACGGACTTATAACGTAAAATACTGTTACGTGTTTTACTATGAATCCGAGATATTTTTCTGGTGCTGTTTACTATTTGCGATAGTACCTACTTATAATTCATCGTAAAAATATTTCACAATATCAAAACCACGAAGGACCACAGTGCACAAGAATATGAAATTACTTAAAATGTTCATTTTCCTTTATTTTTTTCATCTTATGATGACATACACATAAACAAGCTAATGCTGTTTTATATACTGAAAATTTTAAATTCAATAAGTAATAAGTAACTTATAATAAATATTAGTTCTACCTATGTAAAGAATCATATCGGACAAGATTAATAAGTTTTTATTAATTGAATAATAAGTATGGAATATGTATTAATGATACTGCATAGAGAAAGTAGAGTCCATTTATTAATTATGAAAAAATCGGCAGCTGAGATTCGTGGATAATCGGAAATAAGTTCTTTTAGTAACTTCAATTCCCATCTGCAATTTGAAACGGGCGGTACGGTTTGGACTAATGTGTTGCAGGTTGTCAGGATCTTCTGTGGTTCACAATCCGCAGCATCAAAACACAGTATTAACGTAATGAGCCAAACCTAAAAGTATTGTGTTTTAAGTAGCATACGAAATAAATAAGCCCTCTGCCAAAAAGACCAGTCACTATTTTTTTTTGACAAATTAAAAATCTAATTCTCATATATGAAAAGCAAATATTAAACAATAATTTCTTTTTGGCGACAAAGGACGTCATTTTGGGAAAAAGGTTTTTATAAAATCTTTCTCTCTCGTTTCATATATGAGATACATTTTGGAAATTTTAATTTTTCACTTGATTTTAAGGATTTTCACTTGCTTGGTCTTAGATAAGACCACGTTATAATAATTAATTATTTAGTTTATAACTGTGCTTTTCAACTTAAAAAAACATGAATAGTATTCTGCTTCGAGAATGAAAAATTTTACTTACCAGCCATGAGTAGTAAACGGGAACTGTAGAAAAATATACTTGAGTAGTTGGGAAACCTGTCTTAAAACAAGACAGAGTTATTGTTAGTAGTACTATTATTTCGGTGACTACGTAGAATAGAAGAACCAAGAGCGGATAACCAAATAGAGAATTAAAATTTTCCACAATACCATAGCTGTTAAAAATTAACGCTCTGACTTTCCTAATTGCTTCAGCTGCATTATTGTCATCCATACAACAACTTTTGAAATTACATAGTAAAATATTAAATTTTTCGTATTTACATTTTATAGAAAGCGCAATATTGTACGCTACAGTACATACCACAAATATATAATAATAAAAAAAATATCGAATACATTCTACCATACGTATACCACCATTCAGGTTAGAGACAGTTGTTAGAGCCACAATTATTTGAAGATTACCAACACAAAATAAGAAGTTAGCGTTCTTTAGGAAAGTGATGTCTTCTCTACTAACATTATTATTTATCTCGCATTCCAAACAGTGCATTTTGTAAAACATTTCTTGCCATTTTCCCAGACGGCATACTGAATTAACAGTTATAACGAAGAATAAAATAAAAGCTGCTAGGTCTTTAATTTGAAGTAGAACAAGAAGTACTGGCACCCCATTAGAATTTGTTTCCAAGTTTTTCGTTATTAGAAACAAGCTGGTGACTACTAGAATGAGACATACAGAAAAGCACTTGTATCGTTCTGTGTGTATTAGTCTGTGTTTTTGAAAATTGTAATATGGTATTAGACCAAACAGAGAAGATATCTTGGCTATCGTACTTATAAATAAAATATTATGGCGACTTGATTGAAAATTCATTTTCTGTAACTGACACCTTTGTCTGCTTAGGCTTCTGTTGCGACTGCTCTATCGCTATACAAGCTTGCATTATAATGTATCTAATTTAATTTGTTTGTATTGTAAACCTTTTAGATATTAATAACACCACTTCTAGCCGTGTTTCTCGTATTTTGAATGAACTCTAATTTTCAAATGAATTTTTAATTTGAAAAGGCTACTACAGAAATCAATATCTCTTTGGGAAATATATATATATACAACACAGTAAGGAAGATATATTTTTCAAAATGAGGGTTAACATTTATATTCCGGTATACCTAACAACACTGAGTTCCAGTTTTGTTTGTATTTTTTTTGCTAATAGTTCTTGTAATATGTAATATTTTATTTTAGTGGGTTGCATTCTTGGCTGATTCTATTTAATTCTTTTATTAAATAGACTTATTGACTGGGTAGATCCTTAATTTACACAAGGAACGTTTGTTCACGTTCCACATTTTTACATTGCTACATTTTTTTGCTGGCAGACAGATGGTTGATTTCTATATTTTCTTAATGGGGGGAGAGAATTAAGAAACCATCAACAGGTGGGTTACATATGAAAAATACATTTAAAACCATATCAGAATCAGACAGTTCTTTCTTTACCTGGGCCAATGTAGATGTAAAAAGTAGAATTTAGCTTGAGTGCTAAGTTCAGTATAAAAATCCATGTATATCGAAATGCAAATGAAAAAATATATAGAAGTAATTTAAAATATCTTCTTGTAACTTCTAGACCGCTGATAACTGTTGCTTTGTTAACTTTTATTTTTCCTCAAATATTAGATCAGTAAAAATATATCACATTTATCCTGAAGGGGGTTGGAATCTTTGGTGTGAAGATAATCAGTCAACGCGCGTTTCTTCAACCAAGTTGGCATCATCTAGAACTGATTAAAACTGATTTGTTTTAATTTGTTGATTGGAGAAATGTGCGTCGAGTGCAGTATAGTGTTTTGGTCTTATGTGGAAAACTACTTCAGTGTTAGACAGTCAAGTTAAGAAGTTGGAAATTAAAATGCATTTGATCTTCACAATATCATGTGATACATCCAGTTTATACTTATAAAAATAGAACACAATGTGAAGTATGTAGATATTAATCATTCCGTAATGTATATGCAGTACTGAATATATTTATTTTAAATTATTCTTATAGCTAAAAATTGATTTTCCGTGGAGATGAGAATATTTCTACAACTATTTGTAACGGTCAAACTAATTACTTTAATAATTGACTTTGTTTCTTAGACATATATAACAATTTATAACTGTAGCGTGATACAGAATTTATAGATGGGAAACAGGAAATAATTTATAAGACCTGTTGCTATGCTTCTGCGCATGTTGCATTAGTATTGATTTATATTTAACTTGTTTGAAATCGAATGTATTTCTCTGGTTAAAATATATTTAGTACACTTTAATAATATTAAATTTTTGTGAAATTGTCATATTTACTAATATGTTGTTAAACGATTTTTTATAAATTCACAATTAAGCTCCTTCTAATATTTTAAAATGTTGATTCAATGTTACCCGGGAGTAGACAACAGGTCTCTTATCCCTTTTCTTTTCTTAATCTCAATTATAGTTATTACTTACATACACTTCTTGGAGTTTTAGTTCAGAGTTAACTCTTGGCACTGATAAAGTTTTCAATCTGTTCTTGCTATGTATAATCTTATGCCCTTTGCTGTCGACTGTATGCCTGTAGCCCCATCTATGTGTTTGCACCAAAACAAGTCGTAATATACCTATTGGGTTTATAAGGGCTCTGTTATTTCTTTCATTCTCTGTTACATTACCACCTCCTGTCCAGCTAGAATCCTTTTATCTAAATATTCAGATCGCAGATATGAAATTTGGATGGCAACCGATGTACAAAAACTAAATAAAAAGTTATGCCAGAGATTCATGGTATGGATCACCTATAGAATAACAACATTCTTAATTAGAAATAATGTTAATAACAATTAATTATTTCAAATTTAATGAATTACTAAAATTACCTCTAATGTAATATGGAATTACTGAATCTCGCCATTTATTAATTTGCTTATGTATGTTGTTATCGCTAATGACTAGCGTTTATTTTGCAAGATCTTACAAACCTTTGGTTATTATATTTGACACAATTAGTGTAATTTTGTCAATAACATACCAAGTGATATATAGATCCGTTCCAATAGGTCAAAATTGAAGAATATTGAATCAAGTAAAATATCGATGAATTATGGATTCAGTTAATAATAAGTCTTATTCACAATTTTCAGTTCCTTTCCTTCCTTCAGTTCCCTCTTCCTTTGTTTCTGTTTCGATAATGTTTTTCCAGGAAACATATTTTACCAAATTCTACTATATTAAATCCTTTAGCTTCTAATTTAAATAAGGAGGAGGTTGATACTAGAGGAGGTTTTTCTATTAGTGAATGTAACACTAACAAATACACATGTATTTGTGCCTACCCATCATAATAGTGAAAGTTTATTTAGCTCTTAGCTCAGTTTCTTCTCATTGACATTTTATTTGCTTATGGGTAAGGGGCACATGCTTAATATATTAGATGCCTCATTTACATATTAAGTAGTTTTTCTATCGGGATATTTATAGAAAAAAAAACAAGATATATGACAATAGTTCGTACGCTCTCAGGGCGGGTCTCAGATGAAATCGGTAGAACTTCTGTGCTGTTCTGCCATGGTCGATGATTCAGCTGGCATTTTCAGTGCTTCTCATATGGTGATTGGCGGCTGAGTGGTTTCCGTAGTTTCTAAGTCTCTATTCTATATCCATTGATAGGTCGCGGTTGATTATTGCGGCACGTTACGGTTCGTTGAATCAGTTACGGTCAATTCCCCGCGACTACCTCTCCCTTGCTGCTGCTTGTTCCTGAGTAGGGACTTCCCTACTGATCCTTCATTCCTATTGATGTTATTTGGATGTGGCAGAATCTGAAGAGGTTTCCTTTGTGGCAAATTGTACTAACCATTAGTGCGTAGCAAAACTATGGTGGTCTCAAACGCGATCTTGTATCCGTTTTCCCCAGCATGTTCAGCAACTTCTCATAGTGGAGAAGCCGTAGATTTCTCTCATGCTCCTTATATCTGGCTGCCACTGTTCGCTTTGTCATCTCTACATACACCTTGTCACAATTGTTGCATGACACGTCTCCCGGACGAGAAGCACTAACAGGAAGAGCTGGTATCTCTTCGATCTGTATTTCTGAAGATACTTAAGGAAGGACATCAACAGAGCAATTAGACCTCGACGTGATTCATTCACAGCGAGACTCAAGGACGAAACTTCTAAACGTAATTGTTATTATTATTATTATTATTATTATTATTATTATTATTATTATTATTATTATTATTATTATTAGTATTATTATTATTACAATTAGTGTAAATGATGTTGTATTGCGTTTAACAACATTCGTAAACAATTTATTATCTAACGATACATATATTGTATATTGTATTGTATTGTATTGTATTATATATTAAAACCAATATTCACCGGATTCCTATGTTCTTAATTAGAGAATCAGTCATTAAACAGTCAGCAAAAAGCCAACAATAAATCTGAAGTTATAATTATTATCGAAGATATCAATTAATATAGGGTCAAGAATGGATGCCTGAGGAACGCTAAAAGAAACCTGGAATTCGACAAATTTAAAATTATTATAGACTGCTTACTGTTACGGAATATGAATTAAATAATAGTAGCAGCTGATTGTATAATGCAAAGACATTAGTTTGTTAGGAAGTATATTATGGCTGAGTTTATGAAACGCCATCGAAATTCAATGTAAATTACATCCATTTGTTCCTATATATCCAAAATATTCTGAGATGAACTTAGCAATATTGAGTAAATTAGTAGTTGTAAATCAACCTTTCATGGAATTGATGATGAGATCGACCCATGCTATCTTAGAACAAATTAAGTTGTGAAAAAATATTTTCAATACGGTTTTGAAATTCACAATTGTACCATTCACAATATCGTCAGTACTTCTTAGGACTTTTTCCTAAAAAAAAAAATACTTGTTTGGAAGTAAGGGGCTTGTTATTATCTGTATCATGCTTTACCTATAATGCTGCTGGTATGTGGAAAAATACAATATTTCTTAAATAGAATTCAGATTTGAATAAAACAGACTCTCAGGATTTCTACTGGTGTAGGTATAGTTAGATGGACATGTTCTTAATGGGAAATCATTATGTGTGGTAATGTGTTATTATACAAATAAACAGTTATTTATTTTTAACAGTACTTTCTTTTGAATATAATATGATAATATGGTATAATACGTTATACAGCTGCTGACAGAGTCTTCAAATCTTGTTGCGTATATTCAGCAGCGAAAACTCATTTACAAAAACTGAAGTGGTCCTTAAGTAATACAGTATAATTATATAAAAAAATTACCGAAAACGACAGACATTGGTAAATTTTTGCTTAAGCATTATTAATTAATAAGACATTACAATAAGCATGCTGGACTTTTAGTTCTCATAATATAAAAGCCAGTGTAAATTTGGTTTAAAATTGAATTAAACTGAATATAACTAGAATGTTTATTCTAGTTGCAATCATTACGCATTTTGTATTTACTCTACTGTCATTCGTCTTACATTTAAATAAGGGTCTTTGAATGGAAGTAATCTTGCTTTCTTATTCTCTTTTATCTGAAAATCTTTCTGACATATAATTATTTACTATCGAAACTAAACTCACCCTTAACGGCAGTTCCGCCATTATCGGATATCAAATCTTATTGGTTGGTTTTATTTTTAATATAGGACGCTGAATTTAGTTGGACGCAAATTAGAAACTTTGCTACAAAGCTTCTACTCTCCTCTTTCTCATGAAGTTTCGACAAAGGCCTTTGAAAAATATTTTTGCTTTGTTACAAATATAAATTTTATATTTATGGTAACTTCATCTTCCATTGGTTTGGTTTACTTTAATATAAGCAGATTCAATTTAGCAGAAAACATATTTTTATTACTATGCTCTGTAATCAACAGAAACTTAGATGTCAAATATATTCTTGTTGACTGTAGTTATTTGCTATTGCTATTAAATGGGCAGTCTTTTCCGCATGGCTAGTTTACCACACCTCTAAAAATTCTCAAAAGGAAACGGTTATTCGCTTTTGAAACCTATATAACAGGTGATAGGAGTAATGTTCTTGGTTCGTTTATTTTCGCTAATTTTAATTCACAGTATTATCGGTACTTTGTTTAAAAGAAAATACTTTTTATCGTGATGTCTAAATTAAAGTGTCTCCAGGACTTACTTGTTCAAAATTGTAAATTTAATATGTAAAGTAATTTTTTTTATTTTTATAACATCTGGATCTGGATTAGTTGCAGTAGGTATATATTCCAACACTTTTGCTTTTTTTTTGGAATTTTACTACACTTAGTTTTGGAAACTTAGTTTTGCTATACTAAAAAGAAAATTGCCATATCTCTTTTACTAACGCTTCAAAATTAATATACTTGATATACAAAATTGATAGATTTGAAGTGTACTTCTTGAACAAATTGAAAATAGCTATTAGGTAATTCCATTTGTACTGATTTTATAACAATTTGTACATATAATAAATTTTATTAAAAGTATCGAAAGTATATAGTTTATTGAAATTATTTTAATTTCCAAAACATAAAAACAATATCTGAGATGATATGTATCTATGAATATCTGTTTAAAGTCCTAAGTATATTTTCTTAAAGTACCAAGTACGATGTATAAATCAAAAGTAATTTAAGTACTTGTGGAAAGTACTTCAAATAAATGGCAAATACTGTATTTCAAATACTAAAGATGTATTTCAAGTACGTAACCAATATTTCAAGTACTCCAATAAGTACTTCAAATGCTCAAGAAATATAAAGTATCAAAAAATTGCTTCAAAATATTTGCAATATTCCAATAGTTTCAAATACTTGAGGGTACTTCAAATATTATTATTTTTCATGTTTCAGTTGTAAAGTAAGTTTTACTTTAAAATTTATTACTTATCCATTCATTAAATACCTTTACGTTCGACTGTATCATAATATAGTTAAGTAACTCCACAAAAATGAAGTAACAAGTCTAAATACCTTAGCAAAGTAATTCAACTGTCAAGTACCAAATACCTAAATTGAAAAATTCTGGAAATACCGAAATTAATTCAATTACCACTTTAAGTACTTTTACTTTAAATATTGAACAGTTCTGGTTTTGCAGTACCGTAATCAAAACTATGTTTCAAAAAGACAACGTCCTGACCCTCACTGATCCTTTTAGCGGCGGGTTTGTTTACTAATATTTCTATATGTTCAGAATTATGTTAAAATATCCAATAAAGAGAACATTTTTATTTTTATCAAACTTTTCTAAGAACTTCGGAACCTTCGAAACTAAAAATGAACAGCGCAAATCAAAGATAGACTTTTACCCAGAGCATTAATAGTTTTCAAACACAGTTATGATTGGAGAATTTAATATAAAAATTAAAACTTTTAGTTGGTTGCAGAGATTGTTTAACGACATAATAAAGCAAATAATGTGGTTGGCTTTTGTTGAACTTTGCGACCCCAAACTTTACAGGTCTGTGGGGAAATTCCAGTATTCCATATTCGCTAGCCACAAATATTAAATAAACAATGACAAACTATAATTGTTTCTACACCTTTTTGTAACATTTAAAATATGAAAATTAAAACGCATAAATGAGAGAAGTTAATGGATATCATCCAAAAGATTTGATACTAGTACTAGTATTTTATGTCTTTATTTTGCATTATATTTGATAGGTATTTTTAATTATCTTTGCGAATTCTACGAATATCGACAGACCTACTTATTTATCAAATAAATAAGTAGGATTGTCTTCCTTAAAGACAATAGAGGTCACTGCTGTTATGGCACCTGCGGGAAAACAGGTCGTTATCTGTCTGTCAATTTGACAATAATTGTCAGACAGATAGTAGCACAGACCCAAAGAGGGCACTACGGTGTGTTTCTCACCACTACTAGTTCTGTATTACATTATTATACCATTCTTTCCTCTTTCTGAAAATGCCATATTTGTCATGGAAATTATAGAGAGTTACAGTTTTATAAGTTTTTAAAGTGAAAACCTCGAAAACCTCGTTTTTCTCGAAATGCTACGGAAAGAATAATAATTCACAAAATAGACTATGGAAATAAAAGACATCACTTGTAAACGTCAAATTAGTTTATTGACAACTCATGTACTTAAGTTACTTTAAGAAAAATGTTTACTTTTTAAGTGAAAAAACTAAAGTGTGTAATATTTTTTGCTGAAAGTAAATCTTACAAAACAACACAAAGAAGATTTAGAACTATGTTTAACAAAGAACCTCCAACGAAAAATTCAGTTAGAAAGTAGTATAGAAACTTTTGGACCATGACACAAAATGATCATTTTGTGTCATCTTCAAAATTTCAATTGCATTATTCAGGCTATTTTTATTATTTGGAGTTCTTTTTTTACGGTCAATACACTAACATTTTAAAAATTTTGCGATATCTTGAGTTATATTCGTGATATTTGTGTTGAAATGAAACAATTTAAAGTTATCATATTAGCATAGTATAGTACCTTAACACATCATTTCTGCTATATGCTGAAACAAGTTAGCGGTGGAACGTATATAATTTAAATGGAGTAAATTTAATTATTACTTGGTTTTACACAATGCAAAATAACATTTAATTAAAATGATTCCACATACCGCTTATTTTTTTCTGAAATGCTTGTTGAAGCCAACATACAATTCTATCGCAAACCGTTATGTGCAAAAGTTACGGTTCAGATTAGAAGTCAGTTGAATGAAAATAAAGCAATTTTAATGAAATTTCAATTTACCACAGCGCATTGTGGGTCACTCGACGGCCCCGTTTTGTTCTGCTTGCATTTAGTGGACTAGTGAATTCCTGTAGGGGTCACTAAATCATGAATTAAACCTAAAGTTAAGCAGAAGATGGGTAGAAAGTGATAAAGGTTTTCAGGCAGTGTCTGTATACGGAGACTATTTGTAAACTGGACACTACGAGGATTAGTAGCTTCGGAACTACTTACAGTCAAGATAAAAGCTGAATTGAGTCTTATATGTAATTTTGCTTGATATTTAACTTAGAATGCTATACGCTGATTCATTTGTGGTAGTAAATTCGGGTACTTCTCATTAAATTTTCTACAGGTTCTGCTGATATTCATATCACACTGTCCACATATCCATGCAAAATAAATAAATTCATTAAAACTGTATTTGTATAATAATTATTCTCTACCACTAGGCTATCAACTCACAAATACTATGTAAAAATGCAAAAAGTGTAAATGAATAAATGACATTTCTGCGAAGACAAGAATGTTCATGGCCAATAAGAGAATAGGCCTTGTATTTCTGGAGCAAAATTATAAATAAAAGCTTATAAATCGAAAACGCTGCTAGTTAGATGTAGGTATAGTATATAGATTAATCTGAATCAGAAATAATGCACATGGCATTTCTATTTAAGAAAATTATCTCTTGATTACTTTTATAAGTCATTTAAAAAAAGTTATTTCATTTCAAAGACATTTTTTATAGTCAGCTTGAAACAAATAGATTTTTCGACAGTACGATTATAGAAAATTAGTTATGAGATATTCTTTTGTTTAAAATACTTGCCTTAGGTACAAGAAACACGCAGTGGTTTCTTAAGAGAAGCAGCCATTTTATCAATTTTCTGTGACTGTACAAGTTCTTTTGTACAAAGGATGTATACCACGTGTGTTATGCTCTTATTAATAATATAATCATTCATATTTGAATTACTTTTTGTGAAGAATAAACAATTTGGATTTATTTTTAAAGGCAGGTTACAGTGGATTTAAGTAAAACACACGTAAATTGTGAACTACTATTTAATTTAATTTACTTTCGATCTTCACAGCATAAGAGCTCATTTATAAGTAACAAAGAAACGCTAACTTGGTGGTGTCGTTGGGAGCTAAAAATGCCGATACAGCCATACTTTATAAATGAGAACAGTGTGACGCCTGTGAGGCGAGATTGACTTTCAGTTAAACTTAAACAAATAAGCGAATACAATTTTGCTTTATTGCATTTATACATTAAAAAACCAACACACCCCCTCAAAATTTTATGAGCTCATACTTGCTGTTTTATGGGGAGATTACAATCGAAGGTCCAACATTTGTTGCAAGAGCCAAGGAAAACCCCTTAAAAACTTGGCCAGACCTTACACTAAAATAGGTTTATCTAATTAATATGTTTTTCTATTAACTCTATTTTGTTATCTCAACTCCTTGAACTGAGGTGCTGGTAGCGGTTTCGTCAGTAGGTCAGCTTCCTGAAGACCTGTCGGCAAATATTTCAAACAGACAGTATTGTTCTCTACTTGTTCTCTAATAAAATGGTATTTAACGTCGATATGTTTAGAACGTTTATGATACTCTGGATTATTTGCCATTGCAATACAACTTTGATTATCTTCATACAAAGCTACTGGTTCTGACATATCAACATTAATACTTTTTAACAATGACTTAATCCATAATGCTTCCTTGACTGCTTCAAATACAGCCATGTATTCAGACTCAGTTGATGACGTAGCAACTGAATTTTGTCGTCGTGTGATCCATGTCACTGTACAATTTTTGAACAATTTAAATAAACACCCTGTTGTACTTCGACGATCTAATTCATTTCTTGCCCAATCTACATCAACATAGCCTGTTAAGATTTGTTCGTAATTATCATTACGTTTATATATTAATTTTAAATCAGTCGTTCCTTTTACATATCTTAATACCCGCTTTAAGCATAACCACAGTTCTTTATTACATTTATTTTGATAACGACTCAGCAGATTTACTGCAGTACACAGATCTGGTCGCGTACAAAGCATGGCAAACATTAAGCAACCTATTAAATTTCGACAAGGTGCATCGTAACTATCTTCTGAATTTAATTCTGAATAGTTTAATTTTACAGGCAATGGTGTACTGACTGGGTTGCAATCGCTCAGTTTGATCAAGTGAAATTTCAGATTTGACTCTTTTTATTCTGATTCCTAAGAAATAATTTATTTCTTTTAAATCAACCATTTCAAATTGTTTCATTAAAAATTTCTTAAAATCAGTCATTGTATTTATGTCCCTAGTCGCTATGACTAAGTCGTCTACATATAATATTACATAAATGTTTTTCAGAACGTGACCTCTATTTAGGAAATATAAACAATGATCAGCTGATGAATTTACAAAACCTTTTTCAATCAACACGTTATTAAAACATTCATACCAGCATCTAGCACTCTGTTTGAGTCCGTATAAAGATTTATGTAATTTACATACTACATTATTTGTTTTTACTACAACTCCGTCAGGCACCCTCATATAAATATTTTCGTTTAATCTGCCGTTAAGAAACGCAGTTTTAACGTTCATCTGATGGACTAATAATTCATGCTGAGTTGCCAATGCAAGAATGCACCTTAATGTACTAATAAGCGCTACCGGCGCGAATGTTTCGTCATAGTCTATTGTTTTTCTTTGGCTAAACCCTCTTGCTACCAAACGGGCCTTATAGTTTACCAAATTACCATTACCATCGCTTTTTATTGCAAACACCCATTTACAATCGACAATATTTGTATTACTTGGCTTTTGTACTAGCGTCCAAGTTTTATTACGCTCTAATGAATCTAATTAATTTTTTATAGCTTTTTTATAGTTTTTCCCAATTTTGCCTAAAAGGATGTTTAGCTACATCTTGATAACATTTTGGAATGTCATTTGATATTGCATCACCTATCAAATTTATTTCAAAATCATGGTCTTTATACGAAACAGTTGGTTTATTTTCCAACCTTTTACTTCTCCTCACAGCCGGCTCATTATTTAATTTCCTCAACTTATTCGAAGAGGTACATGGACTTTCATTTTCACTACTGGTCGAGCTCGTACTTTCTGGTTCAGGGACGTCCTTTATCAAGGATGTTTGACCTTGAGTGCAATTTGCAGGGACAACTTTTTCATTAAGCGTTTGCTTGCACCTTTTCTTGTCCATTTGGCCCGGTGTGAGATTTTCTACAGATTTATCCTCAGCAGCACCCCCTGCTGAAATATTTTCTGCACCTTTTGGTACATTTTTATCTGTATTTACTTCAGTATTGTTATTGACCATGTTATCAAGTTCTTGTCTTGATATTTTGTACGTAATTTCGTCAAAAATTACATCACGTGCAACTATGGATTTTTCAGATTCCGGACTATAAATTTTGTATCCATTTGGCACATAACCCACGAGAATTCCCTTTATTGATTTACTATCAAATTTACTTTTTCTCGTTTTATTATGTACATACGCCGTACATCCAAAAAGTTTTAAATGACCTAATTTTGGTTTTACATTATGCCACATTTCGTACGGTGTCTTATTTAATTTCAACGCTTTCGTTGGTACTCTATTCACCAAGTAGGTAGCAGTTAAGACTGCTTCGCCCCAGAAGCGTTTATCTAAACTCGCACTGTTTATCATCTTACGTGCTTTTTCAGTTAACGTTCGATTCATACGTTCCGCTAGTCCGTTTTGTTGCGGAGTGTATGGCACCGTCAGATGGTATGTTATTCCCTTTTGTTTACAGTATTCTTTCATCTCACCTGATAAATACTCTCTACCGTTATCACAATATAAATTAACCAACTTTATATTAAAATGAGCTTCACTTTTTGTACAATAATTTTGAAAACAAGTAAAGACTTCAGATTTATTTTTCAACAAATAATTTACGGTATAGTGAGTGAAATCATCGATAAAGTTTACAAAATAATTCTTTTCATTTAAAGTGGATGGTGTAATTGGCCCACATACGTCAGAATGTACTACAAATAGTGGCCTTCGTATGTATTCTTTATCTTTTAATTTTGCAAAAAGGAGACGTGCTTGTTTTCCACTAATACAAGCTTCACATAATGAATCAATAGGATTTATATCTTTTAAGCAGATATTATCAAAAGCTAATTTATTTACTTTAATTTTAGTAAATTTTTCTTTGCGTATGTGACCCAAACGTTCATGCCACAATTTATTTTTATCAACAATATTAGCCTCAGCCACGTGGCCCGCAGCCCGTGCTTTATTGTGCGCATTTTGTACTATTAATTCTATAATATACAAATTTTTCATGCGCTTACCTTTCATTAATGCCATGTCCCCTTTTCTGACCTCCACTTGGCCAGTTTCTGTGAATATCACCGACATTCCAGCTTCCTGGATACGCCTCACTGAGATGAGGTTGGTAGGTACACTTGGACAGTAGAGGACATCTTTCAGCTCACCGTTATACCCAAGGGATGTGGTAACCTTTATTCGGCTGATATGTGTTGCCTCAATGACCCTTCCCTTTTTCGCTATCGTTATACGAACTGGTTCCATCAGCTTTTTGAGTTCAGTGAAGAGACTCAAATCATTGACAATATGCTCTGTTGCACCAGAGTCCAACACGAAACATTTGGATGCTTCTTCATTATCATTATACGAATTTTCATTACGTATCATAAAGGCAAACGGTTCTTCAATCACTGCTGTTGATACTTCAGCCTCATGATTGTTTCTTCTCTTGTTCTGCCTTTCATGCGTTTTTAAACTTTGTTTGTAAAAATAACAATCACGTTTTAAATGATTTTTGCGCCCACAATGGAAACATTTTTTGACTTGCTTATTTTTAAACATAAGCTTATCTCGGCTGTGCACTTTGTTCTTTTTCCAATTTGCATTTGAACTGGAGGCACGCAAATGAAGAGCTTTCATACTGGTATCGGCATTGTCTCGTTCTAGAAATTCCTCATGTTCTAATAGCATTCCTTTCACAAGAGCTAATGTTATTTTGTCGTCTGTCATGGTTTTGATTGCAGCTTTAATAGGCATATAACTTGATGGTAGTGAGTTTAAGGTGTACCACACTTTAGTTGTTTCAGTTACTTCCATGCCACAAGCCGCTAAATCTCGGATTATTTCCTCCATGTCTAACATGTGCCTTTTTAATGATGTACCTGGCTTTAATTTACAATTAAATAGCCGATCTTGAAGACATAGCTGCGTCGACACTTTTGTGCACGCATATAGGCTATCAAACTTTTCCAGGATCTCTCGAGCTGTCGCACGACCTTGTGGAATTTGTGAAATAATTGAATCATCCAAATATTCAATTAATGTACCTCTGGCAAATCGTTCCCATTTCGGTGACTGGTGTTGGTGGATCTTCATTTAGCACTTTACTAGCACCTTCTTGCTCAATAATTTCTGTGAGTCTAAATTTCCACATCAAATAATTTTCACCGTTAAATAGTTTGAGATTACGTTTTACACTCGCACCTGATTCACTCGCCATAGTTTTTTTTTTAATTATTTCACCTTTACGTTTTTGTAATTATTTTTATTCACTAGTACTAGCACACAGTGTCTGGGCCCATAACCTAAAGGCAGGTTACAGTGGATTTAAGTAAAACACACGTAAAATGTGAACTACTATTTAATTTAATTTACTTTCGATCTTCACAGCATAAGAGCTCATTTATAAGTAACAAAGAAACGCTAACTTGGTGGTGTCGTTGGGAGCTAAAAATGCCGATACAGCCATACTTTATAAATGAGAACAGTGTGACGCCTGTGAGGCGAGATTGACTTTCAGTTAAACTTAAACAAATAAGCGAATACAATTTTGCTTTATTGCATTTATACATTAAAAAACCAACAATTTTGGTACAGAGCCCTTAAATACAAATTAACTATCCGTCTTTAGTAGATGTAAGAAAATATTGTACATTGTTGGTTTTCGTAAAATGTAAGGAGGAAGACTATGAAATATGAAAGCTATGAATCCCAAAGAATATAGCTGCTTACAAATTCCCTTCGAAGCTAAGTACAACTCAGCAAAACAAGTGAAAAGTGTATTCGATAACCCATCGGATAAAACAAACAACATAACTATTCTACCCAATCTTGACAACAAACTAAATGGAGCTATTTGTTAATGCAAATTTCTAAAACTATTGCTCAGATTCGGTTACGTTACAATATCGAGATCACATTCATATACTATAAAATTAATCCCGGTCATGTTGCAAACGGTGCAATATTTGTAATAAATGTCAACCTGAGGTTATTTATGAGAATAATATCCTGCATATTAAACTTGAAACAACTCGAATCAGATGTTTATCATCTGATCAATCAATGTTTACATATCATATCCAGATCATCTTTTACATGTACTCGATAATACACATACGACAAACATAATTTGTAAGTACAAATGAAATATATTCTCTCATTTCCTAATGCTACTCCTTTCTCCTGTATGTGTTTTTATTTCAATTTCGTGTATCTCGATTAGGGGTGTCAATCCCAAAGGGTTTTGTAATCCCGGGATTTTCGAGATTCGGTGTACCTAAGCCCGGGATCCCGGGACAAATCCCGAAAAAATAACACTGACGTACCTAATTTTCCAGCAACACCAAAACACTATACTGCACTCGACGCGCGTTTCGCCAACCAAGTGCCGAGTGCAGTACCGAAAAAATAACTACAACATCTAAAAATACACTTTTATTTATTAAGAAAAAATAAATAAAAACCTTTCTATTTAAAAAATATAAATTAACTAAAAGAACATTTAAAAGAACTAAAATAACTGATAATAAAAAATAAAGTATAACTTGTTACAATAAAACCTCAAAAATATGAGTTCCTTCAAGGTTTCGCCTTTTAGGCTTGAACGAATTTTTCTAATCAACTAAGATTCATGTATCATACTTTTGATGACATACCGTTTGGTGAGTTGGGGGGTTGGGACCATAAGACTGCTTAAATTAAACTGTTTACCATTACCAATATGAATAAATATCAGTAATTCATGCTAAATCTCTTGGGGGTTTAAAGAATATATAGCTACTAACTAATAAATACTTATAAGTATTGAAAGTATGCCCTACCTTTATCTTTATCATCATCACCATCCAGATTTGTACGGTCCATTTTCATAATAATTATGGCACAGACACAGATATAACCTCTGGTTATGTTTTCACAAAAACTAATAGCGCCAGCGGTGAACCACCGGGAACCGTATGTCATTCAATTTCAGACTTTTGCGACCTTACACTTGGAATAGAATATTTTTACAAAATTATGTACTAAATGAAAATTTCGGGACTAGTATCGAAATTATTAAACCAATCCCGAGATTTTCGGGACATGTTTTTGGCCGGGATCCCGAGATCCCGGGATTCCGGGATCCCGGGATTGACACCCCTAATCTCGATTCTCACAATATTCCAATTAAAAGCGAACTTCAGCAATATAGTAAATTATTTAGCAATATGTACAACCGTTTTACTATTTTTTCTTTTTGTTCAGTAGTGAGTGATTAATTGTGTTTTATTTCTAGCTAGTGCAATCTATCTCTCTTGCTTTCCTTTTTGTTTTAGATTAATAAATAATTATGCCATCGATGCACCAACCAATGATTCTTATGTTTTTAGAAGCAATAAAGAAATAATATTGAATAACAATTTCGAAAAAAAGTATGCGAATTATTGCACAATATTTAAAACATTTCTGCGGTTTTAGGAAAAAATTATATGTACCTACCGTTTTATGATAGTTAATCTCCTAACTCAAGACCGTAAACATAAACAACTACACCATTATCTGTTCATAAACCTATGAAGCATACTTTTGGTCCTTTCAACGTTCCTTAATAAAGTTATAATTACACAACTTATACAATTTGATGGCAGATGTTCTTAACTACTTGAAGATAATAATTATATAAATCGTATGACAAAACCGATGTAGCGAGAATTATTTTAATTTTTTCCATTATTTAATTATGATATTATAGACGAAGTTGAGATTGTCCATAATATTGGATAATACTGACGCTACGGTAATATTTCAATAACATTAAATTTTTTATTAGTAACCGTAAATATGTATTTCAAATATCATAAAAGTTCCCAAGTTATTCGGCTATTCCGGTAGCTTTACTTGCTAAAGCAAAGATTATATTAGGAATTCAGATGATATTATAGACTGTTTATATAAACTTCGATTCAATACTATTTTTATGTTATAGGAGATAGTAATGGCTCAGAGTTATTTTACTGTCCAGCAAGTTTATACCCCAGCGGCGTACTCGTAAGATATCTAACAGCTAGACTATAAAACAGACATTAGTACCGCGTAAACTCCCAGTGGTCAAGCGAATGTCAGTTCCTATGGAAGCTGTATTTTATTTGAGATAAATAATTTTAGATTAGAAAGCTAGACTTATATTGTTAGGCGTTGAAAAAGTATCACCACGTAAGGCTGTTATTCTGAAAATATTATTAAACATTGACGTGTATTGTGGGTCTTTATAACTTTTAATATAGGTAGAAATATTTCATTTTACCAAGTAGACTGTGAAAAAATAAAACAATTTAGTTTGTCTCGAGTGTCAAATTTGTTGTCACAAGCTTCGTCAGTAATGCTTGGGTCCACAAAAGTGTCAGTAAAGATGCCATCACTATTAAATTATACTTACGAAGATTATTTTACAACTGTAATTAAACTTCCAGAACAGAAACAGACATATCCATTACTCGCAGCAATGCGGGTAATGGATGAGTAATATCCCTAATCAATGCCTTTTCTTTTTCAAACCACTTCTTATTTAGAGGGAAGCTTAATAGTCAATGAATTAAAAAATTGAACTCGCCATTTTGTGTTGAGCACAATGGTGAGAGTCTTTAGGGATATATCTTAAAGTACTGCTATATTTTCTGTATATGTCAAATTCTAATCTATTTTGACTATTTATAATTATTAATACATCTAAGAATGATAGTTGTTCACAGTTTTCAATTTCATATGTAAATTTAACTGACGCTAAATTTATAAAATAATTAGGGAACGTAAGTTTAACGAGACACTTCCGAAAATTTCTCGACTTTTCAAAATGAAGAGAAAATCCAAAATTCATACCTATTCCATACGATCGTCGTTTCACCCGTGATTTTGGTAAGATTTTTAAAGGTATAGGTATGTCAGTGGTTTATTCATCGGGAAATAAACAACAACAACTTTTAGGCAATCCAAAAGACAAAAAAATAGAAACTAAAGAAAAGTCGGGGATTTGCGAAATTATAAACTAGAAGGGCCTTTCAAACTAGATTCAAAGAAAATATGGCTCATCTCCAATATGGTAGAACAGCTAAGTCTAGTGGCGCCTAACATGCGTTTGAGAACAACCATAAAATAGATAGTAGCATTAGGAATATAACAAATTCCAGACAACTGGATGCTTTTGAGAGTTTGGAAATTGGTAAATGTAAAAATAGAATGAATGGTGACAGAGGGCCAATCCCATAGAGTCCGCTTTATTGGTTCACTGATCAGTCGTGATGGTTCACTGACCAGTGGCGACGGTTCACTGAACCGTAGAAATAATTTAGCTATAAATAGGACACAATGTTAGCATAAATTTAGTTTTAATCATCTCCTGATGATTAAAACGACGAAACTTGGTTGACCAAAGGCGCGGCGAGTAAAGTATAATGTTTTCAACATGTAATACCTAATCACTATCAGCTATCCTCCAACAGTCTTTAACTCAAATATGACCTGGCTATCACAAAGTGAGTGAAATCCACTATATTCTACGAGATACCTTGGTCTCAAATAAAACATCAATTCCGTATTCCTATAAATTGGGCTGACATAAAATGTCCCTATTAAATGAATCTATAAACGTAACACCGGAGAAATTTAAGTACCGTTCTTACGGTATGATATTCATATCCCAAGCACTATATTAAGTTATCCTCTCCTACAGCAATTTCTAATATAAGTCTCTCGTGCACATATACGAGAAAATTCGTGTTGGCAAGGGACATAATATAAAGATTTTATTACAAAACATATACGTTTTACATAAAACAGGCATCAAAGAAATTGCCAACGATTTTTCTTTACAGTTCCCGCTTTACGCTTGGATATTACTTTAATTCCGAACATTAAGTACTGAAAGGTTGAATGTAATTAAAAAGAGATTTTCTTCACTTTGATTCTATCTTGTAATCAGTTTGTGTAATTGAGATCAACTGAATTTAAAGAAATAAGTAAACTATGTACAAACGCTGGTATCTCTCGAAAAATTTATGAGATATCAAAGCGTAATAAAATTAGTTTATACCACCATTTTATCGCAAATACAGAATATTAATAAGGATATAAAAATTATGTCAAATAAAGTTGAACATAAATTCCATAAAGTAAAACATACTTTTTAAAGACAGAAATATATATTTAAAATCCTGTCGTCAAATAGTAGGATAGAAGCTAAGAGCATATTTTTAGTTCCTAGAAGACGCAAATGCATAGTTTCCAGAAAAATTAAGAATAATGCATAACGAGAGCATCAAAATGATTTTCGGTGGTTTCGTTTGGACAATTACCTTTTATATATAAAAAAAAACAGCAGAAATGTTATCACATTCAAGTTTTTCATAACAAAACTACAGATCATAAGAGTAATGTTGCATACGAATATTTATAATATTTAATAGATATAAAATTTTATTTCTCCTTTCCATTTTACACAAATTAAATGTAAGCACAAGGAAATATGTTTTGTCAACCCTATATTAATTTTCCTTAAGAAAATAAAACCAGAGAGATTAAGCAATAATTTGTAAATTTCGATGAGAACTTAATTTTAATACTAAGAATTGCTAAGAATTTGATATTATGGTATTGACTTATCTGCAAATTGATAAATTAGTTTGGAAAACATTCACCCAGCTTTATTACTTCTAAAATTTCAAATATGCTCTCTAATTTAAAGTTTAATTAATTTTTCAAATATTCGCAAATTGCAGCCTTATTAAAGTCCCTTGCTTATGAAATTAATTGAGCTTATCACATATTATTCCTCAGTAACAGTAATTGCATCTAGAGATTACAAATAACTTAAATTGGAATATACATATGTAGACTTTGCTTAAAGATTGTTTGATTGAAATTAAAATAAAAATTAATTAAATTGTATTTGATTGTAACTAATAAGTAATATGAAATGTGAAAATAACAAAGTGTGCCTCGGAAAATTAACAGTCTGAGAAAAAGATATTGGATATTATTACAAGGAAAAGTACCTCTTACCACGATTCTGGTATGTTTATATTGTTACAACCTAGACAAATGAACGTAACAAGAAATACACACAATGTTACAATGTCACGGTATTGTGATTTCAATTAGAAACGCCATTGGGTAATCTTAAAGGAAAGCCGAAGGCCGTCATCAACTGCTTGCAAATCAGCTGTAAGATGGATACAACCAAATTGATACAGAAAAAATAATAACAGTTATTATTCACAGTTCACAGTTCCACCGCAATGTGCTAAAAAGAGAATATCGATTCGTTGGTAGGCACAGAGGCTTTCTCCAACACATCGCTCTTATGATCCCCTTTTTTGGCCGTAACTCACTTATTATTAGAGATAGACCCATAAAACCTTATAAGACCTTATATGAAGAGTATAGATAGATAGATAGATAGATATTTTATTTAATCACTTTACATTTATATATGTTTGTGACAAGTCGTAAAAACCTGCAAGTATGCTACAAAGCAAAAGAATGAGACAAGACATACATACAGACTAAAAATGGAAAAACAAGATATTAAAATGTTAAACTATTACAATTTAGGGAATGTATAAGCGCAAATTAAGGGAATTTCGAGCTGATAAATTTAGTCGATAGCCGTGTGGTCTCAGTTGAGTACGTCTTCGAGTTGGATAATCATGGTAGTCAGCATTTGTATGATAATTAGATCTATTTTTGTGTATCTCTAGGAGACTATACAGGATAAATATACATGGCAACGGCAGAATTTTCAGTTTTTTAAATAAAGGACGACAGTATATCGACGTAGCTTTATTGAGTCACGCTATAAAAAATCAAATATATGTAAACTAATGGTAAATATTAAAGAAAACTGATGGATCAAAGCCATTTTTAAAAAAATTTGATATAAAATAACAAACTTGTCCACTACATTACAAAAGCACTGTATATACAGGATATGTGTATAGTGCGGGAATCTAAGATATTCCGGTTATCTCTGAAGATACAAAAAAATCCCTCCCTTCTCCCGAAGTTTATAAAATAAAAATATGAGTTACTATAAAGGATGTTTTAATTTCTACCAGTGCAACTAACTAGCTGCGAATTATATTCAGATTTAAAATTTTGTACTTGTTGAATCACGTATTATGTATTAACCACATTTCTCAACACATTTAATGCGATTACAATGAGAAGTACCAGCAGAAACTTTGTGGAAAATCAATGGTTCCAATATGATGGTGCTCTTCCCCATTACACCAGAGAGGTAAAAATGTCTTAATGTTATTGCAAGGTGTTGGTCAGTATGAATGATAGTTATTTCCAATTTTGTGCCAGTTATCTGTAAAGGAGCACTAGTTAGGTTCTTATTTCTCTTTTTAGGTTAGACATCATTTACTATTACATTACCCAAACAAGTGGATTGGCAGAAGTGGACCAGTTGAGTGGCCTGCTAGGTCACCAGATCTGACATGCCTAGACTTGTTGCTATGGGGATTTATAAAAAATGACGTTTATACGGAAATTCCAAGAAATATTGAAGTCCTCAAAATCAAGATTAGGTATGCTTTTCTAAAGGTAACTCCTGAAGTGCTAAGAAATGTTTCCGCATTATTTCGACGTAGAGAACAATTAAATGTAATAGGTACTCCTTTATTTAAATAAATGTTATTGTTATTTTGTTGTAAGTTCATGTGATTCAGATTTGAATAAATGTAGTCTTGTTTTTAGTTGTAACTATTCTCAAATTTTAACCCATTTTAGTTTTTATTATCTATCATATTTGACCGTAAATAAACGCAAGTATGTGACAGACGCTCAACTGGTGGCCTACTATTTAGAATTTTTGTGGCAGTTGATGAGTTCAACACGTTAAATCAGAAAGAAGTGGCAGTATCTCAAAAACCGGTAATTTTTGGTATAGGGAATATTTCATAAAAGTTGTAGGGAATTGTATTGTCGAACCAGACATGAAGAAAAGATAGGGTGTTCCATTTGAAATTGGCAAGTTTTTACCATTTTAATTTCATTAAAAGAAAAATTATTGTTTGAGTCGAGTTTTTTTGAAAAACTTTGAAATAACAAAAAATATTAGAATTTCAAAAACTTTTAATACATCGTACCCTTCATTTTTCATGGGGAATCGAAAAATCAAATAAACATTATAGGTTGTCCTTTCAAAAAATGAAGTTGGTATCGGCACAGCAATAATTAAAGACATTTTCTTTAAGAAAAATCTCTATGATGGCCTAATACTTTTAATAATATTATCAGAACATTCTAGTCTTCAGTATGTGTGACAAGTAGTCAAATGTATGCGTGGCAAAGTTTTTTTAATGATTTCAGGACAATGAAATGTCCCATCCATATATATTAAAACGCGTCGATTCTGTCTCGCTCTAAATTCCATCCCCAAATCCACAAAGTTTCAAAGCTATCTCCTCCGATGGGCGATCTCGGAACGATCTCCGCGGACCACCGGAGGTCGCCCCCGGCCTTTCTCCAATGCGTAGGGGTATGCGTAGGGGTGTAGGGGTAGGGGCGTTTTCCCAATTTAAACGCCTTTTCAAAAAACCTCTGCAAAATTTTCGTCGATCGCCGTTCGACGAGAGAGATGCGGCTAGCACCGGCGTTTGTCCTCGCGCCTAATGGTCCCGTCACGCCCGCCGAAATACCGACTTTTCGCGGGACTCCCTCGCCTCTCTTCTAATTTTTACGGCTTCGAGAAGGACTTCACGCGAAAGTTCAGTCCTTTCTCTAATCCTTTGAGATTTTTTTTCGAGACCGTACGTCGACTCCTTCTACGTCTATTTCGCCTTCGAAAATTTCGAGTCGCATCCGTCTCAACTTCTTTCTCATTTTATATGCCGATCTGAGATTACACTAACGAGACAAGCACCTCCCACAAAAACTGTCAAATTAGTTAAACTTCAGATAGGTTATTTTCCTACGAGAAATATTGCTAACGGAATCAATAGTACTGACTGCGAAACACTTCTGATTACCAAAATATTGAAGCGAAATGCTTTTCCAATTAGAAAATAGGTAAAAATAGTTTTTTCAGGTTGACACGTAGTGTTAATGCTTAAACGTCTCAAGGTAAACATTTGACAACAGGCTTGGTAGCGCAACGGGAAAGTCGTATACGATTCAAAACTTGATAATGCTGATTTCGCGAGTTCGAGTCACGGTCGAGGCAAACTTTTTTTTTTACTTTTTAATTCCAATTATTTATTAGTATTAGTACTTTCATCAATCATACTTTCAGTATCATTTTAGCTTACAAAAGTAAATATCTACAATATTTTTGGTCCCATTGATAAAATTGATAATAATGTTTACTTAAAAATAAATTCTACTTTCAGTACTTAAAAAATACCATCAACAATAGAGTACCCTTAAACCCTTACAATTCATCAAAATATTTAAAAAAATCGTTTAGTATAATTACATCATCATTCCAGATACAAAATTTCTTTAATATGAATTTTCTTTAAAATAATATTATTCCAAATGCTTTTGTCACCCGAAGGGTGACCCCAGGCCGCAGGCCGCAGGCTTTCTGGACCCCCGGTAGGGCAAGAAATGGGAACGAAAATCGCGACAGCGATTTTCTCCCATTTCTAGTTAAGAAATTTATAACACTAAGTAAAAGCAAAAACATGACAATGGAAAGGCGCCTTCTTTAATTTTGCAGTTTGATATACCACCAGAAAATTGGGAAATTGTATTTTTCAGTAATATCTAGAAAATTGTATCGAGAAATTTTTCAGAGATAAAACCGTTTTTGAGATAAATTCTCAACCATTTGTCACGAAACGGTTGGCCATCAAAACCAAAATTATAATAAGTAATATATTATAATTTTAAAAGTACCTAATAATGGATGTTTAGGATTGTGCGAATATAAGTGTACAATCATTTAAACTCACCAACGAAGGACTAGTGTCTTAATCCTGTGAATAAACATCTAAAAATCTGCTACCTTCCGTCACTACTAAATGTCTCTTGAGAGACCAGATATATTATTTTTTATAATATTGTTATATCATAACGCTATTTTAATTCAAATAATAATATATAGTAGAATAATTTTCTTATGTAAAATTTGGCAGAGCTCGTTGCCTGCAATAAAATTTAAACGGTTACAAATAAATATAACTGCCATAAATACCACTAAAATGTAAAACAAAAGGCAAAATATAATGTTTCATAAGAAGGAAGTCAAATTAATTTAAATTACGGTACACAACTGCGAAGTATTTAATAAGATGATTATCTTAAAAGCGGTGTATTATCACTTTCCCTCGGGATTGCATTGTTGTTTCTGGAAACGGATGTGGAACTAATTTAAGACATGCTATGGCCGCGATAACAAAGGCAAACTGCCTGAATACCGCATCATCAACTGGTGCTTCTGTAAACCTTTCATCTTCAAAGTTTTACCAGATTAGCTACATTGTTGCGCTTAAAAACACCAGCAGTGATACTACTTTCCTAAATGCTGGTGGGATGCTTAACATAAATCTTTTGAATGCGGACAACATAACGGCTAATACGCGGTTTTGAAAAACAAAGGGGATTTGGTGGATGTTCACTATTCGTACTTCTGGCGACGGAGGACTGAAATGGCGGCTTAAAATACAGGATTATATATTTTACAATAATGTTAACTTTTCATGTTTATTACTGGAATACAACAACATTAAATTGTTTTCGAATATGGAGCAGAGGTTGATGAAATACTATCTTGTATGTATTTGGGCTAAACTGCATTTATTCAATTTTAGTCATTATTGCTTTTATATGATATTGGAAAATTTGTTGGCTGTTAAAATAGAATTTATTTCTTCAATTAAAAAAACGAAAAAAGAGGACTTTCAGCCAGATACATGGACAAATATTCCACGTTTCGCCCGAGTTTTCGGACTTTTCAAGTTTCAAGATTACCTAATAGCTGAAATTAATGATTTTATATAAAAATTAAATTAGATTAGTGACAGAATAAATATCCAAAGTTTTCTTACCTAATATCAATTTCCTATTTTAATTGTGATGTATGGGTTGGTTTTATTTTCTTTTTCATCTATTTTATTGTTTAAGAGTGCAATGTACGTGTAATTTGAAGAGTTAAGCAGAGAGGATCAGCAAAAAATACTATTAAATAAGATTGCGATATATGTTACTTAGATCTTCTATATCGGTTTGATAATATATCTGTCTTATTCAATAGACATTTTTTTTAACATCCTGTATATGTGCAAACTGTAAACTCTCCTCTCGATGGCTTTCTTGAGTCATGAGAGTGTTTACAATAACTCTATCATTCAGACCCGCATATATGCTATCAGTTCTTAATTATCTGCTCTCGAAAAGAAACACACGAGGAAACACATCAACGGGGGACACCAAATACTGATCGTTCTCTGCTTAACTCTTTAAATTACACGTACATTACAGGTAAACGTACATTGATTGCATTCTTAAGCAATAAAAAAGATGAAAAACAAAATAAACGAACCCATACAATGAAATTAAAATAAGAAATTGATATTATTTTTATTTTTATTTTTATTTTTTTTTATTTTTGTTTTTGAGAACAATGCCCAACAGACTAAGTCCAGTAACAGGGCTGAATTTCCATAATTACAGACAAAAAAAATGAAAAGACAAAATATTAAAAGAACAAAAATGTAAACTAAAAAGTACTAAAATATAAATTAATATTATTAACTAACAAAAAAAAATGCCCATTGCGATAAATGGCACTTAGAAGACTATTTTGAGACACATAAAATATATCTAGGAAATTCTTAATTAAATTAAAATTGTTGCGTACAGAGTAAAAAGGAGGCCTTAACATAACATTTGTTTTTGCTTGTGGAATTTGTATTCCTAGCATTAAATGACGGAACTCGAAATGTGATTTTGGAAAAAAGATGCAAAAAATCAATTTTGTTAAGTAGTAGTTTGTAGAGAAATACCAATCCAGCAAATATTCTTCTAAATTCAAGAGTATACATACTAAATTGGGACAAGAGAACAATGTGACTAAATCTCTGCTCGGGATAGATACCATATCGTTCAAAATGTAAATATTTAAGGAATTTCCTTTGAACATTTTCAAGTTTGGTTTTGTGAATCTGGTGAATCTGGTACCCAAATAAGACTTGCATATTCTAACTGTGATCTAACAAACGTGAAGTACAGTAACCTTAGACAATCTATATTATCAAAATCCTTGCAGGCTCGTATTATAAAACCCAGTGAACAGCGGCGGAAGCAATGTTATTTATGTGGATGTCAAACAAAAGTTTGCTATCAAATGTCACTCCTAAATCCGAAGATCTTTCTAGTTGATAGATATTAATGAAGTAATCATAACTAAGCGGATTTAACTTCTTTGTAAGCGTAGTGACTTTACACTTAGACACATTTAAGTTTAACTTATTGAATGCACACCATTCTACTAAATGGTTTAAATTTTCTTGTAGGGTCTTACAATCTTCTATAGTGACATGTAAACAATTTTAAATCATCGGCATATAAAAGTGACTTGACACTAAAATTCTCGGCTAAATCATTAATAAAGATCGCTATGAATGGAATTTTGCATTTTACTTATATAGTTCTTGTACGCCTGTTTCATTTCACGTTTGATTGTAGAACGCAAATTTTTAAATATTTGGAACAGGTACGCAGACGCCGTTTTCTTATATTTATTAAATATATTTCGTTTGTTTCTTAACTTACTGATTATGTCTGGAGTATACCACGGCGGATACCTATGTTTTTGTGATTTCATGGTAGAGACAAATGCATCAAAAGAAGAATAGAAAATGTTACAAGCAGTATTAATATCTGAGTGGATATTTATATCCGCCCAGTTAATATTTAACAGTGTGTTATACAAATCTATAAAATTGGCTCTGCGAAAATTATATTTTTTGTTGACAGGACTAAAAGTAAAAGAATTAACGCTGTCATGCCATATTGTAGCTATTATAAATAAAGATGGTGGTGACTATCCTCAAGCAAGAGTGATGCAGAGTTACGCGAAACTGAACATTCCAACTGAACATATTAGGTAAGGAAACCTTTTTTGAATATTTATTCTGTCACTAATCTAATTTAATACTTATGTAAAACCATTATTTTTAGCTATTAGGTAACCTTGAAACTTAAAAAATCCGAAAACTCGGACGAAATATAGGATATTTGTCCATATATCTGGCTGAAACTCTTCTTTTTTTGTTTTTTAATTGAAGAAATAAATTATTGTTTGTTATTTGGACCTATTTGGATGAATTTATGATTTTCTAGATAGTTAAGCACGAATTCCAAGGGAATTATTTGTAACAAATTACTAATGTACTAATGTAATGTAAGTCTTTTGAGCAATAGGTCACATTTAGAGAAATCACTATAGTGAGTACAATTTTTAGATTTTTACTTGTTATTTAATTTTGTCTGCTGATAATTCATTTGCAAAATAGATTCAATTTAAACTATTAAATTTTTCAAAAATTGAATGCTAGGAGGCGTTGTTAGAAGAATCCTTGGTAATAATCAATCATGATATACATTTAAAACCATACGAGTTTGACTCTGAGGCGCCGATCTCTAGGCATCTAAAATTTATTGATGTAATTTTGGATAATAGGTGAATATTTTTTTAATTAAATATGTCAAAAATGCCTAGATATGATTGATTAAAATAATCACTGAAATCCGAAGAAGCAGGTGTTTACAGATTTATAAAAACAAGTTTTATTTAAAAAAAATTAAGTTTGCCATGTAATTTTGTTCTCATATTATGCTGCATTGTTTTTCTGATACCATATTCTGAATCTTGAAAAGACTCTAACATCGATATTAAAAAGTATTTTTGTAAAATCAAAGGTCAACTAGTCACAGACTAGTTCAAAATACCTATAGGTAAAACCATCTATCAAGTTGTTAAGGGAATATTGACTAAGGATTTGGCTGGATCTAAAAATATCTAATATCTATCTATCCTATCTATCTAAATATCTAATTCGTTAACACTGTCTAAATTTCGAAAAGAGTAAGATACGCGAAAGTATGATTAGAAAAACCAGGATCAGTTTCTTGATATCTAAACTTGTTCGAGGTTTAAATGTGCACCAGTTTGACCTACATTAAAAACATTACTGCCCGGATATGTGACGTAAACTTTTATTTAAATCATTTAGTTAAACTTTTCTTTTTCCACCCTGCTATATTTGTAAATTCGTAAGCAAAATGCAGTTCAATTTCGCCTTCCCACTTGAATGTCCAAATGAACTTTTGCGCTGTTGTGGCAGAAGGATCGTGAGCGAAATCCCTTTTTACAGTTGCCAGTAGGCACATTTAAAAGTGAAGTAATTTAATATAAAACCAGGTACGGTGGTTTTTCAGTGAAACGTTACATTCAAAGAGAAACAAATTTGACCCTCCCACGAATTAAAGTGCTACTCATCGAAGCCCTTGCCTCTAATTCAGTTAAATATATAATAGAAACCTGACCAATTTAAATATTTTTTTCCTCCAACCGTCACAAAACTATGACATTTTTTTACTGTCAGGAGTCTGTAAGGTTCATTTTCCTTAACGGAAAGAAAAATTATCTCTTAGTAACAAAAGTAGTTTCTGACCTCCCCACTTTTAATCCTAGTTGCTAAAGTTGACACTTTTAATTGTTATATTTTTCATTAATAGATTATTTTCAGATGTTGTGACATTAGAAATGACAACGGTGAAATAATTTAAGAATTTCAAAGCACAAATTAATAATTAAATGGGGGTTTTCAGTTTGAGAAAAAATAACATGTTATATTGTGGAGTAAAAGTGTCTTTTGCCTCCGCTCGGCTACGCTACGCTTCGCTTCGCAATTACAAAATTTGCTCACCAAAGAAGTGACACTTTTAATCGTAATATAACAATATACTATTTTTAAGGCACAGTTACGCAAAAATCTTGCTTAAAATCGCTACTAAGCTATTATTAATTATTTATTTTTCCGTAATAAGTATATTTATTATAGAAAAATAATAATTTTTCAAAATTATTTTGTGAACAGAATATATATGAATTGATATAATTGTAAAATTGCTTCCTGAAAGCTTCCTCCAACTAGTTTTAAAATATTTATTTTCCAATGTACCTAACTATAATTTCAGAATTTTTGCTACAGATTTTAAAATAAATACTATTAACATTTATGATGGCTCCTTTCAAAGCATAGATAGCTTTGTTATCAGTATTGTTTAAGGTGTCGGCATACGTATCGATATTTAAGAGATAATACATATACAGGGTCCTGCACCAGAGCTCCCTTCTTTTGTAGCTCATGAACTGGTGCCTTTATAAATTTCGTTCAAATCTGACTGCAAACTATTCGTAGAGAGGCACATTTTGAAAATATTTTCAAATATACAGGGTGCTCTAAAAACATGTACCATACTAAAGTTATGTTTTTTTAAATGGAACACACTATATATTTTTGCATTTTTGGATTCTGCATGCAAATTTGATGTCAGTTTGTGTTATATTCCCTATAGCAAAACTTAGCCGTTTCGAAGATATTCGACATTTTATAGAAAAAATTACAGTTGTTAGAACTATTTCATAGTTACATATCTTATACAATTGAACAGCGTTTATTTTAATTTTTACATGTCAGTTAGTTTAGGCATTGGTATTTCTGAAAATAGCTAACAGAAGTCTGTAATACATACAGAGTGTTTAATATTTACTGAGCAACACGTCAATTTTGAAACGTGCAAAACTATTTTTTTTCAAATGGCACACCCAGTATATTATTCTACAGTTGAAGGTACCATTCAATTCTGAATTGAGTGATATAGCATTGTCCTATACCTAGCTCTTAAGGTGCTCAAGATGTACCTAATCAATTTTATAATAAAGTGCTCGAAAATTTAAGTTACCCCGTTTCTAAGTGGTCTTCGAATAAAATAAAACAACTAGAAACATTTTAAATTTATTGTCAGTTGCTTTGACTATAATTATGGCTATGACTAAACACAAAATGTAAAAAATTATCAACAATCATCAAAAACATCAATATTAAATAATTATTCAGTCTACAGTCTTATAATAAATTTTCAAAAACTTTGACGGTAAATTCTATTCGCTAAGAGATAGTTGTTTCGTTCAGACTCACCTAATATAAAAATCATGTCAGCTAGCTCTTCTTTACTATACTTCATTATAAAAATAAATTTAAACAACTAACTAAACTAAGTAACTAACTATAACAACAAAATTATTGAAATAAGTATAAATATTTGTAATTAACTTAAATTATCGACACCAAGTTTGACAGCAAACAAATTTGACAAGTTATTTTGTTGTCTTTACTAGGTGACCCGATTTATTCTTAAAGCATAATTTGATGTACAAAATTATACTTCTTATAGGGTTACGTAACAATTAAATCTGTGAACAATTATTTAACATAGATGTAATTTTTTACATTTTGTGCTTAATCATAGCCATAATAGGAGTCAAAGCAACTGACAATAAATCTGAAATGTTTCTAGTTGTTTTATTTGATTCGAAGACCACTTAGAAACGGGGTAACTTAAATTTTCGAGCACTTTACTATAACATTGATTATATCTTGAGCACCTTAAGAGATAGGTATAGGACAATGCTATATCATTCAATTCAGAATTGAATAGTACTTTCAACTGTAGAATAATATACTGGGTGTGCCATTTGAAAAAAATTAGTTTTGCACGTTTCAAAATTGACGTGTTGCTCAGTAAATATTAAACACTCTGTATGTATTACAGACTTCTGTTAGCTATTTTCAGAAAGACTAATGCCTAAACTAACTGCCATATAAAAATTAAAATAAACGCTGTTCAATTATACAAGATATGTAACTTAACAACTAATAATTAACTAAAACTTAACGTAAATAATTCTAACAACTGTAATTTTTTCTATAAAATGTCGAATATCTTCGAAACGGTTAAGTTTTGCTATAGGGAATATAACACAAACTGACACCAAATTTGCATGCAGAATCCAAAAATGCAAAAATATATAGTGTGTTCCATTTAAAAAAACATAACTTTAGTATGGTACATGTTTTTAGATCACCCTGTACATTGGAAAATATTTTCAAAATGTGCCTCTCTACGAATAGTTTGCAGTCAGATTTGAACGAAATTTATAAAGGCACCAGTTCATGAGCTACAAAAGAAGGGAGCTCTGGTGCAGGACCCTGTATATAGTGATATGGAAACTGTATGAGTAAAAAGTTTTTTATACATTTTCTAGAATTATTTCAAATCATATGAATAATTATTTAGATATTAAAAATATTAAAATAAATATAATAATATGTTTGATGTCAAACATTAAATTTTAATACTTATTAAATATTTAGTAACTATAATACCTACTTGTTTCATTTAGCAAATCTAAAGTTTATTTTTCAATAGTGAACTAAATTAAGTGTGCCAAATAAATCCCATCACCATTGGTGATATTTATCTCAATTAAATCTTTTCTCAGTGCACCTACTTTATAGAGTTTTCTAAGGTATCCGGATGACAGTACCTCATGAATTTCTTAAAGAGCGACTTTTTTTATATAAAATCGCTTTTTCCTTTCAATATTGTTACCTACATCAAATATATTATACTATTATCAATATTAATTAAAATACAACCAATAACATTTTCAGTATTTCAGTGATAATTTATTTTTCACTATTTACTATTGAAAAATTGGTCTGCATATAATAGATAAAATTTAATACATAGGAGTGTAAAATCAGTCGACATAAATTGACTGATCTATCGATCGCTGGCTATCTTTCAGCCAGTAATCTATTATGTCTGCAAGCGCTTTAGGTAAATACAGGCTGATTCACTTAAGGAGGCTCACCATTGGGATATCAGTAATGGTAAGAGATACAGGGTGGCTCAAATTACAAAAAAGTTTTGACTATTACCCTAATAATTTAAATTTACCCATACTATGATACATCGTCGTAAAGAGACTGAGAAGAGCTATCTGAAAATATAAAAATCTAATATGGCGCCCATAAGAAAAAAAAAAGTTGACTATCGTCTCTCAAAAACAATAAGAGATAGAGGTGATCTGACTTCGCCAATGCAATCAATAGAGCATTTTATGCCTGGGAACCGAATTTCATGAACTTATCTTGAAAAATAAATGAATTACGGCAAAAATTAGATAATCTAAATTTTCAGTTTTTTCAGAATATTTCAGAAATTAAAAAATATATTTCAGGTTTGCTTTTACCAAAACATTCGTCATAAAATTGCGCAACTTTTTTGTAATTTGAGCCACCCTGTATCTCTTACCATTACTGATATCCCAATGGTGAGCCTCCTTAAGTGAATCAGCCTGTATATAGGTTCAATAACCTTCAAATTTTCTCCCTGAAGTTTCCACCTTTCAGAAGGGTTTTCCAGGTAGTTGCTCTACATTCATAGATGATATGAAAGGCTGATTCTTTCTTTTCATTACAGAGTCTACAGATAGGTTCATTATAAATTTTCATACTGTGTAAATGTTCTTCCAAGACGGAATGTCAAGTTAATAATACCTTTACTTGTCTTATTTGATTCTTACTTCAAGCCTACAAGCTTATTGTGTTTTCAAGTGTTCTCTTCGTGAGGTTATTAGGTGGAAATAATTGTTTCAAGTTACCTAACATCAAACAGTGTAAATTATTTTAGTTCAATCACATCACTTAGTACTTTCTTCTAAAAAGTATGAAACATAAAATATATCTTTTCTTTATCTCAATTGTAGGGGTCGTGAAATATCTGACATTTTTTCAGTTTTCTCCGGTTTGCAAACAAATTTTATATAATTCAGTGCTATCAAATAAACCACTAATTTAACCAAATTTATCTAAAACGCTGAACTTAGATATTATATTAGTGACAAATCTTATTTCCTATATAAAATCGTGTTCTATTTCTATAAATTCCAAAATATACCTACTTGTTACTATATACTAATTTAATTGTTTTGTTTAAATAATAATAATAATAATAAAGATGGTAGTAGCACAGAAATATCTGTCCACCATGTACTTACTTACCATGCCAATACTTTTAAAATATGAAAAAAAACCCAAAAAACTCGTGACAAAGGGTTATTTCTATCAGAAAACCACTTAGTTACATATGAAGAAATACGCATTAAATGACCCTATATAAAACTTTATAATGAAGAACTACAGCTGCTATAAATTGCACTGCCTGCATCACTTGGTTTTTGCTCGACACCATGCAAGTTAGTTTCAGCACAGTGGTACCATATTTAAACCGATTCTGCAACTGCAATTACTCTCAATTTACTGACTTGAAATTACGAGCATTAAAAGTTTATTTCTAATTTACCACTGCGCTTCTTCTTCCTTTCCAACGTTAACCACCGCGCATTTGTTTGGTCTTTTAATTAATTAATTTCTTGACATTACTCTCAGTTTCGTTTTCTTACCACTGCCTGATAAATACTCTTGTCTACTCCCCACGCCTATACCGGCACTTCTTGCAATCATTTGTTAAGCGAACTGCAAGAAAACACTGACTAGTTAATTGCAAGAAACTTCGCAGAACTAATTTATGTCACTTGAAACTCATCCGCAATACTAAAAAGATAAACAGATGAGTTCTCGTCAAGTATTTGTTCCAAGCGGTACGATTTTCAAAAAAATATGTATTTTAGTTTTAGATAGCAACAATTGAGAATGCAAAGTGTACGTAAATGATAGCATATCATTATGCACTAGGCTTAACAATTACTCCGACTACTTTTACTAGGGATTATCATGTTAAGACTAATTCCTTGTAGATGAAAGAAAATAAAAAAAAATACATATATTAAAAACTTAAATATAACACAATATTATCTACTATTTGTACACAGTAAAAAAAACGAGTAATTTTAACACTGAATTAACACTCATCAGTGTGTATATAGTCCACACTTGGCAGTGTTAGACATATCAGTGTATTATTACATTACATAAAAGTAATTTAACACAGCAGATTTTACAAGGTAATGTGTAATAGTTAATTATGCACCGTGTAATTATTCCGTATTTATGACGGATTGATTCATTTTTAACACAGGGTTTTGTAAATTTTACTATAATTTATGAGTACTTCTACAAACTTGGCGAGTATATCATTCGTGTAAATTGAGTTCTAAAGGTTTAGTTATTATACCACCCAGTTCGTGTTAAAAATAACACTGCAGCAAATTATGATTACCACTTGGTAATTTTACCATTTGTCTTTTTTTACTGTGTAACTGTTTCACTACTTATAATAGAAATGTTCAATTGTTTACAGTACTGGATCTTTGCCACATTATTTTCTCTTGCCAGCTCCCCACTATCTTCAAGTGATCAAGTGATCAAGTGATCCAAGTCCATTCGCCAGATGAGATTGCCCATAATATATCCACTTTAAAAATAAAACTCGAAATGTAGTAGAACCGATTCTGCTGAACTGTGTCCTGTTATTTTTATCGTTTATTTTTTGGACTAAAACACCAAGTTGGTTGTTTTAGTCCAACTGCTAAAACTGATACAACTGGTGCAATGTCCAACTATCGTTGTACATTGCGGATCGCTTCTATGCTGAAATAATAAATATCGATAAACTGAAATCACAGGTACATTTTAATTTTAGACGATTAAATACCCTGTTTAGTATCGTAATATGCTATGTTCCTAACTACGTATGTGTCATTCACTGGACTGGTGTAGTAATGTTGTGTATGTTATGCGAGTAATGTCTGTCGTCTATTTTATAGAACGGCATTACTTTACACGGCTATAAAAGCTGGAATATTTGAAGTGAATGAATATTTTATCTGAATTTCCATAACGAACTAGACCTGACAAGCATACACATTAAACCTTTCACGGATGGACGGGAAATATTAGCAATTTGGACATCGTGTGAAATCAGTTTCCATTAGATCAAAAAACTATTACATTGTGCGAAAGAAATTTATCGGAAATATATTCCAGTGCATATACAACAACCCTGTGACCCGCATCAGTAACGATGGTTTCAAATTTTGTTGTTTCACCAAAGAAGTGCGAGAGTTTTTGATATATTTTTTAATTCTTGGTCCATTATGAGGGTTTGTCATTCTATTCTCTAGGTGTCATGTTGTTATTGAGTGACAAAAATTATGGCCAGAAGGAATACGTTTTTATGAAAAGTATATTCAAAAATGTTATCTATATCTCTACTCGTGTTAAATCGATACAAAATTTACTTAAAAGAACTCGGAAAACAGTAACAGTTCTTTGTATATATTTTCCTCAATATAGCCATACAGCCTCAATCAATATTTTCTTAGTTTTGCTTTTTATGACTAAGCGGAGAAAAATTATTTAGGAAACATTCATATAGTTTAAATTTCGTACTATTTTTTGTGGACAGTATATTAAATGTGACGTGTTAATAAATGAAATATAAAAAAAACAAATCTGACATTCTTTAGCTTAATCTTAAGAGAAAAATGGTAAGTAGAATGGTAAACCAGTAGAATGGTACACATAATTTAAATTATGTGAAATGCCCTCTAAATGAAATATAAAAAAATATATATACAGGGTGTCCACCTAGTGCGGGATTCCAAGACATTCCGCTGTTATATCTTAAGATACGAAAAAACTTCAAATGGTAACCCCTTCTTTTTTCCCGAGGTCTATAAAATAAAGATATGGGTGACTATATAGGATGTCTCAATTTTACTGTGGCGATACCAACTTAATATTTTTAAACGACAACCTACAATTTTTATTTGATTTTTCGATTCCTTATGAAAAATGCAGGGTACGATGTATTCCAAGTGTAGGTTTCCATTTAAAAAAATGGAGTTGTATAGTTCTGAAATATGGGGGATAAAATATATGGGTGACTATACATCTTGTATAGTCACCCATATTTCCATTTTATAGACCTCGTAAAAAGAGAAGAGGATACCATTTGAATTTTTTTCGTATCTTCAGACATAACCGGAATATCTTAGAATCCCGCACTAGACGGGCACCCTGTATATGTATATTACAACAAATATAATAAATAATATAATTCTGGTTTTCTGCTTTTTGTTATTTTACAGGTAGTGTAATCCCAAAAGGAACAAACTATGAATCGTCAAAATACACCACAAATAAGTTACAGACATTGTCTAGTCTTTTGTTCTTGACTATTATAAGTATTTACGAGATAGATGGATCCTGGATGGAGATGGACGAGTAATTATTATAAATCTGCCTAGATTTTATAGATCCAGATCGAAATATCCTTATACTCAGATTTTTATAAGCAAGTTGAAATAATCTAAGTTGATCTATTTCTAGAACTGCGTATTGACATTTTAATTTCCAACCTTCTCTCTAAACTGAATTCTTAGTTTATAAAAACAAATGTTAAAAGTAAGCTTAAAGAGCATAACTCACTTTTAACTAATTTAAATTTCATCTCAGAAAATACAGATTTATTATCAGAATAACCAACTAATTTGGAATTAATCTGTTTAATGTAATTACGTAATTAGCAAGATAACTTTCCCTATTTTCTTTCACATTCCACAAAACTTAATTTAATTTTAAGCCCCATTAATTAGAAAACCGGCGTTATAGTAGAAAACTTATTCCAGTAATAATGAAGTTAGTCCTAAAAATTTGTCGTAGGGAATCAATATCTAAATGGGACAGTTATCTGGTAGAGGCTAATGCAGCCGACATCGGCTAAGAGAAAACATGATTATCAATGGCTCCATTTTCCTGAATTGAAATTTCAGTATTTTGCCCCAGTTTTTATATGAAAAAATATAGTAAAGGTTGGTTTAATGGATAGGAAAAGCTAATGATTCGTAATTTAGTCCAGCCTAGTTAAATTAACTAAGTAAATAACTTGAATGTCTGAAGAATTTAAATCCCTGAATTATGCACATATTTTGTATGGGTTGCTCTGCCGTGGTCGATGCTTTGTTGCATTTTATTGTTTTTAACATACAACAACTGGATAAAATAAGAGAGTTTATATAAGAATTGCCCTGATGCAATCGAGTTTGAGTGCGGAGCCTCCGGTCATTATGATTAAAATTGAAGAGAAAGACTAGAGGTTTTCACTTTTAAAAGTCTGTTCTTACACAGATCAGTGTCAATTCTACAGATTTGTAATTTTCTCTATTTTATTTTTACAGACTCTTACAGGTCTCTATTTTATTTTTACAGTTTTTCACTTTAACAGTTTTTTTCTTTTAGAGGTATGTTATTTACTTTTTGTCTTCAGCTCTAACAACAATAGCCAAAGGCTCTGCGTTCTAGCTCTATGAGAATTGACCCATCTCACTTCCACTCTAGAACTCTCAACTTAAAGGTCAGGTTGACAAATAGACTTATTTATTTTTATAGTAGGTACCGACATAATATTTTAAATTTGTTGTGAAACAGTCCTTAAGATTTAAAGCATTTTTTAAGTTGTTTTGTATATTTCTGCCACATTATACTACTTTATGAAAATTTTGCAGCAAAATTACTAATTATTAGATACAGGTAATTTCACAAACGATTGAACAAATACCGTCTAAACCAGTGGTGCAATGATATTGACCGCAATTTTGGTGCACATTAAACAACTTTGATACCACCAACACTTCACGCACACATTAATTTTGTCGTTCAAAATCCTAGTCGATGGCAAACTACTCAGTCAAGCCTCTAAATGACACATTAGTACTATTAGGCATTGATTATTCATCTATATACCACTGATATGCATTTTAAGCAATAGACTCCAATTAATACATAAAATACCATCGTGCTTTACTCAAAATTTTATCATATCTAAACTTAGAGTAATTCCATTAATCTAGCATCTGTTTTTTTTGCAGCTTGGATATCCAAGAAACTATCGTAATATAAAATATAGACATTTCTGGAAATATAATTTTTAAATAGTAACGAACAATGTATGAGACCACCATATGTTCAGAGTAGGAAAATATCTTCTTCGAATTTAAGAATAAAGATATCAAAATTGTGATCATACAAACTTATTCTCTTAAAATTACATAAGACATATTACCCTTATAGGTGCTGGAACGTACTTATATCATACTCTGTATGCATACTATGAACGTAACATGAAATCAACAACACATCGACCATGTATTAGAATTATATTAATTACAACCCTATTGCAGTTTGCGGTTGCTTGGGAAATGTTTCCTAAATTACGTGGTTGCCTCTGGTCTGTGTCTATCAGTAGCATTTCCTATAAATTACCAATGCTCCTTTGTAACTTAGGAAGTTAATCTGACTGGACAGAACATGGGTAGAATAGTCTGACAGGATACGATGAATACTTACAATGAGTAAGGATAGGGTCATCTTATTGTTTAGTGTGTATATTTATTTATAAACAAATATTTATAATCTCTTGTTTTATTGTTAAATAGTGTTATTGAACGAAATATATTTTTCAGTATTTAGAATTTCCCTGAATGTGTACTCTATGATTAAAATTTTAAATATCCTTTAAGCAATATAGCCACTTTATACGAAATTGTATGTTGAGGTATAAGTCAATATAGTAACATAAGTTGAAAATGGTTTATTTAAAGAACTCAGCTCTCATGCATATTTTTTGGACTTGGCCAATTTTGATAAATCTTTAATAAAATATAACAGCCTTTTTCATTCAAAGTTTTCATGTCACTAAATCCTCCCAAATACCTAAAATTGTATAATAAATAAATTAAATGTACAATTTTGAAAGTAATAAAGCTTCCAATAAAATTTTGTATGTCACACATCCATCTGCTGTTTATTGGTAAAGAATAAATATATCAGATAATACTTAGAAATCCTCAATACATCATAATCATCAATAAGTAAGTAATTATTAGGTAGTAATAATTGCAATCATTACTACTAACATTTACTTTTTAAATAAAACCTACTAGAACAAAGCAAGCAGCTGCAATGATCAATGTTTTGGTGTTACTGTCACCCATCAGCGCATTATTAGGATATGTAAAATATGGAAAAGGAAAATTTTTAGCTAGATAGAGCTAAGTGCAGATTCAGTCTACGAAGATGCTAAACAGAAAAATTAAAATCAATTGAAAATATTTTTACATATTTTGAAAGCAAATAATGTTGTTATTTTGCAACACCTTGTACAGGGCATACGCATATATTATGAAGAAGGGAAGTAAAATAAATTTACTTCATCATTGAGTATTAGTTAATAAATAGATAGCAAAGTACTTGTCTAGAAAATCATTATGTTAATTGTTGCTATAAAATTTATCGTGCATCATAAGCAAAGAGTGTACCCATGCGTCATGGCTAAAGTATTATATTTATAATTGTTATTTCGTTGACTTAATTTGGTTAAAACCTTCTTTAGCATAATTTTGGGTCTTATAAAATTAACAATAATAATTAATTAAATAATTTACAACATTTTTTACCTTGGACATTTATTAACTTAACTTAATTTTTTATTTATTAAATACATATTTAGTTATTTTCAAGAAGTAATTGGAAAAAGCTATTTGTCTTTGCTGAGCTCCGGTTAAGGATTTTCAATAGCTGCTGCAGGACATGAAAAAATCATAAGTGTTCAAAATGTAACAAATTTTCAAAAAGTCCCATTTAAATTTGTTCCCATTTTGCATATAGATAAAGCCGAACTTTTTCCTACCTAAAACTTCCCAGTAATGATGATTATCGCACTACAGAACGTTGTACTATTCTATTTCGTAAAGCGGCTTAATATATCGCATCGTCAAAGGTATTTAACTTTGTAACTTTGATTAATGAACGGAAAGAGAATGCAGGAGAAGATGCTGTAATAATAATTTTTATTTCTGGAGGCAGTTACAATAAAATTGTATAGAAATAGTCACAACTTAACTACAACTAGCCTATCTATATGAAAATGAAACAGTCATTAATGCAGTATAAATATTTGTTGAGCAAATAATGCTAACAATACTTATGAGGCAATAGTTGGACAATTTTTAATACTTAGGTAATACGTCAGGTAATTTATTAAATATTTTTAAACCCAATATGTCATGAGATCTATATAAAACAATACATTTGCCATATGGCATACGAAAATATTCTTTATACCTTGTGTTGACATTTGAAAATGAACATCTTTATTTTTTAAAACATTTTTTCGTTGTTGAAGATATAAACTGCTATCGCCAAACAAGAGCGGTATGGTTAAAGCCTAATATTCCGAAAATATGGTTTTACAGCTAAATGTACCGGCTACACCAGCAATGGTTCGCACTATACGTTTCTGTGCAAGGAAATACTGTGAGAATATGAATGTAGACTGGACCCAGAGACACACACCATATCTCAGACAAGGCTCAACTTTTCCATAATACATCATGAGCAGCTGCGGTTTTGTTAGCACGGTACGTAAATTTTTAAACATATAATTTAGCGAATTCAACCTTGAAACGATATGTTCACATTGCGATTTCCAATTTAAATTTCTATCCAAGTACAAGTCCAAGATCTTAACATATGATTGAGGAGAGCATATAGAATTATTCGAAAAATTATTATCAATCTTTATGTCAATATGTGAGCAAGACTTTTGTCTGTTGTGAAACCTCAAAAATTGTGTCTTCTCAGTATTGAGAAACAAAGAATTCAGATTAAACAACAGATTTAAATTATTAATAACTTCATTACATTTCTCAGTGAGCATTATACCAGACTTATTGGAAATAATCACAGAAGTATCATCTCCATATAGGGTAAAATGAGCATCACGAGATATGCCTTCGACTTTATTAATATAAAGAAGAAAAGTATGGGGTCCAGCACGGGACCCTATATATATATCAACACACGAAGTGTTTGTACATGTTTTTGTATAATTGCAGATGTTTAAGACACTAGAGTAGTCCTTACTGTGAAATAAGAAATTTAGACTCTAACTAGGACTGTAATTCTATATTTCGCAATTATATAACTTGCCTAACAGTTTTTCATGAACGACACAGTCGATAATAGGGAATAGGTTACACTATCAACTGGGTTTTCTACATAATTGAAACCTCCCATATCTTGCCGTGTTTTGATGATCAGAGATGCAATGCATAGATTTTTATCACCAAAAAGTTACCTAAATATAAATTTTTCAAGGATGTTCAGCCAAAGTACTTAAATCCTATTTACTGAAACCTTTACTTGTAGACGGGGAAATATTCGTTACTCAATTTTTTTCTGAATCACAACTGTTAAAATAGAGGGTCTGTTAAGCCCTTATCCAGTTCGACGGAGGTGTTAAAATAAGAGACATATTCAGAATAGACCGCATAGTCTGCTTTCTTTTTATTTAAATTAAGCAATTTATGATCCGATAGTTTTCTCCAGAACCTGCAAACTGGGTTTTGAAAATTGTTGATTTAGTGATGACATTAACAGATGAGGTTATAAAATCTGTCAGTCAGATATTAATTAACGAATTAGTCGTATTTTACCACTTTAATCTGAAGTAAGTCGCTGGTTTCATCACTTAGGTTCTATAGAAACATTTTATTCAATTTGAGATATGTAGGTATTGCTAATTCCAGTAAAAAATATAGCAGATACAAGATAGCTATGTTGTATATTAAAAAATATTATGTATTTCTCTTTTCAGTTATCTAGTATACCTACGGTTTGTTACAGTCAAATAGGTGCCAAATAAAATATGATAATCTGATTTCCAATATTTTTCTATGATTTACAAGTGACATTGTCGTGCAGCTGGTGAAAAATAATTGCACCCGTGCTGACTGTAGGCCAAAGTAGGAATCATAATAATTACATTTAAAACGTACTACATGAATATGGCTTATCAGTAACAGTATATAATGGTAAATAGCAGCTATAGCTACCTTCCACTGACGAAATTGCAACTGTATCGCCCTGTTTCACTTCCCTTATATTACGTTAGGTAGGTAATCCCTAGCCACAGCATCATGCGCCAACCACATGCCGTACAATTTAAGCAGCTCATTGATCCAGTAGAAAGAAGCATTTAATCCGCAGAGCCTTTGGCGAGGCGGCTATCTAGAGAGCTATAATCTCCAACTTTAGAAAAAAAAACACATAATCACAACATACAGGGTGTAGCTAAAATGTTTGGCCTTATTTTAATGGCAGATTCTACATCCTAAAGTGACAAAGTAAAATGTGTCCGAAAACGCTTTGTTTACAGAATCTAAAAAACGAAGGAATAAGTATGGTTTATTTTTATTTGCGATAAACTGCCGAAGTCACTTTATTAAAATTTGATATGCAGCTTTCTTTCTACAGCGCCATACTTATCTCGGTAAACTTCAAGGTCAAGTTCAATCTATTGATTATGATAGAGCACTCAAAGCTTTACAAAATATATATTGTTCTTGCATGTCATTAGGACGCATCGTTTTTTGAATATTTCGAATTTAGTCTTCTATCCTAATCGTTATTCTATTATTTTATTCTATTTTTTCTAATAATTAATAATAATATCTTTCATCGTGGTGTTATTCTGCTTTAAACAAGGATGTTATGTTAAAAGGTATAACAATAATAATAATAGCATTTATTTCCAACAGGTTACACCCAATTACAGGAAATATAAAATTTATTATAATTAGTGCAGTAATATAGCTAATATAGATAGAAGTCATCGCACACTAATGCCGGTCTACAGAATAATAATATACCGCCGCTCTTCTACACCGGTTTACGCCTGGATTAAAATTAGGGTAGAAATATTATTATTATTGTCACGGTAGTAAAAATGGAAACAAAATTAGTGGTACAATATTTCAAAATGTATTATTTATTCATAATCATATTTCACAAAGTATATTAAATATTAAAATAAAATCAATTCGCAAATTGCTGAGTTGCAATAAACGCTGATCAAAGTTAAAAGTCTGATGCCAATGAACTGGTAAAACTGCATAGTCTGGGAAAATTGCCGAACTAAGGGTACCTAATCAAACAAGGTCATAGGCCAGCAGTTCTGTGCTGGTTTTTCTTACAATGTCCATCTCCCCAAGTTCCTCCAAAGCCTGAAATGTAAGTATGGCTTAGTGACTATTGACCGTATTATCTCTTTAACATATTCTATGTTTATGATACCAATAAATTAATATAGAATCTAAATTAATATACTTGCTGCCAATAACCATCTTTCTTAATTAAAAAGTTTTTAATTAAGAAAGATGGTATCTCGTTTAAAAAACGAGTATTTTAATAAGTTACCCGCTTGGACGTCCATGACGTAACATTTATTATATTATTGTTAGCTTGACGTATTGTTCACATCCTGTACTTATATCATGTTCAATATTTTGCCCATCGTTTCTGTATGAAGATAATTTCTCTCCTTCAAACAAGAATTTTATATGTTTGGTTCCGACAGACTTTTAGTCTTAATGATAATTTTTTGGTAATTATCTAACAAAGACTGCTACAGCTATGTAAATATTGTTGGTTTATCCAATAATGTTGTGAACAAGGATTAATTCTAGAATACACAGCGCTAGTTCTTCCAATAGAAAACTTTACTTTGTTGCTCACTTTTGCTCTACTTTTGCATATTAGAGTCAAGATCGATTGGCACAGCTGTGACATGATTAAGGTCGAAGAACTTATTATAGCGGCAATATTTTATTTTCAACGCTGACAAAATAATATCGTTTACATATTTGTATTTGGAATTTAATATTCTGTGAATAAAAACACAGACTCGTTCACATCAAGATTATGTGAAAATCATTAGTTCCGCATACATTTCATATCAGTTTAATCTGTATTTTTACAAACACGACCGCATTGCATGTGGAAAATTTAGCCAAACAAACAGAAGCAGGAAATTGTAATTTATATTTTATTGTCGACCATTGTCGGGTTTGGCGCTGAGATTATAACCATTTCATTGAATAAACTGAAAACTATTATAAATGGAAAATCAATTTATTGATGTTTCTTATCAGTTTTCCTATTATAAAGAACTAAGGCCAAGTTGGCAGCACTAAGTTTCTTATGTTGAAATTTTGTGGATGGATTAATAATTAAGAATTTTCCAATGTAGTTGTTGACAACCCTGAGTTTTCCGATTATATTATGAAATTAAGGCAATGTCTTCGAGATACAGGTTCCATAAAAATTCTAATAAGGATAAAACAACAGAAAATGTAATTCAGAAGACGAGAGATGTCATCCAGGAACAACACTTCTTAGAAGAGTATCATTTATCAGAGTTAAATTTATGTTATAGCAACTTCTGGGCTCCTCTACGATGCACATATATTAAGAACATTTGCTAGCGGATTATGAGAGGATAGTTGTCTATTACCGTTTCTTTAACTACCACCTTAATAAGAATTACATGAGAAACTAACTCAATTTACTTAAATAATGATGTGATTGATGTGACTATTCAGTTTATAATAATGTTTGATTTTAATTCAGGTTACGATAAATTCTATTGAATGTCAAATAAATCGCGATTCTAAAGGTATAAATAAAATATATTTTCAAAATTATAAACCGTAAGTGATAAGATGCATTTTGGGTAACCCCTTATGAAAATTTACATTATTATTATTAATTAAAATATAGTATGCTGCTTTTAAGTACATGTACTTAGAGCTTGGAATGATACTCCATGCTGAATTTAAATTATTACGACTAAGTGTTCCTACCCTCATGACGAATGGTGAGTGTTTAGAGGCTATTTTAAACCTGCTATAATTAATATTGTTGTAGTCCTACAACTCATTTTACAATTCATTTAGAGTTCACATCGCCGGGAAAATAATTATTTTATTAAATTATACATTTTATCGCTGATAGGGAAATTTTGAATTACGACTTAATAAATAACAACCATAATCTAAGCATCTTTTTACCAGAAAATAAACAATTTTTACTTAATATATGATTAAACCAATGCCGAGCCATCATTACTTGGAACGTGATAAAATTATGTATACAGGATGACCGAAAGTTAATATCAATTTCGGTTAATATCAAACCTCTAAAATGTTTTATATCAGAATATATTTTCATATAAATATTATTTATTATATATTTATTGAGAGGCATCTAATTACCGTTCTCTGTACATAAAACTACGCATATACAGATATTTTCTCTTTGGGCACATTTGTATATATTTTAAGACATTTATTTCAAAATTAAAAAGGTAGTCAGTATGAAGACTAAGCAATGTGTTCCCCGGTTAGTATTTTGGATGGGCGACCATGCAATACTATATTGCATTAGTATACAGTATGACCTGATTCATGGTATACCCCTCCTCTTCCTCCTATTTTTTAGACACCATTTTCAAATATGTCATGAAGGAAGTACTTATTAAACTTTTCCACTTCTCGTTTCACCGGAAATAATACCAACTATCGATTTTTATATGGAACACCCTGTATATTATTATATTTTTGGAGTTTGTGTCATTTTCTGAATCCAACGATATAACATATATGATATTTCAGCTATCAAATTTCTTTTTGGACTCTATTTTACTTCTGAATTTAGACTGCCTTCTTTCAACTGTAATTTAAGTTTTGTTGGTCCCATAGAAAGAATAAGTATTAATAAAATAAGTAGATTGGTTATTAATCGTACCTTCTAATGATACCTTGGTGCCATTATGAAACTATTTAAAAATAAATTAGTTTCAGCTCTCTAACCCCTTTGATGAATTTTTACGCCCTGTAAGTTTAGAAAATGAATGTTTTTGATGCCAACTCATTTTTTTGAACATAGCAACTCTAAAAAATTTGCTCTAAATTACAAATCCAACTATAATCTTTCTTGGCCTTCTACATAGGAAATAGTCTGGAGATATTCACTTGGACTTTTAATCCTTCAAGAAATACAAAAAGAAAGTTCACAAATGTCCCTTACAGACCCATTCAATTGATTTTAATACTGCATCCTACATGTTCAATTTATGTTACTCACATTTTGACACACTCGGTGTATTTTTAACGGGTTTCTGAATGAAATAACCTGCAAATTGGTTGTATGTATCTTTGCCAATAAAATTGCTACAGTAGAAGTGTTAACGTGTGTACAGTGTGATTCACTTTCGACTGTGTAACATGGGTATCTCGCTTATTATAAAAGATAGACTGTAGGTTTAAATTCGGCAAAGTTGCGGAATTTTGTGCTCAATAAGTTGGCGCAAACAAAACCTCCACATCTGGTTTTGTTTTTGAGTAAGAGGCAAAAAAAAATGTTTTCCGGTTTTCGTTTTCTGGCCATAACTTTTATATTTTTGAAAATATTGGCTTATCGTTTTCACATTATTAGGACACTTTCTTGAGACAAATACGATGCCGTTAACCGTTTTTTAAAAAAATGTCACTTCTATATTAAATCATCGTCAACTTTATTTTTTCTTATGGGCGCCATATTAATTTTTCTCATATTTGAATAAACCGATTTTTCCTGAATACAACAATATAATATATGTTAATATTTGCCTAAAATATAAGGGCATTATGAAGGAAAATAGGTATTTTTTTGAAAATGTCTAGTTAGCCATGGCCATGACAGTCAGTTCTTGACAAACCACAAATATCACTTATAATTTTTATAAACTGCATCTGTGGAGTACTTTTTACATTGACTAACGATGTATTCAACCAAAGAGAAACAAGATATTATAGATATTTATTACAGATGTAACAAAAATTTAAACAGAACAATTGAAGAATATTTAAACATATATCCTGAAAGACGACAACCATGCAAGACATATATTACTAAACTGCACTGTAATTTAAGACATTATGGCAGTCTTTCTAAACCAAGAAATAGGTATGGATCTGCCATAATGTCTTAAATTACACTGCAGTTTTGTAATATATGTCTTACATGGTTGTCGTCTTTCAGGATATGTGTTTAAATATTCTACAATTGTTCTGTTTAAATTTTTGTTACATCTGTAATAAATATCTATAATATCTTGTTTCTCTTGGGCGTGTATACATCGTTAGTCAATGTAAAAAGTACTCCACTGATGCAGTTTATAACAATTATAAGTGACATTTGTGGTTTGTCAAGAACTGACTGTCATGGCCATGGCTAACTAGACATTTTCAAAAAAATACCTATTTTCCTTCATAATGCCCTTATTTTTTAGGCAAATATTAACATATATTATATTGATGTATTCAGAAAAAATCGGTTTATTCAAATATGAGAAAAATTAATATGGTGCCCATAAGAAAAAATAAAGTTTACGATAATTTACAATAGAAGTGACATTTTTTTAAAAAACGGTTTACGGCAGCGTACTTGTCTCAAGAAAGTGTCCTAATAATGTGAAAACGATAAGCCAATATTTTCAAAAATATAGAAGTTATGGCCAGAAAACGAAAATCGGAAAAAATTTTTTTTTGCCTCTTACTCAAAAACAAAAAGCAGATATGGGGGTTTTGTTTACTCCCACTTATTGACCACCAAATTCCGCAACTTTGCCGAATTTAAACATGCAGTCTATCTTTTATAATAAGCGAGATACCCATGTTACACACTCGAAAGTGAATCACCCTGTACAGTTAAAGATAAAAGTCGATACACAGACTTTTTCGAAGAAACAGAATTTTTTGGTTATAGGATTCAATTGAAAAACGTCCAAAATCGTTTCGAGATATCAACCCAATAATACAATGTAAAAAAATATTTACGAATTGACAGACACTTCAACTTTTTCTATTTTTACATTACCTTGTTCTCCACCCTGTAAAATATGAACGTGCTACTACCGTAC